>JAQNCA010000024.1:1084502-1115921 GCA_029783725.1 Acanthurus tractus
TTACTTGAAGTGATCAGATTGTTGCAAGATACAACGTAGTAGGAGAGCGCAACCAGTGAAGCCCGTTGGTGAAACCAACTGCTTTAGTTAATTGGAAGATGAGGTTAAAGATGTTTTAAAGACAACCATCAGTGTCATTTCTTTCTCTTGAGAAAACTCTCTCATTGTAATGTACCCAGTTCATCATATAACCAGTTCTACATCTACGCCTTAAGAGGCTGCAATGGTGTTCAAATAATGCCTCAACTGTAGGTCACCTCACCTAAATCACACCCATGTTTGGCAAGTCGGCACAGTATGTTAATTGCTACAAACAATTAAATGTTCCAGTATATGTTTATTGCTACAAAACAATTAAATGTTCCAGCACATTGCTTGAAGCCTAACAGGACGGTAGGTTGGATCAAACAATGACTTGATCTTGTAAATCCAGCTCATTAACTAGGTCAACTGGATACTATATCGTGGTTAAATGAAGGCTTGACCTATTTCTATCTGCTTTCATGTCTCCATTATAGACTAAAATGTTTTTTTTAGTATTTATCTCTACTACCCCTTTCAACATGATGCCAACATGTGCTCTGGTTACCTTAAGCTAGGGGAATACGAAAATGAATGTGTCCACTTTAAAAAACAATATTACTTAAAAGGTTTCTTAAGGAAATAGTCCCAAATTCCCATAATCAGATACTACTGAGTGTATAATTTTGCTGATTTTTATAACAAAATAGAAAAAAATCAACCTCTGTCTCACAGCTCTATTCCAGCTACGCTTTCACAAAGAGTCAGTAATCTAAAACAAACACAGTAGCCTTGGAAAGCCAACACTGTCAGTGACTCATAGTAACCATGACTCGAGTTGGTTCATTCCATAAGCTTTGGTTATGACGTCAGTAGCTTTTTTCAAACGAAAAAGGTTGACAGATAATACAGCTGGATGATTCAGGTGATGTTTTTTTTGTGCCTAGTAAGCCATGCCTCACTGGTTTGGTGTCAGCACCACAAAAAATACAAAACACTGAGGAGAAGGATTGATTGTGTTACATAAGGAGAAGAGGCATTTATTTTACCTAACATTTGGTTAAGTCTCTATTTTTGTGACACAGACACACACAAATGGCATAAATGCTGTATTATCTCTCAGATTTCTTTAATGTCCCTGTTGCCAGTCACCAAAAAGACATTGCATCTTGTGCAACACAGGAGATTTTTCCAGCAAAAGATGACTTCAGCAGCTTTAAAGTTATTGCAACATTAAAGGTTCACAGTATACAACTGTTTCAGTTACAGTTTTAGTTACATAGTCTGGATGAGAAACATGTTCTTTTATGTTCTTATAAACATCACAAATGTACAAATTATATTAAAGTACATCCAAAGTCATGTTAGCTGTTCCGTGTATTAAGAGCACACTTTCTTTGTTTATAGTTTACTGATATCGTAACAAAAAATTATGATAGTTATATGGGCAGGTTCATTTCAGTTTAATGCATTTTTACCTGATAACAGCTTACCACTTAACATCTGTTGTAATTTTGCCAGTACTATATTCAGTCACGTTTGTATTTCCAAACAGGAAATCAGCGTCAAATGTTAATGATGTCAGTAGGCAATCAGTAACCACAAACAGTAAAAGCATGTGCTTTTTTTTATACAGCATTACATAACCAGATTTGAAAAAACAAACAAACAAAAATACCTGAAAGCTATCACATTCTGAGTCAATGCATTTACATTGTTGGCTTTTAGCTCATTTTTGCTTAAACTTTTGATTCGTTATTACATTGTTAGAGACTTATTGCATTGTTTGGTGCAACAGGATTCCATGACATGACTGTGGTTTGACTCACTGCTTGTGGTGTGGCAACAGATCAGGGATGGGCAGATAGAAATTGCTACAGATTATTACTTGGTAAAATAATTGCCTCAGAAGTAGGTCACAGTGTGAGCTTAGAAACAGGGACTGTCACTTCGCTTCATGATGAGGTCAGTGAACTTCCTATAGATACACACTGTAAATCACACAGAGAAAGCACACAGCCCCACATGCACACACATACATACATACCGGTACATACACGCATGCTTTGCTCATTCAGGTCAATGAGGTTTAATCCCCTCAGCTGTTGCTTAATTACATATAGACCCGCGGGTGCCTCTCTGCTCACAGAGGGTCACGAGTTGATTAGTGTTGGCTGATGGGGCGTCTCAGTGAAAGGCCTACACTCAAAGCCGCCAAACCAGTTGCTCGGTTGAACGGATTTGATTTGTAGTGCACTGGATTATTATTATTAATTTTCTTCCTCCACTGTCTGTCTCTCTCTCTCTCTCTTCATCTGTCTGTCTGTCCACAGGAAACCCTGACATTCCAAAGCCCTGCCGTATCCTGCGCTCCTCTTGGGGCAGTAACCCCTTCATCCGAGGCTCCTACTCCTTTACCCGGGTGGGATCCAGCGGAGAGGACTGTGAGAGGCTGGCCATGCCACTGCCTCATGCCAACAGCACCAAGGCACCAGTAAGACAACCATAAGACAACAACAATAGCAAATCACTTTTTCCTTGTATTCCAATACAAAAGCCCTGAAAATAATTAGTTTTTATCAGTAGGTTGCGTCAGAAAGTGTTTGATTTGTATTCATAGATAGGCCAAAGTTATTAGTGCTGGTAGTGCAGTGATCTGCTGCATGTTTCTGTTCTACTGTCCATCACACTGTATGAGTATCAGGTTTATTTCCAAGTGGATTTTCCAGCTCAGACACCAGAATAAAATTATGGCTTATCATGTTTCCACAAACCACAGATATTTTAAAATATGTCCACTTCATAAGTATCATATCAACATTTTAAAAATTTCTATCAAAGGGATGTAGTTTTGATTGCATGTATATGAGCTGACTACAAGTGACAACTAGGCGATGTGGCTGCCATGCAGCAGATCACTGCTGGGAACCACAGTTTGCTTCCTGTTTTAAATGAATTTTGGGCACTATCCAACCAGCCATGCTTGACAGTGACAGAACTAGGTATTTCAAGAGAGAACAACATCTTTTCCTAATTCTAACTACGTGCTTTTATCCTAACCAGACTTAATCTCTAAATTTTCACAATCTAAAAAATAACATTGAAATTTAAAGAAATGTAAAGTTTCAACTTATCTTTGTTTCTTCTGCAGCTGGTTTAAGTTTTCCACATATAAGGGATACATGAAAGGAGAAAAGCAAAGGAAGGACTAGGTCAAGATAGAAAATACAAAATATTTAAGCAAATACTTTCATCATTCAAGATATATGACTTAAATTATATGCTTGCGTGTAGACAAAATTGGCAGTTGTGCATGTTTATTTAACTTTCTGTGGGCAAAAAGAGTCAAATCTGTCTCCATCTTCTCTGTAGTTATTGCCAAAGCACAATGTTTTCTCTTGAAGCCCTTTCCATTAATTCACAACAACATATCTTTATAGAAAACTATAGGGAATCCAGGACCTATGAGATTAAGATGATGTGTACTGTTTCAGATTAAATCATTCATATTAAAGCCATTGTATTCTCATTGTTGTCGAAAACTTGAGAAGTGACCACTTTTACAGCAGTATTTTCACTGAGTGCTTATAAGTTTACAGAGTGTTTACAATCCCTGCACGCACTCTGAAAGCATCTGGCCAAAACGGCAGTGTCATCACTACCATGTCACATCCCAGCACATACAGAGAAAATACAGCTGGTGTTGGGGGGGGGGGTTGAAGGCTGATTCCTGGCCAGGAGTCTAGACCATGAAACCTGAAGCGTTCTGGGTGAAGTGGTGGGGGTGGGGGTAAGAGAAGAGGGGTTGGGAGTCGGTTTGTATGCTCACTTGACACTGCCGGAGGAACGGCATGACCCCTCCACTGAAGTCCTGTTACACTGTAATCTTAAGCCCTCTGGAAATTTACTGTAGCCTCCTACATGTAGAGAGCTGACAAGGGAGACGGTGACGGAAATAGAAAACAGTGCATGCGAGGCCAAAAAACAAGCCGCGATGACATTGACTGATTGTGTTTTGCATCTGGGTTTCTTCTCTAAATTTTCTTTTCTTCTTTCCTCTTTGCTTATTTTCCCTCTCCTCCCCCCCTCCCTTTTCCCCTTCGTCAGCCTCTACAGGTCCTGTTTGCCGGAGAGGCCACCCACAGAAAATACTATTCCACTACCCATGGTGCTTTGCTGTCAGGACAGAGAGAGGCCGCTCGCCTAATAGAGATGTACCAGAACTTGCACAGAGCTGAAACCACAAAGCCTGATATGTAAATACAATGAACCTCTGACTAGTGAAAAAAATATACAAAATTGTTGAGTTTTAAGGTTTTTATCTTAATGATTTAAGTTAAACTTAAAAAAATATATAGCTTGGGCATTATTACATTGATAACAACTGAGTATTGTTTTTATTGTGTTGTAGAATCAAATCATGCTAAATTTTATTTGAGATGTACTGTTTAAAAGTTGCCAATGGTGCCAAGGGTTATTTCGTTTCTTGTCGTTATCATTCTGTCATTATGTTTTTTTAATCAGTAATTTAATGTTTATAATAACAACATCTGTAATTTAACTTGTTTTTGTAAGTGCCTTCTGTATGTAACATTATGTTATTTCAAAAAATAGTGGAAACACGAAATAAAAATTGAGAAATTTTAACAAAATAAAAGTTCTATCATCATCTTTTCCGTCTTTTTCCTTCATTCAAAATCACAGGCTTGCATGGGCATGCTGACACACTCAAAGTAGCCATCAGATATCTCCTCCTCATCCACTTCTGCCCCCATTTATATTTTCCAGAACAGTTCAACCGCAGGCGAGAGCTGTTTCCATACTATCACCATTCAGCAAGGCAGAAAGTCAGTGCACATGGAAAGAAAAGGCTCCCAAGCCGTAATGCTGTGCCAAAGTGACAGATGGTGTTAGAACAGACCTGAATCCAGTCCTCACTTCTGTTGGACAACAGTGTTAATCCTCTTCTTCAGTGACAAACACAATCAGAAGCTGAAAAGAACTGGGAAAGTTTTAATTAGCAACAGAAAACGGGGAATTAGTTTTAAAATCCTGTATTTCCTGCTAAGTCATTAGCAACTCCTTCTCCAGTTCAACAGTTATGAGAAACTGTGTGTTCATCATATTTGCAGGAATAAAGACATATTAGGCTATATTACATCTTCTAAGCGTTTTAGCCTGCATTTGTGCTGTGCCAGTGGATAGAACAGTAAAGAAACTTTGGTTTTTCCTCTATTTATCCTTCAAAATGAGCATGTTTTGGTGTCTCTGTGCCATAGTACTTCTCTGCTGAATCATTAACAGTTTTCCAAGCTTTCCGAACACAGGGAAATTTTAACGTCATGAAACTGTCATGATAGTATAGCAAAGTTCATACCACAAACCACCACAACACCACAAGTATCTTACTGTAATGATAAAACATGTTACAGGGACTGAATGAGGTTGCACTCACTTGCAGAATGCCACAGAGGGAATAAATATGTTTAAAAAACATGTTTAATGAAAGATTTCTGTTAAAATGTTGTTGTTTCTGAGCTGAGACAACCTCAATGTCATTTTTAGGGGTTATTCCCCTTTTACTTTCTTTTTACTCTCTTGATTCTTACTGAAGCAGAACTTTGGTAATCCACTGTAAGAGGTAACAAGATCTGCAATTCCTCATTCTCAGAGTGTCAAGAGCACAGCAACAGAAGAGCCTGCCAACAAGTTCATCTCAGCCAGTCAGGGGTCATCTTACATTTCATGGCAGATTGTAAAGATTTTGCCCTGAACACTGTTTTCCTTCCATTAGACACAAACACAAAGACAACTGGGGTTCATTAAGACAGAACTGAATAAACAATCAGCAGCAGACAATTAATAAAAATTCAGAAGTTTTTGAATTGAAGCCATGCCTTTATTCTTCTTTCACTTCTGTGTTTTCTCCACAATTTTTTTTTTTATCAAACAAATCTTTGTCTTGTGGTACGTTTTTGTCTTTTTGCCAAGTAGTTGCCCAACCTTTTCTGCCATTTGGTGCCAGGTGGTTTTATTATTATCGTGGCATTACCAGAACTATTCTTGATGAGAACATCTGCCTGAAGCTGCTGCAGAAAAGAATGAGGTTGCACATTATTTACAAGCCTTAGGACCAAAACAATGAGTTTAAAGAGGCTTTGCATAGAGCTACAGACTTTCTGTCACATCATCTCTAGTAATCTGCCTTCTCAGATTACATCTACACATTGGAGTCACTGTTAACATTAATGAGTTGTGGAGCTGTGAAACAGTTGTGTTTTTAATTGAAAGACGCTTATGAAATCAACTGGGCTAAGAGGATTGTTGTGCATGGTGATTGTGTCTGCAGGGCTTAGTTTGCAGGAAAGTAAGACCTTGTTTTCTGCAGTGTACTCGCCCTCCTCCTTCATTCAGACAGTTGGGAAGCAGAGAGGGAAACACGGGGACAAAGTTCTGGCAGGAGTCCCAGTCAACACGAGAGGTTCCAGAGGACTTAACCATTCAACTACAGCCATCACCACCAGACGGCGAAGTCGTCTGCTATTTGGTTGTGTTGGTGTAAAAGGCAGATCATTGCATGAGGAAACAATGTTCTAAATGATCCCTTTTTTTATGTTAAAAAGATATGATGAGGCTCTCTTGTGGCCTCTTTTAATTTATACAAAACTGACCTACAAAGACATAAACAAACATGTTTTTACTTATAAACTATTTGTTTATTTGGGCAAGAATTTCAAAATCTGTCCAAATAAACTAAAGCAACTTACACGCCTCCATAAGTAGAAAAGAGAGAAAATATGTTTTGATTTTTCCTGCTGTTTGAGTTAACCAGCCAAAATAGGTTGGTACATGATGTTAAAACAAACATATTTCTAGACGTCAGCATGTGAAGTCATGCATAGGACCCCAAACATGCGTGACCACCAACAAATCCACCAGCCGCTCTGTGTGCCAAAGAAAACATGTCAACACTGCCACATTATCAGCTTGTTGCTTCACATCGTTGCACTCAGATAAGGCTGTCTTAACAGATATGAACAAAATGCAAACTGAGAAATAAGCAATGTAGTGAGACTGTAATACCGATCAACAGGAAGCTGAAAAAAGCTTATTTTTATGTGTGACTTCAAAGTAGCTGCACATACTATTAAGAAAAAGATCAATAATATTAAATTTTTGTGACCGATGAATTACATGTGAAACTGCATGAGTAAACATCTTGCCACTATGGGGCAGACTAACTCCAAAACACAGCAGAGACCTACAGCCATGAATTTGGTTTTCCAAAGTAGTTACGGCTAGCATGTCCCTTACAAAAGCACCATCATATACCTTTTTATGCATTCTTACAATTTCATTTTGTCACCTCAGTTTCCACTTTTTCTGTCTTTGCTATGAACTGTTACGTGTCAGGCAGTCAGAGCTTTAAGTCATTTTTCCACAGCTTTTGGTACGACTGCCTGCAGGGGTTAATACAAAGGCTGCTAAGAAAATGCAAGACATTTTTTTCACAGCAGAAGTTCACAGGAAAAAAAAACAAATCTGACATACAAACACAACTGCTTTCTGCTAAGGAGAGACAGTATGTTTTGCATATTGACTCTCAATCATGCTGGAACACTTTATGGAGCTGAGCCATCCTCAGTGAAACTTGTTTTACCTGTTTTAATGCCAAGAAGAGACATGTATGCTTCATATCTAAAAGCAGCCTATCTGTATGCAGTAAAGGGTAATTAGATGCATACTTTAACCAAGAAACACTGTCTTACCTGCCTGTAGTTAAATCTGTCATATATTCACAGGAGATTCTGCTGCAAACAAAAAGCAGTGGAGGCAACTTAAATTTCATTTGTGGTCCACTTAACTTTAGCTGGGTTCCTCTTTCTAATTGTGATGGTTTTGGCCTTTTTGCCATCTTCGCATTGTGTCATGAGTGCAGAGAGTTTTTCAGAAGGTGCTGCATTGAAAAAGCAGGATTTCAGAAATTCAACACCAACGTGTCTTCCAAGACAACACAGACCACAACGGGAACCGCTGATATTTGACTCTTGAAATGTGATCCACAAACTCTTTTAAATTTTTTTTTTTTTAAAAAGTAGGCCATCTGAATGTACAATTTAAAGCAACTTTATTGATGACAACAAATGAGTGAAATGAGTAGTCAAACATTTCCATGTATTGCAGTCATCATAGAAGGCTAATCATTTTCAGGGAAAGTTTTTTCAGCAACAGAATCCATGTCTGTCATTGTAGCATCATGGATGTTGTTCATGGATCACTTGGCGTACCTGTCGATGGCAGTGGAAAAATGAAAAAGTACAAAGACAAACTGCACACTTAATTGCCCAGATAAGTGTTGAGGTAATGTGTAAAATACTATTCAGATGAATGGGCAGAGTACAATCATTCATACGTAAAATATGTACAGAGAGGTACATGAACACTCAGACACTGTTTTTTAATTACACAGTATGATGAACAGGTGTAACTGCAACAGAGGAGAACTTGTTTTAATATATTAAATAATGTAATCAAACAGGAACGAGGAAGTCCCTCGATTGATACAAATAATGCATCAGTTTCAAAACAAAACAAAACAAATTAAAATAACAAACAAAATAAAAGAAATGATTCTGCTTTAAATTTGGAGCGCCAGAGAATGGAGATGTAAGCCAAAAATGACTCCAGCGTACTTGGCACCTCTATTCTGCTGTTTCAGAGCGAACAGGCTCTGAAACATCTCAGCAGGTCCATTTTCACAATAAAGCAAAAGTACAGTTGGTATGAGCGAGAAATCGGCAGCAATAATGTCAAGCAAAAAAACAAAGACAGTAACAAATACACAGGCGAGCATAAGGTCATATTGGCAATGAACCTAAAAAGCACTTCAATGCAGTTGAACCAGCATCAACATTTAACTTCCCATCTGATGAGACATGAGAGACGGTGTGAGAGAAAAGAGGCTAACTGTACGTCTGTTCAGTCACAGAAGTTCATATGTAACCATCGTTTTTCCTAAACTTTCTTCCCATGAAACCAAACATGTAAGTGAAGAGTCAGTTTCATACCACAACAGAAAACCACCGGCAGAAGCCAGCGTTGTTTTCCTGACGTCACCGTTAACCATCAACGTGCCGATAAAAGCCTTCAGGAAAAAAAGTGCATCATATTTTGTCAAATACTGAGAAATAGCTGAACATTAAAAACAACACTTTTTTATAATAAACATCTGAAGTATATCTTTTTTTTTTTCTCACTAGTGCAACAACAGACTGGATCAAATAAAGAGAAACGTTAATAACCTGCAGGCAATCAAAGCTCTTTAAACATCTAATAATTTTTCTTATCACAGTAGCAGAACAGCTAAGAAGGCAACTTAATGATCGATGCTTGAACACAAACATGCCAACATTGTACACATCGCTCTTTTTTTTATAGAAATAAATAGCTGAATTATCATCTTTATCCTCTTCTTAAATATTTTCCATCTCTATATGACTCTGATGCACATTTAATATAAAGTATCTAAACACAACTGCAATTTCAACACTACTGTTATACATAATATACTTTTCTATATTTATCTTTCATTCAACTTTGGAGAGAAAAAGCTTACAGAGTGAAGACCTGTAAACTTCAACTTTTTCCACTCATAGTTATGACCTTAATATTATATAACATCAAATGTTGGCCTTTTTTTCCCTTTTTATGTACTGTTTTTTTTCTTTGTTTTTTACAAACATTATGTACAGATTAGCTGATAGCAAAGGCAGGATTGTCTAAAACTTAAAATCAACAAGTGCTTTGTGTTTTCTCTATTGTGTCAGCAAAGTTTTACATCTTTCCCCCACGAACGTATTTCCCTCAATGAAACTGAGCGGACAATCAGTAGACCAGTGTAGGAGAACAATAAATCTGTACTGGAAGAACATGAAGAAATGGACATCCACGACTGTTCTCACACGTTAACCTGGAACATCATCACTACAATATGCAGCTAAGCAAAGTACTCATCCACATTTCCGACTATGAAGCAGAGACCAAAAAAACAGCAGCTCGCAGCTTTCCTCCTTTTGTAAGTTCTTGAATTTTAAAGAGCCTGTGTGGCAATCGCCGGCCGAGCATTCCTGGAAACTGTCACCTTCCTTTGTTGCTCAATTCGCCCACCAATGTTAAGATGTATTTTAACGACGGGGCTGGGTGCTCCGTACCAAACAGAGGGTGCCAGGTAGAATGGACAAGTTGTTAAGCAACTTGAGGTAAATCTGTCATGATTGAAGGGGGCGATGTTCTTCCTGATTTGTGAATCATTTTTTGACCTGTTTCAAAACAGTGTGTGCGTTCTTTTTCATGAGTGTGAGCGTCTAACAGGGGGTGCAGTTTGAACGGGTACTCCAGTGATTTATTATCGGGGACTTGTAGATCAGTGCAGCAGAGGCAGAAGTGTTTTGACTTTTGGTCCCTAGCATGAGTTTGGATCATATAAATTGTCATTTCTATAGACCCTCTATGTCTTGTAAATGCATTTGTATACATTTTTTAAATGTGTCCCAAGTTTGCATTGCAGGTGTTATAAATTTGTAATTTCAAAGACGTGACAAATTTCCTTTAGATTATTACACATCATACAACTGTTTTCACATGTGGAGTATTATTCTTAATTGTTTCTGAGCTGATCTTGATTAAAACTATTGGAACTCCTCTTGAAGTTACCCTGCAGCATAGAGAAGTGTACAGTAAGTATTGCTATTTATACTTATTGAGAATTTCTGCAGTGTACACCAAATTAAATAGTAGGAATGAATTGCACAAAACCAAAGTCCTACTTTAAAGATGATACTAGAGACCTGACACCTTGACTTTTAGCTCTGCAAAGTAGTTAAGGTACTTTATGTTCCACGGTGCAAAGAGCACAGAGTGTCACATCACACCAGCTGACTTGTTGGCTGTGTAGGTGCTTGGAAAAACCAGCAGGGGGAGCCAGAGAATGTCAGCTGACATATATAAATGAGAATTGTTCAGGGCTTCAGCCATGACAAGAAATATCAATGTGAATGGCACAGCTTAGTTTGGTAAAGTATGAACCTTGCATGATATATAAACACTTTAATACCTGTATACACCTGGATACCATGTTCCATATGAAACACAACAACCTTATGTGCAGTTAGAGCAGCTTCTACTCAAATCAAGGGAATAAACATCTACCTTACATGTTCCCTCTTCTCTCATTAATGGCACATTGGAGAAAATGCTCACTGGAATGAGGACAGACACAATTACAAATGGCACCAGAGAAATGCATGATGGATCATTATGGATCTTCTGGCTAAAGATACCACAACCGAGTCCAGGTTTGTTTTTTGTTTTTTTGACACGAGGCTGTTCACACGAGGAAGCTGAGGATGGTTAGAGAGAGGCTAAATGCATTGTTGCCATGCGGTGGCGAGAAGACTGTAAAGGTCTGTGTGTGTGTGTGTTTGTGTGTTACAGGGAGTGCTGTCCTTGCTCTCTCTCCACTGTGCCTGGAGCTCGTGCAGCATGTTTCTGTTCATGGTGGAAGCAGTAAGTGTTGAAAGTTGTCCGTTGTCTCGCTCGATCACACAGCAGAGCTGGACAGGCAGCACGAAAAACCCTTCATTCAATCCTCGGCTGTATGCATCGGCACATGTTCACACACGTGCACGTCTCTAGACTCATAACCTTGTTCATCTGCAGAAACTATGTATGCTTGATAATGTGCTCCTGCCCACGAGCTGTTGCTGTTGAAGGTAGTCTCAAGTATATGTCAAGCATTATGTAGATGCAGACAGTTAAATACAGCGCTGTCACCTGGCTCCAGGCTTTTCAAGGGAAAGGGATCTTGCTCTGTGCGACGACACGATCCTTTTTTTTTTTGAGTGAAAGCAAAAGACGACTGAGAAAGAGGAATCTGACAGTTTTGTTGGGTTATTTGAGTCTGTTGAGTTTATGACAGGCCCTCCATGTGAGAAAAAGGGCTGTTGATGGTCCAGATACTGAAAGCCTGCTGACTGGTTTTCAGTCATAACCGACAAAAAGGAGATTTTCATTCCCCTGACTGAAGAAGTGAAGAGTTTTTTTTTTTCTGTTTGAAGGTCGTACTAGTGGAGTATGCACATTGAGCCTCGGCCCTGGTTCATCATGTCGATCTTCTGTTGTTTCTGTCTGTGCTGCAGACGTGTTCAACCCTATTGAGTGGGTCCAAAACAGCTGGGTCCTTTTGATTGACTGGAGCCAAGATGGCGCCTCTCCAAGGCTCGGAGAATCGGCACAAAAGATGTTAGCAGAGACTGTCTGCTTTCACATGAAGGATTTTGGAGAAGCCCGGTCTTTTCTTCAGAGCCTGAAACAAAAAGGCAGGCAGTGAATCAGGATCTTAATTTCTCAAGGGTAAATTCTTTTTTTTTTTTTGTTGGCAGTCAAAATGCTCTTTTTCCCTGTTGTCATCCTGCCTTATTTCTTCTTCCATTAACAGTAATGCTCAATCCCAATACACCCCTTGATCCCACCACTTAGCCCAATGCCGAAGTGGAGGTGCTTGATTATGCTCAGGGTTAATGCATCCTGATTTTTGTTTGGATAGAGAGGCAGGGAAAGTGTTTGGGCTAAAATGGCCCTCCAGATGGAGGGTTTTTTAGAGCCACACTCCAAACCAAGTATTATGTGAAATCCCACACAAAAAACTGCAGATTAATGCATCCAAATAAACCTTTAAATGTTTATTTTATTCATTATAAAACATGAAAAAATGTTTCAATAAACATATTCTTGTATCAGTGTTATGTAACTACAACGTCATATGGTCCATTTGTTTTTTTAATAAGCATTACAACCAAACCTGTGGGGAGTATGCTGACGTCTTGGTCGCTAACTAGCTAGCTGCTTGCTAACAACACAAAGTTTTTTCAATTTTTTCATGACAGTTCCTTATTTTGACTTATTTTGTCATCACATGCCCCCCCCATTTGTGACATATGACACCCAAAATGCAGCAAACTTCCTGAACATGTTATCGCTCATCTAATATCAGTGCCGACTGGCAGCTGGTAGGAGCACAGGATGCTTAAATTTGCCCACAAAGCCAGGCTAATAGCTTCATAATAAAGCGCTCTAGTTTATCCAATGACTTTTTTTTCAAGTGATCAATAAAGCTTAGGTTAGAATGAACTGTTAGTGTCCATGCTTTGTTTTATCTTCATCGGATGAATGGCAAATGCATTGTGATAATGCCCCTGTGGCCATAATAGAAGGCAAAGTAGGAAATATAATATCTTAACCTTCTTCCTGTCTATTATCAGTGCAGGGATTTTCCCATTTCTTGGATAAAGAATTGATGCCTCATGTAACTCTGTTCAGAGAGGCAAATGAGGCAGTTGGAAACAAGGGGTGGGGGTAAAATAAGAATTGGGATCGGGTCTGAGTGTGTACATCGACTTGCATATGACAGAACACTATAAAAACTGTCGAGCACCGACATGCAGCAAGCTGAGGATGACTATTTTGCTTTATAAGCTACACCCCTACAGAACTGGCTTCAAAAAAAAGGGATGATTTCACACGAGAGGAGAACTTTGGCTGCTTTTCAGAGCAAACTTAAAGGAGGAGAGATAAAAATAAATCATAGCTGTTTTGAAGCGTTTGGAGAGGTTACCTAACTGCTGTGAGCAACCCCACCATCTTGAGTGTAATATCCAAGACGAACACACTCTATACTGACTCATAAAAACAAAACATAAATAAAACCTGGGATTTCACAGCTTTCATATCTCTGCTTGTGTGTGTGGTCAGCTATCACACTGACCCGAGCCTCTCACAGCAAGCCTCTGCTCGAGTGAGTTAGCACCAGCGCATCCGCATCCAGCCATAACCAGGACTTCAAGGATTGAGTCATGGTTTGAATGGTGTTCAGCTCTGATAAAAATAGATGCATCTCATCCTCTGAACAACTATTGGCCAAGCTGTTAGTCATGTGCACACGCTGGTGCAAAATCCCAATAGATTTTAGCTGAAAAAAGAAACCAAACTCATAATTGAGCATTTAACAGAAAGCAGACCTTAGCTACCAGAGCTAACTTTGTTGTTAGCCACTACCTTAAATGTCTAGACCACACTAATGCATGTGGTGACCAAAAATTACATGTTTTTCTCCCTGTTGAGAGGCTATATGTATATTGCAAAGTATATGTACCTACATTTGATCTGCTCATCTAAGAGTTTAGCCAGATAATGTGCAGTTATTGAAGCCATAAACTCCTTGTCTTGATTGTATGTACTAGTTCAATCAGCTAACATATAGGTGAAAGCACAGAGGTTCTGTTACCTGTAGCTTATTAACCATCTCATCAAACAATTTTCTAGCTTCAGGGCTGTTGGGGTCCTCAAAGTAATCTTCTATACCGATTTGAACCACGATGGACTTCAGGTTGCGGCAAACACCTACAACAGTGGAGGACAGATTAGGGCAGTAATGATTATGAATGAGTCAACAGGTTTTCTTACAATAAATGCTTATTCAAAGCTAGTATCTCTAAATGTATCCATACTTAGCTAACCACAAACAGCAGTCACCAGTAAAGTCTAAATGTAACCTTGGCCTACACTGTTTTGGTAATGCACCCATCAGTTTTTCAAACAGTAAACCTACAGCAGTCAGTGGAAACTGTTAAAACTCACTGTTGAAGTGGAGCAGGGCTTTGGGGGTGACTGGTGTGGAGGTAAGCACCAGCATCTCCAGACCCTTCAAGCCCTCTCTGCAAACCTCTGCTGCCACCTCCTGGTTTATCTCGCTCACATGGTCCAACTCAAGCACCTGCAGGCGCATGCAGTTCCTCGCTGGGGTTAAAGGAGGAAGTAAAGAAATGGAGAGATGGAGAAGATAAGTACAGGAGTGTCAAGATGATAACAGCAAAGGTCACAGTTGTACATCGAGGCTCAATTGAGGTCTCAAACCAGAGTGATTAAAATGCAAATACAACAAAGAATATGGGAAATGATTTACGTAAGCGCAAAGATGCTTGTTAAACCCAGTATATGCTGTCCTGGATCAAGTCCTGATAAGACAAACATTAAATCTTAGGACTCTCTCTCTGTTTTTGCAACAAGAATCTTAAAAAGTTGTTTCACAAACAATATTCACCAAGAGATGCCAGCCCCTGAATGCCACATCCGGCCCCTCCCACACCCAGAGCACGGAGGTGTGGCCAACATCTTCCAATCGTCTGCAAGCATCGGTTACTGAATCGAGCAGGTTGTTGACTAGAAGAGAAAAAACACATTCCAAAGTCTTTCATTTAATAACCCACAGAATTGATATCACAACTGATAAACTGTTTAGCCTTAAGCACATGCTACAGAAGCACAGTATATTTTTTCTGTTTATTACCATGGGTGTAGTGGTGCCACCTGTAGGGATATGATGTCTCTACAACCTGCTCCCAGGGCCCAGATGACCTCCTGGCCGACTGGATCTGTGGCACTCCTGAAACACGACAAGTGTACAAACAAATTGTGTTTATATTTCATAAATGTGACACTGTATCTCTACAGCCTTCACAGAGGGCAGCATGAAAGCAAAGTTACTATGGTTCAACATAAAGGCATTGTACAGTGGACAGGGGGGTGTAGGACCTGGTTGCGCGGGTGTACCTGTAGGTAACAGCCTGCAGAGCTCGGCAGTAGCAGCTTGCCAGCCATAGAGAACGATCGGTCAGCAGGTTGGGGCAGTGCGAAATCTTCAGTATCAGCAAGTTACTTCCTGTGGCCTTTAACAACGCCTCCAGACCTTCCTCCAGACAGCCACTTAGATGGAAAGGTAACAGAAGGTCAACAAAAAAAAAAAGAGACAGACAGACAGCGCGGAGAAGTAATTCTTCCTACTTTCAGACAGCACTTCTACCATTTGCAGCACATCAAATGTTCCTGCAGTGTTTGCATCAATATATGCAGGAAGCCGCATGTTTATGCACCGTCTGCACAATTTACAGGCCGCCTCGAGCTTTAATAAACTCACAGACCAGATACAAACCACTCACATCAAAATTTCTTCTTGTCGTCTTTTAGGAAATGAAAACTGATAGCGTGCATGCTGATCACAATCAAACAGCATAACAGTGTCATCATGCAGATAGTGATGTACCTCTTGTCGTTTGAGGAGTCAATTAGGATGTCACTCTGTCCTCTAGTTTTCAGAGCAGTATGCTCACAGCCGAAGCCGAAATAATAATTGATGTACCCTCAAACTTGACCACATATTTTCTTGGGAACTGTGTGCAGCTCTAACATCCTTCTGTGTCTCTGCTCGTGCTGCCTGTGTGTCTCACCGTGTGCTTTTCAGGTAGTCCTCCTTGGTTTCCTTCTTTCCCCGCTGTCTGGGTTTGAGGTTTTGCAGGATGAGGGAGTGCGTCTGAGTGCACCACTGAGACAATATGCTCAGGAACTAAGGGACAACACGGAGAACGGTGAAAATCTTCATAGTAGCAAAGACAGTACAGCTGAATGCACCACATGCTACTGACTGCATGGAAATATTTGAATGTTCACTAGGCACCTTGGAAGAAATGCGAGCGTTCTCTAGAAGTACTCTGGTCCACACAGCCGGGTGACGGGCCACAAACTTCCAGTCACGACAGACCTCAGCAGCTCTCAGCAGGGTTTTGGTGTCCAGGTAGGTGAAGATACAGAAGAGAGCTGCACGCATCTTCAGAATCTCTGGACTGATCACCTCATTGGATTTGGATGGGCTCTTTTCATGGCGGCACGGCTTGTTGTAGACCAAATCAGACCGACCTGTGGGGAACAAAAGACAAAAGACTTAAAGTCCTTTAAGCTGTTAATATAATGTGAGTTTGTAAAACCTGAGGCTGCAGAAAGTAGTGTTAAAGCCAACAGGGTCTCCCAATCTGTTCACCACAAGTCTTTCAGTTTTATTCACAATTTAGAACTACTTCTGCCTCACAAACACAAAGAAACAATTCATACATTGCAAAAAATATCATATCTTCAAAAGTTGATGTAATGTTTAATTAATCACAGCAAATTTAGTGCCACCTGGCATATAGGTGGTGCAGTATCCAAAGTTAAATATCCATACTGCTCTTGTTTGGTTGGTTTTTTCTTCAGAAATGTGAAAAGACACATGAGAAATCATGTCCTTAGTGGCTCAAAGTGTAAGTGTATGTCTAAAATGACTCAACCTTTGCTCTGTATTTTATCAAGAGTGTGCTTAGATGACGCCAAAGCTTTCAAATAATATTCAAACTCAGGGAAATGCATAAGTTTATTCAAGGTCACAGTGTTTCATTTTGTCGCTGGTCACTAACTTCCTGAGGAACACCAGTCAGAGTGAGGCAGAGTCGGCAAACATGACTATAAATGCAACTTGAAAGAAAACTTTTTTGTTTATCTTTTTTATTTGTTTTCTATGAAAGTTTTTAAAGAACAAATTCAAGGAAATGCCTTTTAAACAATGCCAAAAAAAATATTCTGTCACATGGTGGCGCCAACCTTCAACAAGACGTTAAATGACATTACATAATTTTTTTTTCTCCTTTCCATCTTTTCATCCTCTCTCTTTCTATCTATTGACTGATACCATGTGTCCAATCCAAGCCCGTCTTATTCCTCGCAGTGAGATTGCTCCTAGATGACTCATTTCATCTTTGGCCTTGAAAGGCGTCTGCTTGAAACCATCAGGGCTATGAACCATTACTTACACTCTCGCTCTCTCTTCCTCTTTCTCGCTTTCTTTCTTTCTTTCTTTCTCTTTCTCTCTCACACACACACCACCTACGCTCAAGACTGCCTAATGAACTAAAAAAGCCGAGCTGTGTGTTACATGCTGAGAAAAACTGTGTGCTTGTAGAAACATACCATCTGATAAAAGCTGGCAAAGACTCTCCCAATAAGGAGAACTACGTCAGAGCGGAGGAATGCCAGTAACATGTTGAGCGTTACGTGAGAAAAATCTTTGAGTTAATGGGGCTGTCACAGCGGTTCGTACAAATTTGTCACAGGGCTCTGGCCCAGTTCTGCTCCTTCCCAAACTGCCTCGGTCCACCTGGTATTTATGAGAAACCCGACAGCAGGTGGAGGGAAAAAAAAAAAAAGGAGGGCAGCAGCAGTGAGTTGAAGGATCTTGGCAGGGTGTGAAGTTAACAGAGAGATGTACAATCTGTGGTGGATCTGAAAAATGGGCGGGCATGATTGGCGGTCTGACTTGGCTCAGTCGTGGAAGCGAAGCTCGGAATGAGACGAGCGACTGAGATGATACGACGGGCAAACAGAGCCCTCGCAAACGCAAATATGTTCCACCAAAGACTCCTTCACACAGAGACAGTGTATAGCAGCAACAGCTAAGTATGACTTGGTTTACTCATCATCTATAACAGACTTACTGCCGGTAAACAAAACAGTGTAAACACCTCATGATAAAGGGCTTCAGCTGGTTAAATAACACAAGAAATTGCTGCAACCAAGATGGATTCTATCAGTTTTCATACAGACACACAGAACTGGTAATCTTGTCTTAATGGCTGCTGGGTTTTTTTGCTTGTTTGTGTCTTTAATAATATTTTAATGCAATACCAACACATTTATCCATTTTCAAATTTGACTTAAAACTCCGTTGTTAGAAGAAAGAAAGAATAAATCAATTTCTTCACTATACTTTTGCTTCCTTTTATAGAACTTGACCTCGTAAAACATTTGAGGAAGTGTTTATGATTGTGATGAAGTGCCTTCAGAGTTTAAGTCATTTTTCATGAGAGTGTTTACATTGTTTTGTTGACACACTGCAGTAAATATGAGATCTCTGTTCTTTGTTTACCATATATGCTCATGGCTGATGCATACTCAGTTTGTTGTAGACTGAGCTCTGGACAGTGAGACAGCTCCAGTAACATTACAGCGACTGCAACTCAGTCTGACCCAGATCCACATCAGTGCTGCTCTCCTGGGACTCATTTAAGGCCTTTTTTTCCCTGTGAATCCTGCTCCAATGTCTCTGAGCAGTTGGCTGGATGTTAGATCGGAGAGAGAGAGAGTTTGACATGTCTAAGAATAACGGGTCAGGATTACTTCCCAGAGAGCTGTTACCTGTGTTCGGGCGATATGCTGCCCTGCCGTGGTGAGGATAGGGAGCGGCAGACTGCTGAACCTCAGCCACAGCTCTCCTCTCTTGCTCCCACATCTCCACCTCGGACTCGGTGGTCCGGGAGCCCACGTCCGACACGTCTCCCTCCTCGCCCTCGGTGCTGTTCCTGTAAGGTCTCCGTTGCCAGTTCTGGATAGCTTGTTTACGAAGACCCCAGTTCCTCGATCCCCCACCGCCACATCCAGGAGAGCGCTCGTAACCCCCTTCCCCCAGCCGGCACTGCATGTGATAGTACTGAGCCTCGGGACACTCCTCCATGGGATGCATTTCCACACTGTCACTGTCATAACCTCCAGAGCCCTGTGAGACAGACTTGATCCGCCCTGACGCTCTGCAGCAAAGAAGAGGACAGTGGACTTTATATAATGATTGGCTCATTTTTTTACATAAGACACTCAAACACATGGATGCGTGAACAAGCTGTTCTGAACAACCACAATTATAAGAATAAGCTGAACATAAAAAGATAAAAAAAGATTTTAAAAAAAACATCATCATAAACAAAAAAGTTTAAAGAAACAGTTCAACGCTTTGTGAAATATGCTTCTTTGCTTTCTGGCAGGTTTTTAGATAAGAAGATCCGTCCCACTCTCATGTCTGTTTTTCAAATATGAAACAACAGCTGGTTAGCTTAGCCCAGACCTGGCTCCGTTCAAAGGTAACCTAATTTGCTCTCTCAAAGTATTTTTTTAAAACTTGTGAGTTAACATGTCAAAGACTGAAGTGTAAAAATGACAGATTGCTGTTCCACCAGGGGTCTTGTGAAGGAGTTTATCCAGGCAGCCGGCAACCAGCAGAAAAGCCAAAAAGTAGTCCCTCTCTTCAACCTTGCAAAATCATTTTTACACTTTCTTTTTTTCATCTTTCTCACTCTCTTTCCATGATATATTTGGTTTAAAAAAACAGCATATATTGTGTTTATTAGTGAGCATAAGAGGCGGATCATGTTCCTTTGTCTAGCACCTTTCAACAACAAGAAACTTCAGTGTGCTTTCCACAGAAAGGAGAAGCATAAAGTTGGGATATAAAAGAAAAACACAAGGAGAGGAGGAGATTAAGAGACAAAAATATCACAGATTAAACAGAGCAAAAATTATGCAGTGCAAGATAAGCACAATTAGTGCCAATTCTTTATTTAACAAAAAACATTGGCAAAAAAGAAAAGCCTTGATTTAAAAAGAACCGAGAGTTGGAGCCATCTTAAGTTTTCAGGGTTATTATTCGAGACCCTCAACATCAACAAAGATGGACAACATGACAGCTCTGTGAAGTAAAAGTGGGGCAAAAAATGTTGGTGATCGCCCCCTGTGGGCCGGCTGCAGTGTCTGACATACCTGCCCCTCTGTGAAAGCAGGCTGAGCGAAGGTCGAACTAAAAAGTCAGAAAATGCTTCAAACAATTCTTCCCCAAAGATGGTTTCTGTCATTTTGAGTAATTGTCACCTTTTTGGTGAATGATCAAGAATTCCTTTTTCTTATAAGTTTGGTTTCAATCAGTTATTTGATGCTTAAAACATCATGACTGACATGTTGGATTTGATGGGTGGGACCTCTATAGTGCGGCTCCACCAACCACTGCTGCCCAGACTCTCAGCGCAGGAAGGTTGTGTCCATCTTTATGCATGTTTATATAAGAGATATATGGTACATAAAAAATAAATGTTGCTGGTGGGCAGATTGTCAACTGCAGACAGAGTTAGGAAAGCTGTTTCTACTTGTTTTAAATCATTTTTAGCTTACTGGCTGCCATCGGAAGTTTCATAATTAACAGATGAGAGTGTGGAAATGATCTTCTCACCTTCGTCTTTCAGCTTTTCACAAACAAAATATATTCATTAGACTAAAGATGAATGTTTGAAGAGCTTTTCTAATATACTGTAAGTATTTTTAACGAAAAAAAAGGTACAAAAATATAAATACACACTTTGTGCGGCCTCATTTGGAGCAGTTTGAGCTTCCTGTGCCATTACTGCCACTCGCTCACATGCTTTCCTTTTCTTCATGTCTAACATATGTACACCACAATTCTCCAGAGACTGACTAAAAGAAATATTTGTATTGTATCATTTTTAAATCTGCCTGTGATGGCATGCTTTCAGGGAGATATGTGAGTATATTCATGCATTAAGACCCTTGACACTTCGAGAATACAGCATGAATTACCTGTTGAAACATGATAATATAATGACACACTCGCACACACACATACAAATCAGAGACAAAAACTATTGCACCTGATTTAAATCCTTTGGTGACCTGTTCAGTTGAAGTTTTTTTCCTCATAATTAATTTCAGTAGAGATTTCCGTCTCTTCAGCACAAGTTAACAACCCTAAAGGTCCGTTGAGGACAAAAGCAGCGCTGGAGTCTATTTTGACTGTATTAAATGCACTTAAGAACCCCAAATAAATCACAAACAGGTAGACTACCGCATGACTGACAAGGAACAACTGCATTTCAAAGCATTTATACAAGAAAGAGGGCAGTATTTCTACATCCGTATTGCAACAGTCCTTAAAATAACCTCTCAGCCCATACAAGTAATGAGCAGTTACAAATATCAGCCTCTCAAAAAGTAGGACATTTTTCTGTCTTATCTTCGTTTCTTTCTTCTCAGCACTCCCTCTTCTCTCTCACAGAACAATATGAAGAGCAAGAGACATTGCATTTATCATTTCAGGAATAAAAATGGAAGAGAGTCGAGGATGACACTGCAGCTATAAGTGCTTTTAAAGGACAATGATGCACAGAAGATGAGATGGTGTTACGTCACATGCATGAATTGATGTTGGGTAAAAGCAAATCACTGCTGCGTGTTTGTGGCTCCGACAATCAAAGCAGGGCCAATGACGAGTAGAATTCACAACAGTGACATGAGGTTGTTGTAAAGAAGTAACCAGAGAGAAACTGAAGCAGTCATGTTTTGTCAACATTAAAGGAACAGTAAGACACAATGCGATGAGTATAAATTAAACCCAAATCATGAAAAGTTCCTAATTAGGAACTGCTGATGAATGATTGCAGAGTGTGCATCCAAAATGCAAAGTCGCATCAAAGAGCAGATATAAAACAACCGAAAGACCACTGGAGGAAACTCACATATTCTGGTCTCTGCTAATGTTTTCTCCTCATGTGCAAACCATGATGTGAAGGAGGCTGTACACTTTCGAAAGTTCACTTTCACTGTTCTGATTCGAGTGAGACCGTGCCAGAAATAATCGCAATCAATTACATTTTTATTAGAAGCTTTGAGGCAGATTTTCAGATTTCAAGGCTTTTGTTGTAAAACTGCCATGTGAACTAATGATTCTTGCCTTCTTGTTGCACAATTCAGATTATGGCCTTTACCACACTGTCACTGCAAAAATATCTTGATCCCTGATGAAGAGTTATTAATAACTAGAAGACAGACGGCTCGGAGGGTTGTTGTTGGGTCAATGTGTGTGTGTGTGCATGTGGTGCCGTCCGTGATTCAATGGGGAAGGCCTGTTCTGTGTGACGTCGCGTCAGGAAACACATTGACATACCAACTGGAAATGACAGTTGTGTTAGTCAGAGGATCACGGCACCACTATGTGTCTAAACGCTCCAGCAGGGACCCAGAAATACTTCAGTCACACCTCATGCAGAGAGACGTCCAACCTGCACCTCATAGCTTCTACTGCAGGACAGATTGACAAATGATCCGTCCATTCAATGATATGTGACGTATAAAAACCATAATGTGGCAGTCTGAGTGTAAGAAAAAACATGCCAGAGGAGCATGTTCACTGCCTACGGTCAATCTGTTTTTGTCTCAGTGTTGTGGGGCTGAAACTGTTTTGATGCCAATTATTTGTTTAGCTAAAATTTAAAAAAGCTTCAGGTTTTTTTTTTTTGTCCAACAAAAAGTTTTGGACCAAAAATTAACTTCCGCATTCCCCATCAATTACAAAAAAAAGCTAAGAATTGTTTTCATGTCTAATGGATTCATCTTAAGCAATTTTTAACATAAAGTACTGCTTTGTACTTTGAATAGAGGAGTCAAACTTGTCTTTTCAGTGTTTTAATTTTGTATGAATTTTACAGAGGCCTAATCTTATACAAAATGAATCTTCTATTTGAGTGTAGTACAATCTTTGGATTTTTAATTTTTAGTTGATTTGCACAGTTTTGGTTGTTGTTTTTAAAATGCCGTATCCAAAGGCCCAGTGGCCAGGGCAACAAGTACAGCAGATGGTGGCTAAAAGTTTTAATACTCTGAAGGTTTGACTACATTTTACCATAACTGACAGATTGTTTCACTAAATCAGCTCTCTAAAGGCCAGAAAGATGAGGTGAAATAAACTCATTTGGCATCAAAGACTCAAAATCTCCAGCTTGACCAGAAAAATCACGTAACCCTCCTCTTTTCCAAATAACCTAAATGCCAGACAGAAACACACAACTTGTCTCCTAAATAACAAGAATTATTACTGATTAAAGCACATATGATAAAGTAATCAGACGCTCTTATGGTCCTCTCTCTCTCTTACTTGTGGTTAAGTGCCATACCACTAGTTACCATAAACCTCCTCGTGGCACCGTGGTGCTTTACATGACATTTCAGAGGTGTGAGGTCTTCTGTAAGTGTGAGCAGACTCACCCTGTGCTGGGGGAGGAACGCCGCTCTGACACTTGGTACATGCCTCTCGTGCTCCCAGAGAGGCTGGAGTTTCTCTGGAGGGACACAAACATGCAGGTTGGAGGGAGAAACGGAGAAAAGCAGAATTAGTAAAAGTGCACACCAACCCTGAGCTTCCTTAGACTCGCCATTGGCCCAAACAGTATATTAATTTTGTGAAATCCAGTGTCCAGCTCCTGAAGAGTGGTGAGTGGCTTAACCAGTGAGTGTACAAGTAACAGATTCCTACTCAAAAGACGATCAAATCAAAAAGTAAGTTAGAAAGTCGTCTGTTTTGCTGTTTTCATGGAAGCCTCTCCATGGGTGTTTCAAAAAATGTTGTGACAGCTTTGATACTTCACAACAATAACACAAGTGATCTTCAAATTAAAGACATTTCTCCACATTTGATCTCACATCAGCTTACAGACTTGAGCAACTGGAGACAGCATCGGCAAAAACCGAGGACATCAATGGACAAATCTTTCCCCGGCACGTTATGAATAAATGATGATTCATCACAAATGACAGGAAAGAAGATACCGTTAAGATCATTTTTTCTGGAGGTTGAAACAAACGTAAAAAGCAGAAAATGACAAGAGTCATTCACTGAGAGGTAATAATGAGTATTTTTTATGACTACTTTATTGTGATATCACATCCTCAAAAATGAAATTTCTACCCTAATGTGGAACAACAAGACAGCTCAGGGGAAGCAGAAATCCCCACAGCAGATTTCACGAGTGTTCAGTGACTGTTTTCCGAGAGAAACTCTGTCAGCTGTAACACCTGTTGCTGGACTGATGCGATTAGAAATCATCATTTGGGACCACAAACACTACAACCAATTTAGCAAAAATCATTACACATCAACATCTTGTTTCCAAAGTTGATAATTTGTCCTACAGGTGGCAGTGGAGGAGACATATGCTGTCTCAAATGAACAAGGCTCAGCCTCTAACAAGCAAGAAAACGCTCAATAGATGCCAAACTTAGATCCGTATTTTATTTTAATTTCTACACAAGTGATAACACCAACAATAACGCAACATGTACGATGGCAATGAGAGGACATCACACTGTAACTCTTGTAAAAAAAAAAAATAAATAAAAAAATCTTGCTCTTGACCACAGAGATGTACAGACAGATCGACATTTCCAAGCCGTTACCTTAAGCAACCCTCAGCATCTTTCCTACTTCCTCAAACATTTGGTTGTATCTCTGAAAGCAGGTGGGATTTTTTTTTTCAAGTGTATTTATCTGTGGGTGTGCAGCCTGACTCTCACTTTTTCTACTCGCCTGAAAGCAAAATCCTCCTAGTCACTCTTTAATATGGCACTCGAAGCTGCCCGTGCATTGAAGTATGCTGTGTAGGGTTTGCACGTGTGTGTATGTGTGTGTGTGCGTGTGTGTGAAGTAGTGCCAGGTGGAACTCAGTGTACCAGACTGGCGACGTGCCCACAAAGGGGGGAAACGTGCACAAACACAGACACTGTCACTCCCTCTCTTTCGCTCTCTTTCTTTCTTTCTCTCTGCTCACACAGCTTGTTTCTGGCACAGTGCCGGTGAAAACGGACCATGGAGGAAACAGGAAAAACAACATCCATGGCTCTCATTCCTGACCAGCCTGCAGCAAAGGCAACACAGGAGCAAATCTGCCAGAAATGGGTGTAATGTAATGCATTCACCAGAAAGTTAAAAAAAGTGGATTTTGGTGACATAAGATTGGTCGTGGACTCGAGTTAAAAGTCCAAACCTTTCATGAAACACTGACACCGATTAAAGCTATCTGTACTGTGCACTTCCTGTGGAGAAATGCACTGGATTCAGCTTGGATTGAACTACAGACAGCGAGCAGGAAACAAGTCATCCATCCAGTCTCTCACTGTCAGTCCTAAAATACCTCTGTCTCTTGAAAACTCGTCTCCTTGGACACGAGGGCGACCTCGCTGATGCCGTGACAGGGAGATGGAGAGTGAGGTCGCTGGGTGACATCTCTGGGCTTTCCTTGCCAGTGTAACAAGGTGTCAAACAGTCTGTGGTTCCACACTTGTACTTGTCATGTTGATTATTCACAGTCGTGCGCGAGCACACAGACATGAAGCTGGCTGATGTTTAAATCCGAAGGGAGGACATCTAAGTTAAGCCGGCATCATTTTTGGGTCAAATACAGGTCAAATGGCTCTCTAATTTAGCTTAGATAATCAGGTAACGGTCTTCTATCAATATCAATATTAATATATTAATATTAATCAGGTCATGATACTTTCAGTCATCACTGAGCTACTCTTCCTAATTCTGCTACAACAGTGTTTTCTCTCTCTCTTTCTTTCTTTCTTTCTCCTTTTTAAGGCTTTTTAGTGTAAAGATTCAATGTGTGTGGCTAACAGGTAAAACCTCTATTTTGGAATAAATATTTTAATAATTATTCCCTTTTTGATAATAGCACCTTTTTACCTTTATTGTTATATCGTACATATTTGTGTTAACTATGATTTTTTCTGGGTTTTTTTGCATTTAGAAACACAATGCCAATAGCATTTCATAAGGAATTTGAAAAAACGTTTTTATTTTGCAGCAGATCAGCTAATGCATTACAAGAGAGGTATCAGTTGCATTATTCACTGCCATGTATGACAGTATAAAGAGACCTAAAGTATTCACAGTGACTCAGTGAAAGTGATCGCAGGAGAACATTTTGATGCAAAAATCTCTCAAATCATGAGCAAAAGAGGAAACATCTAGTTTCTCTCGGGCAGATCTGTGCCACATAACATCTGATTCAAACATGTTCCGCAAGAGAGAAAACGGGTTACCATGGCAGCACACAGACTTGTGCAATGAAACAGGTCGCATCTTTTTCCAGGAGGTGCTGGATGCTAATTTGAATTTGTGACATTTTTAAGGACGGAAAATGTCTCCTTTAAGGCAAATCAAAAGGAGAAAAAAAGAAGTCACAACAGAGGCTTAAGAGAGCCTGCAGACAAAGAGCTGACCTCCAGTTACCAGAGCGCGAGGAAGCTTTTAATGCACGTACACGCTCTGGTCATGATGCTGTCACTGCAAAGCTTCACTGTTTCCTCTGTTTTGATGCTGAATGCAAAGCAGAGCAAAGCTTCCAGTTTGACTTTGCTCCAATGATAAGCTCTCTCTTGTGGATGAATATCATTTGGTTACCAAACAAAATGCTGTGTATGATAGATGGGTGAAGATATGTGCATATCCTGTCTGCGTGTGTCTCTGAACTGTTGGTCTGATGCTGCTTTTCAAGGGTGTGAGCTCTGACCCTCAGTTCAAACAAAGAGAACTCTTAAACTTCATGCTACAGCATACAATGACATTTTAAACAAACGGTGTGCTTCTAAGGAAACTGTTCAAGTCTAACAGTTTTGTCCAGATCTGTAATAAAATGGATTTCCCGGCTTTGGGCAGAAGAACTTGACTGGCCCTCACAAGTCACTGACCTCAGCCCCATAAACACATTTTTGACACAACAAAAACTCCAAGCCACGATCCTGTCAAGTGCACCAATCTCACTAGAGCTCTTGTGGCTAGAAAAAAAGAGGACATTTCTGTAGCCGGCAGGTCCAAACTTTTTTCTTTCTTTTCTGAACAGCCTTCAGAGATGACAGTGGCTGTTACAACAGCATGGAAAGAGCAAAGAGATGTTTAACCTCACATATTGTATGAGGGTGTCTTGTTACTGTGTCCATATACTTTTGATATTAAGCCATTTTTTTACAGTTTGTAATTGGGTTACATTGGAAATCTGAGTAACTAAATGTAAGGAGCCCAGATTTAATATGTTTGAGTTCTACACAGTGTTGGCGATGTAGGCAAAACTGAAATCCTATTAACTATTTAAGGTCACATTTCATATCAGTGACTTAGTACTTCATGTTATTATTCAATTCCAGTATATATGTGAAGTCTAATTAACTTCATGCTAATACAGTCAACAAAAAGGAAATGGCTGAGTGATTCCTGGAACAGTAGGCACAACAAACAGGCTAAATGACTTTAAAGACCTCAAGCACACAAACACAACACATTTACATAAACACTGTTGTGATCTTCTGTTCTAGAAACCCTAAATTTAAAGCCTCACATTAATAAAGCTCAAATTAAATACAAACTTATGGTGAGGAAATGTATCTCATATTGTTTGTTTGTTGTTTGCTACCCTGACCCTGTCTTGTATGTGTTTACACTTTGAGGCGATTCTGGTTTATTGAGTTCTAACTGCATGAAATATGGGCGAGCATCCTGCTTTTCGGCTCTGTAAAGAAAAGCAGACATTCAGTCTTGGGGATCTGAGAGTCTATTATGTGTTTGACCTGTGGTGCTTCTTATGGACATTACTCAATATAATCAATGCTTATGCACTATTCAAAAGCAAAAGCCTGCCGTGTCAAGGACTCTCAGAAAGCTGGAAGCAGCACTGGAGGTGAAGTCATGGGCTGCAGCTGGTATGATCTGATTTTATATTGCTATTAGCTCTTATAATGCTATTCTCATGAAAGCTATTTAAAACTGTGTTGTTTACTTTGCAAGGACGCCAACGTGCTTTGTTCGAAATGTTTGAATACCATTACTACAATAAAATCAAATCAAATGTGATGTATGCTTCAGTATGAGCTCTAAACAGAAACCAGGGTCACGAGAACCTCACCTGGCGTCCGTTGCCTTTAGTGGCCTGAAGGCTGCAGCGTCCCAGGCTGCCATTGGGTGTGGTGCCACAGCTGCTGATGATCTGCAGCTGTTTTTCGGCGCGGTCCGCTCGGTCCAGCAGCTCCTCGATGAACTGCTGCAGCCGCACTTTGGCGTTGGCTTCACGTGCCGCCGTCTCCTGGAGGAACTGATCGATCTGGGCGACTTCCCTGAGGGCAGTGAAGAAAACCGTGATAAAAATGAGACACTCTTTAAAGTGTTTTGGTTGATTTTGTGAATCTGTCTCCTCAGGGGTCAAACTATTGATCGGCTGACCCTTCCTTGTGGCAAAAAAACAAAATGTACAGCTTACGGTTTTTATATATATTTTTTAAAAAAGTCCTTTTTCTAACTGCAGGACACATTTTAAAAAAACCTCTCTCACATTCACACCAGCTGCCGTCCTGTCCTTTTTGCATGGACACTTTACACACCAAGGGTTGTTGACAAAGATAAATTGGCTATAAAAACACAAAAGGAGAGAGGAAGAGAGTAGGAGTAGAGGGTGAGAGAGCGGCTGGATATTTATACAACCGCAGGCGCAGCAGGGCCAAGTTCCTGTCATTTTAAGGGACAGTGTGTTACTCAGATGCAGAGAAAAACAAAGCAGGAATTCAGACAGTGTTAGTCTTCGTCTGCTCAGCACAATGTACATCTGTGCCTTCCCCGCAGCAGTTTTACGTGTCATCTGACCTGATCTTCTGGTTAAAAAATTATTCCTTAAGTTTCAGGCACAATTAGTCAGTTAACTAGTATCAACTCCATAAGTTTACGCTTGGATTATGTATTACATAACCTGTCCCAAATGTCTACTACCAACAAGTGGTTTCTGCGTTGATAGAAACTGACTTTTCCTTGTCAAATTAGCCACAAGGAGCAACTTCAACTGGAAAATAATCTTTATGCAAAATGTTATTTAGCCTATTGCCTAAGAGACATCAGCCATAATGAAAAGATATATTAAAAAAGATGCAGATAAACTGAAAAAAGAAATAATAACCTTAATATGTACAGGATTTCATAAACAGAGATTAAAGATCCTACACAAAACGGATAACAGGATATAAAGGACAAAAACTGAGGGGACAGAAAACAACAGATACATGAAATAACAAAATTCCTTTGCCAAAATAAGACTGACAAAATAATATGGAGCTCTAGTTAAGAGAAACTTTTATTATAAGGATAATTTTTATAGTTTTTTAAAAGTCAGTACTAAAATAGCCAATACGAGATCATTTTGCAGCACCCGACTAATCCTACATCTTTCCTCAGTTTTTCTTTTAAACCTGCAGTTGCATTTTTGGCCACTTGGCGGCAGCAGAAATAATTTGAAAGCACATCACTGACATACAATCACCTTTAAGTTGCTTATTTAATATTCAGCAGTTATGGGGCAAAATTATCATTCATATGTAGTCATGTAACTGATCATTTACAGAACTTAAGACCAGCATTGAGTCTCTTGTAGCTCTTGATTTTGGTCTCTTTCCATTCCAGAAGGAAACATGAAGCTCTTTCGCCGGTAAACGCTCCAAAATATTCACTAGCTAGTTGCTTACTGGGCACATCTGCAGTATGTAGTTGAGCAGGTAGTGCATTGTGGGGCTTTAGAGCTTTTTGCTCTGTAAACAGATAAACAATGAGCTGACACTAACTACAAAGCTCTATGAAGCTGAGGAAGTGAAGACTACGGTGAAAGATCTCAGAGTCTGAACAGCAGTCAAAAACCAAAGACGTTAACTCGGCATGATGTGAAAAGGAAACGTCAGTCAGTTCTCACATTTGGCAGGCTAAAAGCAGCGAATGTTCAGCAGTTTTGCTAAATACAGACGAACAGCTAACTGACTTTTCTTGTAATTGCCGATTTATTCCTAAATGTCTACTAATAAATACACTGCCTAATGTTTCAGCAGTTCTTTTCACAATCAGACAAACCTTTACTTATCTAAATATGTCATCACCATCGGACCCATCGTCCCACATCCCGCCTCTCCAGAACTTCCCTCTTTTCCTCCTCTTGCAATGCAAAACTGTCTCCATATGAGACTTTTATAATTCCCATATGCTGTAGATGTCTGCAAAGCCTTTTGGTTTTTGTCTAAACTTTATGTATCTCTGCCTTTTCACAAACAGTCTGAGTCTTTACAGTTTAATAATGCGGTCAGACAACAGAACAACTTAGACATTGACCGACCTTGATAAAGCCAAAGGAACCATTAAAGAGGTTCAGATAATCTCTACAGACATGGAGAGGGAACATAATATCTGTCCCCCTCCTCTTTAAATAGTTTTGCGCTCATGAAATAAATACAGCTGCACATCAGGATGGATATTTTATATCTAACCACTGTACATATTTACAATCCAGAATCCATCCCAAAGCAGTGTGAGTGAATTTTCTTGAAATGAGGGCATTCTGGGATAAAAATAGTTTGGAGTCTGGCACAGTTAACTTTTCTTATCCTGAGGCAAAGATTACAAAAACACGTCTCCAAAGTTAGTCAAGGTGTTTGACCGTAGGGGATAAATAAAAGCACATGTGCCATCAAGTCTGTGAGGAAACAATCAGTGAGTCAGTAAATAATATCAGAAGTAAATGGGTATAACTTCTCTTCTGTGATCAAACCAGTTTAGAAATAGCCTCTTGGTAATTGCTCATAATGTTAGATAACATCTATTTTGGGCCGCAGTACACTAGCTATAAAGTGACTAAAAGAGGCCTTTTACTGTGCACCATCTCCACTGCTGGATATTAAACTTCTCACGGTGGAAATTTACAGAGAGAAACATAAAGACTGTGTGTGTGTGTGTGTGTGTGTGTGTGTTTGTTTGTGTGACATGTGAACTGTCTCAGCTTCGAGCTCTTCCATCCA
>JAQNCA010000024.1:1116021-1134865 GCA_029783725.1 Acanthurus tractus
TGTGTGTGTGTGTGTGTGTGTGTGTGTGTTTGTTTGTGTGACATGTGAACTGTCTCAGCTTCGAGCTCTTCCATCCATCTCATCCTCATCAAACTATAAACTCTCGTCTGTGCTTCTGGAAAAAAGGAAGGAGGAATTTTAACATCCAGCCCACACAGGAGAAAGATCAACACGGATCTCTCAGGAACAAACTAAAGATACTCTAAAGCCTGTGAGCACAAACACTGAGATACTATTACCATATAAAGCTGTTATTGTGAACTTAGTAGCCAATAGCTGCTTATTTACACATCCAGCAGTCGCAGAGCAACAGCAGCAGTCTCATCCCAGCTCGTCAAATATGTATTTTATCTTATAACCAAGTGAAAAAAGGCCAGTATTCACCTTCATTTGAGCTCTGTTTTGTTTTCTCCACTAAGTCCTGAGGGGAATATCAGTCTCCTTAGCTGCTAAATGCTCCACTAAGTTCACCTGCTAGTCACTCTTTCGTTTTGCTGTTTAGTGTTTTGTGTATGTAGAGTACAGCAGGCTTTTAGAACTTTTGTTTCTAATAAAAGCTGCCTACTGCAGCTGGAAACGATGCTGATGAGAGCAATGAAACTGAACTAAAGCCTGAATTTACAGGCTGTAACAATTTCACAATGAGCTGCAAGACATCCCAATGCTAAACATTTCATGAATGAAGCTTAAAGCACCTTACGCTCGCAACTAAAGCCTTCACTTCTTTGTCGCATTTTTTTTACTTCTTTTAAAGAAATCAAGTGTGTTTAAATTTTTCTAAGGTGTATTTCCTGTTTACTTCTAAGTTCTACATAAAGAGCTTTGTATTTCCATTGCTATACTAAGGTTTCCCAAACATTTCCGAGCTAAAGCCACCGAAACAAATTAGCTGGTCTTTAAAAACACATACACAATACTATGACAAATAAAAAAACCAAACAAACAAAAAATGAACCATCCTGCAATGCTGAATCCATGCTTACCTACTATTTGTGAGTTAGCACCAGCTAGCTAAAGTCTAGCAAGCATGCCAGATAGCCAAATGTCAAATTTTATTGGTAGTTAAAACAATGGGCAAAGCGTGTTATTATTAGAGATGACATGTTGTAATTTCATGAGGCCCCCTGGTGTCCCATGGTGGCTCTCACTTTGAAAATTATGGTGCTGTACAAATAAACACACCTACCCTAAAGGAAGAGGAGGAACGAAGGATGGTTAAACTGATATGGATATTATTTGCTTCGTGTAATATGCGGGATAAGCCATCATTAACAATTAGATTCACATTTGCTAAAAATATCAGAGTTGATGTAAAAACGGACCCAGGACTACAGAGATTTTCTGACTGTACAGCTCTCAGCCACTTTTGGGGTGAATTGCCTTAATGATGAGGCACAAGACTGTCATGCATTTATAGAAACAAAAAGCACTGAATGGAAAGAGAAGTGCTCAGAATAACATGCATTATCTAACTGATTCATCCCACTGTATATTAATGCACCACATTATGGTACACTGTTATTACGTGAAAAGCATCATTATTTAATTAAATAATTGGATCTGTACCTATTGTACTGTATGATCAGGTGAAGGTTGCTCTCATTATTCAACTTAATAAATAAAAAACAACCATCCCACGTCTGATGCTAAAATTGTAGTTGAGCTAAGTTTGTATTCCATTTGTGTTTTGGCTTGCCAATTGCAATACAACTGTGATTTGTCTTAGTGAATTATTCAGCTGTTTCAGACTCCAAACTTGTTGTTACAGGAGACAGATCCCATGAGCAAAGCAACACAGTAAAGCCTGTCCTTCCTTGGGTAGACAGCTGGCAGCCGACCGACTCATCCTTACAGAGAAGGGAGGGAATCCAGAATTTGATTGAAAGACTGAGATGGATGTGTTAGAGAATGGGAAGAGGAGGGGAGAAAGCATGTTCACTAAATCCCGGGAGACGTGCGAGGAGTGAGCGGTAAGAGCAGGAATAAAGAGGAGAGAAATAACAGAGGGCTGAAGATGATAAAAGCCCTCCAAGAGATGGGGGAATGGCCATAGAGACTGTGAGGGGGGAAAAAACACTGTAGAGGCTAAAGAAACAGACAGCAAACAGAAAATCTGCAGTCATGTGGAAGCAGGAAAGCACAGGAGGTTTGACAGAGGAGGGGAGAGAAATGGGATGTGGCTGCTTCCTGTTGTCAATCCTCATTTCAACACATACACTCAGACTCACACGCGCACACACCTCGCTCTCACAGTGTGACTCATTCCGACACCTCAGAAATAAAGCCTCAAGGTGACAAACATGCCCGTGTGTTTACCCAGACGCTGAGGGAGCCGGAAAAGGCAGACCGCCATCTTTTTTTTTCTGAGGGATCAACGTGTAGGTTGTTAGTCTGGGGCACTGTTCAGAGAAAATGTCTCGGCTGGTGGCTCCAAGCTGGATCGACACCGATTCATGTTAGTGAGTGAAGGGACACTGCATATTACTGACCCTCCTGCTCACAGTGAGCTGTTGGTGCCACAGAGTTTTGTCTCCCTTTTAACTTTGTTTTCGTCAGAAGCACACCCACACATTGGAACAGACTCTATAATGCACACATTAACGTTGCTGTCTTAGTTGTTCAAAGCCAATTGCAAACAAATTATTTACTCAAAAAAAAAAAAAAACTTCAAACAAGAAAATGCACCTTGGAACTGCATTAAAACTTAAAGATAGTTGGGGGAAATCTGCTTCACTGCTTACGAGCCCAGAAAAGGGTGAGAAAATTATGAGAATCTCACAACTGCACATAAAAAATAGCTGGAGTTAGTAGCTTAACTTAGCAAAAAGACTACAAACACTGGGAAACAGCTAGACTGGCCCAGCTAACTGTAACAGTATGTAGACTCCTTGGGGATCATGTGCACGTCCTCTCTTCATACTGTCACACTCTTTTAATTGATCTGTCTGGATTGAATTACATAAAAGCTCTAATGCAGTCAGTGGAGTCTAACTTAACCCTAACGCAAACACTCACACACAGTTGAAACATAATCAATACCAATGATTAGTTTTACATATTAGGTTTACTACAACAATAAAAGTCTTGGTGTGTCACACAGATGCAGAGGAAGAAGCTAACCCTTAGTGCCTGCATGAGACGCCCTGCGCTTACAACAAACTCCAACATTAACGTATCTTCGCCAATATTAAATGCTTGCAGCAACTGCTCTTACCACCTTAGTGGAAAGAGTGTCAAAGTCCCACTGAGCCTGAAAATCTGTAGGTCACACACAACTTTCATCCGGGAAACTTGACTTCAATAACTGTGTGAAATTACAACTGAAACCTAAAAAAGTTGAATAACATCTTAAAACATCTCAATTTTACCAAGTTGTGTGTAAACCCGAGGAAATCTGTGTCAGTTTCAAAGACATATACATGTGTAGTTCTTTTTTCTAAACCAAAGAATACACTTTCATGCAAGAGCCAAACCAAACTGTGACTATTTTGCAACATAAACCATGAGTTCAGAAAGACTTTATGCATCAAACACTGAGGGATGAGATAAAATCATGTAAATTCACACTTCACCACATGTGATAAGAGTGTGTTGCAAACATTAAACCTGATTTCTGCTTCTTTCACTCACTGAACTCACAAAAGTGGCTCATTTACCTGATATGAGCTCAAAATCTGAAGCCTTCTCATCCCTTTTGAGTTCTTGGAAATAACATTTAAAAAAAAATACCAAGCCATCCCAAACTGAAGGTTTGCAAACAGCAACCTGAGCTACATTTTTTTCATCAAATGAATGACACTGGCCTTGATGACCTAAATGTCCAGTGCTACTGCATGCACTTGGAGAAATAATGAACAGCTAAGTTAGCCATGATTCATGTCCCCGCCACTTAACAGCCATAACAAACAGTCAAGTATAGCAAAGACATCCAGTTTTAACAGACATGATTAATAAAGAATGATCTGCCGGAGGATTCTTTTTTATATGTTAATTACAATCACTGGTCAGCCTCCTTTCACAGTTGTCATCATCTCTGGCCATTAATTCAAAATCATGCCTCATTAATATTTAAGAGCGGAGATGACTGATGGAAAGGCTCCGCGTGAGGAAGACAAGGCTGATGCATGAATACAAGCTTCTTCCGCCGTAACAAAGGACAGCTGCCCGTATGTCCCTCTGTTTTGACACCTGGATCAAATAGTGTTTCTTTCTCTCTTTTGTCAGATTCAGTAGGCTACATTGTGCCATCATGTCATAATGTCGCACATTTGTATGCATTACTCACAAAGAGGAGGCAGCATGAGGCGGCGAGCAGGGAGTATGGCTACATGAGAGGAGATGTGACACAGTTGAGGATGAAAGGGTGAGAGGAAAGGAGCGATGAAAGAGATGCAGAATGAAATGTACTGTTTTAAAGGCCTCGCAGAAAAGAAAGAAAGAAAAAAAAATGCACGACTTGTTTTCCGATGTTTTTTTCTGTGGCTTGACCAGTCCTCTTAAAACCTAAACCCATTTACAAACCACAGATGGTGATGTCACTCAGAGATCAACCCTGTCTCAGAGAAATGATTTTGTTGTTGTATATGAACATTAATATACAGCTTATTTGCATTCATAATTATGCTGCGCTGCCAACATGATCGGTGATGAAATTCTTTAAGGGAATGAAACAAGAGATTTATGTTTTTATGCTCTGAAATGGATAAGGTTGAAGCTTGGGCGACAACACCAGATTTGGATCAGAAAAGGAAAAGATTGAGAACTTGGTTAAATGCTAGATCATACATTTTTTTAACCTTCACCAAATGTTGCCTGTGCCTAATAATGATCATAAAAAGCTTACTAGTGCTTTAATCACAATGAGTGGATAGTACAACGTTGCTTATTTTGGCTGGAAACAAACAAAATGCTCCGTCAGTGAACATTTCACTGGTACATTCAGTATCAGTAAAGTTGCCAGGTATGTTAATTCACAACATTTCCCTATTGCGTAAATGAAAAAATTTAATTCAGTCAGCTACACGTTTCCCTCACAACAAATTTCCTGCTGCAAATTAGTTGCCTATAAACATAATTTCATGGAGACATGGCCGCTCCAGAAACAACAGCACTGTGATGATGAAGAACATTTCAACACACACACACAACAGAATTGGATTCATTACAGGAGAAAAGGCCAAGTAAAATTCAGCTGTCAGAGTTTCAGAAACAGGTAATGAATCTTTCCTCAGATGCTTGTTTAAAGTGATGACAATATTTTGTGCTAATCATAAAAACAACCAAAAAATGAATATATGAGCAGAAATGTGTAAAGGTTCAATTAGTCTTTTAAAACATGCTACGTCAAAGGAAATTGCTTGTTTTGTTCAAAACTCTGAGACAGTTTACAGTCACATAAAAAAGGAAAGAAGCAAAGATTTGAGAAGCTGTTAACAGAGAATTTTGGGGGTTTTTTGCTTGAAAAATTGTATAAATTTTACTTTAATTATTATCTAAATTGTTTCTAAACACTGACTAATAGATGAATTTGCTAAAAAATCTCCTGCTCAGATTTTTGCAAGACATACAGTTATTTCATCCTATACTCACCAGCAGCACTCATTCAGCTCTATGACAGCTTGACAGTGCGAAACAGGAAAAAAAAAATCATGACAGCATTGTCTCAATATCACAGTTTCACTGCAGAACCACACACATATACTGACTGACACAAACCCCCAGTGCATCCCTCCAGCATCTGACTCTCCTACAATCAGAGTCCATCTGCTAACAGCATGACATGCAGAGGTAACTTCAACCTTTCAGGTCAGAGAGAAGAGAGACGTGTCCACTGAAAGTGGACTGGCTGCAGCCTCCTTCCTGTCTCCTTTGTGTTCAGTGCTTCATTCAGCCTGGAGGACACGCATGTCAGTTTCTTCTATTAAATGATGGACGTGAACATCCCTCCGCTCATGAATCCTGCTATAACTGACAGCTAACGTCCACACACTACAATCTAAAATCATGCAGAACCTTTCCTTGTTATAAGCTGTTTTTAAATTGCTGTCGGAAATCAGTCAGGCACATATGTTTGGTATACTTTGAAACCTCAGCTCGGCACTGTGCAGCCTTCATATATCTAACAGCAGATGTCATTTTTAGCAAATGAGCTCCTTGAGTAAGTAACAAAGCAGAATGGCATTTTGAGTGATAATTGTGCAGAGTTTTAGGGAATTTTCTATTAATCAACATTTTTGCATGCACTGCATCAGTGTGAACGTATTTGATGTCAGTGCTGCAACATTTTTCTGTCATTCAAATAGTTTACTGGCTTACGTGAGATCCATCCCGGAGTTTGGATAAAAATGACTCTGCTTTTCTGACAGCTAAGCCAGCATCTGTATTTAAACAAAATACCCTTAATTACATTAATATTTATCGCTGGTGTCAAACTGAATTCATGTCCAAACCCTCCACATTCTTGGATGCCTTGCAGATCACGTTCTCACTCTGATGTCTTTTCATTAGAAAGCCTTCAGATGTCTTGCCGCGTTCATACTAAATGCACCTCTATCTCAGACAGGGCCGTTAATGAGGCGAGCTCCCTTTGCGCCCTGACAGCTTCGCTTTGCATTCGAGATAGCTGCTTAGTGAAAAACGAGCCGGTTTTTCCGAGCAAGACATGGTGACAGCAGATAGCGAGACTCCTCTGTGTTCTGTGGCGCCTTTAGAGCCTTCAGCTTTCTTATGCTGCACAAGGCACTCTTGCTTTATCATAGCTAGCTGTTGGAATAAATCAAGCCTCAGGGTTGAGGCCTCCTGCAGCAGTGTGTGCTGTGTGCTGAATATGATATGAAAACCTGACAGGAGTTTCCTGCTCTCCTCATTTTTCCATACAGAGATGATGAACCTCTGCTCTCTGCATTGATGACCCTCCCCATGTTTGTACAGTATATGATGTGGGTACAATACAAAGCACAATATAATGCGATTCAAGACAACAGTGCCAAAACATACTACAGTGCTACAAAATCTCTATAATTACCTTTTCAACACATTCTCAACCAAAATAAAAGACAATTAGCTTCGCAAAAGAGGTGGGGTTTTTTTATAAGGCTGCAGCCAGCAATTATTTAAATTGTCTTCAACTCTACCGATTATTGTCTCAGTTAATTGGTTTGGTTTGGTCCCTAAAATGTCAGAAAATTATGAAAAGTCATCATCAATGGTGTATTTTGCAGCTAGACTGTTATTTACAGCTATATTATTTTTTTATTTTGTTGTTGAAAGGTGCTGTGCAATAAATATGGCACCTGCTTTGCCTCCCCTCCTCTGCTGCATGTTCTAATATTACCTGACAGTGTAACATAAAGGTTTTTGGCATAGTGTTTATTTACATCCTATCTCACATTCATGTTTTATGATTGCTTAGTGTGCTTATAAATGATCCCCGTACCACTGTAAATTTAATTTAATTATCTCTTTAAGTATGACTTTGGTGAGCAGGGACTGCAGGTGAAAAACAGTCTCTTGGCTCATCGAGCACATTTACAGCAATGTTTTTTGTTTTGTTTTTTTATGTACTCTGCACCTGCCAAATAAACCATAACACAAATAATACAAAAAAAAACCATCTTCAAACTGCCTGCATTATTTGTCTGGCAGCAGAAACCAAAATAAATTCAGGCTTTTGTCACCTAAAACCGAGATCAGCAGCAAGTCAACGGAATATAAAATCAGGAACGTGGACTTGTTTGTCATTTTTGCCCGAAACATATCTGAAATTTTTATCTGATCAATATTTAAAATAGTTGGTGAACATCCTTTTTTTAAAAAAAAAAATCAAACTTATCAGTTAACTAATTGTCTAAGCTCTATTTTGTTTCCCTGCTGCAGGACTGGATTTTAGATTTCGCACAGGTGTGAACGATGCTGTTTGACCCATCAGTACATCTCATACCAGCGTTTCCCACCAGAGCAGAAACAATTAGGTATTAAAAGAGCAGCGGCTGGTAATCTGGCTGCCACTGCTGCACACAGTATTGTGTTTCGCTGCTGGAGCACTGGGTGAAGTCAGCCGCTGTTTCACTGGGTGAGACGGATCGCTGACTGAACTGCTATGTTTAATGTCACCGACAGGATTTAAGTTAATTAGAAATAGCTCTTCAGAGTGTTACTGGAACAATAATAGGACAACAATTGGCATGTTAGCGATTGTAATAATTTTTCGTAGCAGTGAAAGAAACGCTGCCTTAAGTCATCAGCAGTCATTAATGGCTGGAAAGATAACTGCAGTGCTCAATGTGTTTCTGAAGCTGTTTTTAGCACACTGAAATGATGGAGATAACCGTCCCACCGCTTCTTATTTCTCCTGCGGCTCCAGTTTTCTGCTGATTACAGCTGCTCTCGTTTATCCCAGCTGTTTTTAAACCTCTCAGCAACCACGCTTGAAGAACTGTTTTTCATTCAGATTCGACTGCTGCAGTGTAGTGTGATGTTCATCATTATGTCAGCGACTGTTACAGAGCATGCAGTGTGTGTTTTTTTTGTGTGTGTGTGTGTGTGTGTGTTGTTGTTTGTGAATGAATATAGCCAAAACTAAACTGCATGCTGAGATAAGAGTGAAGCCTGTACCTGAGGGCCTCCTTTATGCTTTTCATGATTGTTTACAGCGTTTTTTTTAAAGAGCTGCATAAATTATTAGGTTATTATTTCATGCATAATACTGCTGTCAGTTCGTGGGAGTTTCCTCCAGTTGCATGGCAACTCAAACCGAGGTGACTCGCCTTTTTTGAATTTGACACCATTGATGCACATGATGGATGTCTCATGAAGGAGTTTGACAGACTCCCTGAAGTCAGCCGTGACTGTGAAAGTTTTTTGTTATTTTAAAAAATTAGCTGAACATATAAGGTTGTAAGGCAGCCGTGTTTAAGCCAATAAGCTGCTCTGTGTCTGTTAACAACTGCTTAGTCATCAGCCCTGCTGAACATTCATCGACTGTGATGCTCTTTTTCCACCTCAGACCGACTCAGTGTTTTCGAGTCTGAATGAGCTTACTGTTTGACTGCCAGCTTCTCCTCAGAGAGACAGGCAGAGAAAAAGTGTGTGTGTGTGTGTGTGTGTGTGTGTGTGTGAGGCGGTCACACATCCCAGGCAGGGATTTTCAGAGCAGGAGTGTGACCTTCCCAGTCTGATCCTGCCAGGTTTGAGAAACACAGCCACAGCCCCTGTAACATTTACAACAGAAGGAAAAAGACTGACAGGGAGAAAAGCACTCATATCTTTTGCTCATTCAAGCCTAAGAAACACTGCTTGGTATCATTATGCCATAAAATAAGTTATTTTAACTTCTATGTACACATTAAGCAATTTCTGACTATTGAACAGGAAAACAGTAATTTTGTAACTTAAAGGTGAATTACATATAAACTTAGCACCAAATACTAAGATTCCTTTTAAAGTCAAATTAGTACCTTGCTTACAGGGTTGATGTCATAACTGTCCTTTGGAAATACAAAAACAAATGTGGACTTGAAGAGATGAAACCGTTCCCATATCGTGAGTTGACCCAGATGAACTGATCCTACTGAACATATTGTAAATGACACTTTTAAAGCCATGGTTCAATGTGCTTTGCATAGAAAATGAGTTTTGCTTTGTTTTTCATGGCTCTTTACAATAGGCACTTTGCTGTACTTTGTTCAATGAGAAAAAAAAAACAAAAACAGCTTTTGTAAATATAGATGATGCACAGAGACTGAGCTAGCTGACTACACCTGAACTAACATTTATATTTGCTGGTTATTCAGAGAAATCCACGGAGGGGATGAACTGGTGGGATGTAACAGATATTTTCTGCACATTCTACAGTAGTACTTACTAATTTGATAGTCTTGTTGTTATGCAATGATACAGTGATTGTTTTTTTAACTAGCAGTGTTTTGTAAGCAGTGTCAGGAATAGGAACTAAGCCTTACCTAGCTTTACCTACTTAAGCTTAAATAAACACACATGATTTCAGAAGCACTGGATCAAGTAAAATAACTTGTGCTGAAATAGTTTAACTACTGAGGAGTTTCCCACAGCCATGTTTGATCTCCTGTACATGTTTGATTATTAAAAATCTTAAAATATGACTTTAACAAACAAAGCTCTTTTCACTCAGCGACGTTACACTGGTGAAGCAGCAAGGACCCAACAAGAGACTGAATGAAAACTGGAAACAACATGAACTTTCTGGGAGCACCAGGACCAGAGGCATAGACAAGACTGGAAAAGTGCTCTGGGAAATAATGATGGATATTTTTACCAGATTTTAATATTACATATTATAGACTAAGCAATTAATTAAAAGTAAGCAGAAGAGTAATGGATAACTAAAATGAATGTTAGCAGCTGTAGGTGATATAAAAGCCATTTCATTAAAATATGCATTACCTATTGACATTTGTTGGTGTCTCTATCAAAAATTGGTAAATGGCACAGTTACACAAACACACACACACACACACACACACACACACACACACACATACAGTGCAGCTGTGTGTTTGTGGTGAGATTAGAGGCCTTGAAAAGCGCCATTCTGTCTCTGACTGCTGACACTCAGGCATGATAAAGAACACAAAGAGATAAAAACCAAAAGCGAGATAAAAAGGCGAGGCTGTCCTGTCTTGTCCGAAAAAGACAGTGCAGACTCAAATATGAGCCTTGAAAGACACTTATCACAGATCGCTTTGACAAAAAAAAAGAAACGGTTGTAAAAGGCAGAAAGCTTGTGTTTGTGGTTGTAGAAGCTTTGAGAAGAGTAAAATTTCATTTATACCAGGGGGCAGAAATGACAAAATCTATTTTAAAACCTTTTAGTGATCTTTTGTAGGTTTCTGAGAACAAAATCAGATCCTTCAAATCACAACTCATAACATATCCGTTTCATTTTTATGTTTTGGGACATTTCTTTTCCCATTTGTTTAGTTCACCTGAAAATTCATTCTTGCAAACACTTACGATTATTTATGAATAAAAGAAACTGCATGACTCTTTTAGTGCCCTGCATCTTTAAAAATTAATCAGTGAGAGGGTGAAGACAAACCACTATGAGACATAACATATCTAATGCATTGCTTACAGCCTGTCAGACTAAAAATGGCATCAAATTTCCAAGCACACAAGAGAAGAAATCACTCTGGGATGAATTTCAATAAAAGCTCTGTAAAATGCAAAAAACAAGCCTGGTCACTCTTGGTGCCATGCTATGGGCGAGCTCCAAATCATGTTCATCAGTTTAAGAGCCAGCTTTGACTCTGATTTACATCCAAGTCCGCCCTCTATTTACAGCAGTCGTGGTTTTGACTAGTTTATGAGGCAACATGGCAGCTTCATGGAGGGAGCGGTCTTAAAGAGAGGCAACCTGCCCAGCTGCTCCTGTCCAACTCTCCATTCAGCATGAGCAGCTAACCAGCCCTGGAGGGCAGTGGTATAAGGAGACAGCAGCGGCACAGATGCTGGCCACATCTGGTGGGTTGATACGACTGAGAATTACACCATCGACACAGTCAGAGGTGAAGGAGAGGGGAGGAGTGTGTGTGAGTGTTTGAACGCATGACAATGTACTTCACAAAAGCAACATCCAGGAGGGATTTAAATTAAATTCAGGGGTGGAGACATTAATACTCTTTTGTTTACTCTTTCGCTCCTTCATATTTCTGCTTTCAGTCTAGCAGAGGTCACATGGACAAACACCTCTGTATAACCACGAGAGACCAATAAACCAATCAAACAGCAAACTGAGATAAAAGTCTTCATCAACAACCATGAGAGTGAGCCATTACTTCTGCTGAATGATTATAATAATTATTGATGAGGATTAAATGTATTTTTTTTTCACTAAATAGTCCAAAACCAGGGGTATTTACAGCTGTAGAAGACAAAAAAAACAAGGTCTGCCTGTTCCAGTACATTTTATACCTGTTTCACTGTTGTATCTGTAAAGTCACAACTTAATTTTTCTAATCAATAAAATAAAGAAAATAAGCAAATATTAACATTTTTCTGTTGTTTTTTGCAAACAACAGCAGTTTGAAAGATTTAACATGATCTTTAACATATTATTAAGCCTGTAGAGTCCAAAACAGCAAAAAAATTATTCATTTTGATGATATGACCAAACTGTTTGAAAAATTCACCTTTAATTAGTCGTGTAAGAATTTCAGCACATATAAGAACATACTTCTTGATTTTATTTCCCTCACCAACAGGCCTGCTGCAGTCCACCACAAGTCTAAAGAGAACAGATGAAGTGTATCACTTACTGTTGTTTGTGAGTGAGCTCTTCCTCCTTGTTCACCAGGTCCTGCTTGAGGTTGGCCAGCATTTCCACGGAGACGTCCACCTGTCGAGAGAGTTCAGAGGCCTTGTCCTCCAGGTCCTGCTTCTCCTGGCTCAGCCGCTCGCTCTCCTGCTTGGCCCGCTCCAGTTCAGAGCTCTTCCTCTCCAGCTCCGCCTGAAGACGACCGACGCGGGCCGCAATTTTCTGCTCCACCTGGAAGATCAGAGGCCCTTGAGTCGCCGTAATCACCACAGTGTGTGCAGCCAAACTTGCCGGTCTAACGATGTCATTAACACACGAGTAATTACCACAGTATTTGACAAAGACTTTTGTCAGCAAATTTCTTCACTTATCAGACTTACAGCATCACTAGTCTAAAGAAGATAATTTATTCCAAGAAACTGAAGAGTGCTTAAAGTTCTCATAATATGACATGACTATGACAGCAAATTATAATTGAATTCACACAAATAAGAAATTGTTAAACTGACTTTGAATGAACTCAAAATAACTCATATTAAAAGAGCTTAAAACGTGAAACAGTTTGGTTTTTGTCTAAAAAATTTGACTTTTATGTATGAAAATCTTCGATAAATGTTTGAGTGACAATTCAACATATCGGTAATTCAGTCACGCCTCTTCTAACCTAGAAAACCTGAAAATTACACTATTCTATTAGCTAAACACTTTAACACTGTAACTTAAGTCCTTAATTCATTTGGTTTTCTAAATGTGGTCGGCAAAAAACTTATTGATTACATTTTTAAAGCTGCTAAGATCCGTGCAGGATACATGCTGCTCCCACTTTAGCTCCATCAGCTTCTGATACAATGTACGACTGATTTTAACTGATAAGTCTCAGTGCATGAATGTGATAAGCTCATTATTTCCCAAATTTTGCTCAGGATTTTTTAAAGAGACTGAGAATGTTAGTGAGAGAGCTGCTGGCAGATTAATGTCAAACTCAAAGACAAAGAGAAATGGTCCTTCAGGGTCTTTGTGTTGTGCAATGGCAAATAACTCACCTGTGGAAATCAAGCTGACAACCAAGAAACAGTGTTTAAATGTTGGAGAGCTCTTTAAGCCACCCACCCGCAAGACAGACGAATTTATTCAGTGGTAGAGTGTTGAAAATATGAATATTTGAAATATGGAATGCAACAATCTGAGAGAATGAATATGATGTCCACAGTTTTTAGCACTGCTGACTGAAAGCTATGATTCTCCTAATAAACTGGGCTTTGTTGCAGTAAAACCTATAGCTATAAGTAACAGGAGCAAGCACAGCTACTCAGCATCACTACAATAAACCATAAACAACTAAGAAATTTGGCAACATTCTGTGTTTTGAAAGTATTCTCTGATAAATAAGTGTGAAAAAAATAAAGTCTGACTCCGAACGGATTCCTAATGGACTCTTAACAACCGCAGATTATCAGTAGAAATAAAATGTTTTAGTGGATGTAATAAAAAACAGTCACCATTGCCCCGGAAGATTAAATTGCAGCCACTACGACCACATTGCAACTCTCATGATCTACTGGAATAATTACAAAACATTTGGAAACATTTTGGTATGTACTGATCATTTGCAAAGCAAATATGTACAAAAAAGAACACAGGTTTAAAAATACAGAAATTCTGCTTCATGATGTTTTTGTTTTTAGGCAATTCCAATGAAATTTTGTGTCTTTTCCTTTTCCTATGAATTCTCACGATGAATGTATGCACAGAACATTGTCACAATCAAAATAGCACCTATTTACATAGTTTGTGGAAAGGGTTTGACTGTAGATAATGGCTATATGTTAATGTAGCTGGATGTGTTTATGATGATCCTGTTTACCTCCTCAGAGAGCTTCTCCAGCCTTTCATCCAGCTCCAGCCGCTCAAACGCCCGCGCCTTCAGCCTGGCCAGGCCTTCCTCGTAGGCCGCCTCCACTGCACTGGCTGCCACATTAGCTGCCACTGCTACAGCTGTGCTGGGGTTTCCATGGGGACCCGGGTCTGTGGATGTCATGGCTTTCTTCATAAAAATCTCCCCCAGGGGAAACTCCACATTGGGGATATATCTGGCTGCTGTGTTGGAGTTAGCCGGGGTCAGACTCAGGTCGTCCGCACAAGGAAGCTCACGACAAGGGAAGCGTCGCTCCTTTAAAGCTGAAGGCCGGAGGGGCTCGAAGGGGTCGTTGTTGTTGGCAGGTGTGAGTAGAGCTCCCTCGGCCACTAGGGGCAGCAGAGCAGCGGCATCACACACACTGTTGGATTTAGAGAGGACGTAGAGGGTCTCGTACGTGTGGTTGTACTCCAGGTGGGCACGTAGGGACGACAGGCTTCGGAAGCGCTTGTGCTCCCCGCAGCGAGGACAGCGGTATGGCAGGTCCAGAGAGGCCATGCCGTGCAGTAACTGCCGGAGGAGAGGGGGGCGCTCACGAGGCACAACCGCGGTGCCAGTATGAGGGCAAAGAGGTCACACACCTAACAGATCCTCTCATGGCGGGAAAAAAAAAAACACGGTGACTACGGCCAGTCAGCAGGAGGAAGAAAGATCCCAGCGGAGGAGCCCAGCTCAGTCACACGACCACACATAGTGGCAACATTCAACCGGTCGTTTCACTCCATCTTTCATGGTTCTCCTGCCTGAGGTCCTAGAAACAGAGCAGGAGATTATAAAAGAGTTTTTTGTGCTTCATACTGTGAATTTGGGTGGAAAATTGGATGAGAATCAACCGGACAACTAGAACAAAATTGAGTTAAGGAAAATGTAGACACAAAGAAGATAGCGAGCGGTTAATTTGATGCGCAGACTGCTAAACTGTATATTCGGAAAAGAGCTGTCTGAGCTTTTTCTCTACAAATAAATCCACCTTCTCCTACAACAAGGCCCACTAAGTCTGGTTTTTCTTTTACAAACTTCTGTTAAACAATTTGCTGTTTTTTCATTTAAGCAAAAAAAAAAAAAGTGGAAAATTGAAATGCAGTGAAACATTTGTCACTTATAAACAAAGGAATAAAAAACAAACAAATTCACACATTTATATTCAACTGTCAGTCAACAAAGAAATTAATCCTTTTAAAAGTGAAATTAGCATTTTGACACTTTTTAGTAAAATGTGATTATTGGCAGCCGATCTCTCAATATTTACTACTGCAGCTGTCTGGACACAACACATCGCAGCCAGCTGTCTGAAGTCCCTAAGTAGGAATATTGATCTGTAAGTTAAGTGGCGAAGAAACATGAAACTTGTATTTCACTAAAGCTTCCAAAACAAACTCCTGCACTTGTACCCTGAAATACACAGAGGAAGGCTGAGGGAAGACTGAGGAAGAGGAAATGGCTCCATTAGTGAGAGTGCTTGTTAGTGCCAACATCCATCTTCTGGTTTGAAGTCTACGAGGTCAGCTGGACAATACTCCAAGTCCTATACAAGGGGATCTCTCATCTCACTCAGAAACTTTAATATCTGTTGTGTGTTGTGTCCTCTTTATCCGGCCTTCGCCTCTGCAGTTTCCTGTAAGCCTTTGATGCTGCATCATATTTTTACTTCCGCAGAAAAGTGAAGAAAAGATGAGTCAATTACTTCCACACTAAAAGATAAACAAAGCAATTCGACTGTTCTTTCTGAATAACAATGAACCTTGCATTCGGAAGACTGAGTCGGAGTCTGGTGGCAGAAACCATCATATAATTTATCACTTCTGTCTGCTGCTCAGATGCTGAGCAGTGTCAAGCTGCTGCAGGAACACTGCGTCACTGTTTTTATCCAATTATTCAGCACTTGATGCCTGTGGTGAAGTAAAAATTCAGCAGCCTCCCCCCACTTTCCCTGCATCAGGTCCTCTAATTAGAGTGCAATTCTTTAATCAGGCACTGTACTGAAAAATAGTTTGCAAGATCTTCTCTAAGGTCAGTCTCAGAAATCAATCTGCTGAAAACCTGAGGGGGAAAAACAAAAATAAAAGATAAAACAACATACTACAAATATATGTAGCTAGCTCCAGATTGCTCCAAACAATAACTTAACAATAACAATAACACGGTGCAAATTCAGCTGGGTGTTTCTATGGTGTAAAGACTCCCTGTTAATAGCAGAAAAAAACTCAAATCTGGCATACCAGCAAAAGATCAAAACATTTCCCTTAATTTTACTTCAGTAAAATATTTTTCACGTTTAATCACATTTATACAATGGTGTAAGCACTCAGTTCTGATTGGCTGCATGAGGGTGTCCATTAATGCTTGACAGAGGACACCTGCCGAGTAGTTGCAGTCAAACTGTGTGTTCACCGCTCTGAATTTAATGTGCTGGTTCAGCTTGCACTCCTGGAGTAGTGAACATTGTTTTCATCGAATCAGGGGAGCAGGATGACATTCTGTGAGGTGTTCTTCAATGCATATTTGGCAGTTTTGGCTTCTACATTTCTGTTCATTTCTAATAATGAACACCTCATCAGGCATTGCCCATTACCCCAGATTCTATTGAATCAAAAATGCCACTTTTGAAAATTCTTTAAAATAATTAATTGAAATGGGCTGCTGTTACATGACATGTATATTACAATGTTAAAGAGCCATGTTGCATTAACTGGCTGAACATTTCTAGTGGGAATAGTTTGCTCATAGGTCTGTAAGCTCAGCTGAACTTATCTCACATCTTGCGTAGCGTCTAATGAAACAAAGATCCTGACTTGAACATACAACTGAGGTGTGAATGCACCTCATCAACAAATGCCAACTTAACCATGATTTGCCCTTTTTCAAGAAGTTCAGCTACCAAACGGCTAACTTAAAACACTGGACTTGGATTGGTGTTGTTAAACGACACATGGGCGGTGTATCAAGCACAGCCTGTACAGTAGGCACATTGTCTTTCTACATGGACCATTTGGACTCTTGAAGCTGTGGTGTTGTACAACAATCCGAGACTGAAGCTTCAACCACAACAGACTACTTTCTACAGCAATGATTAATGAGCGAGGCAGTGGGCACAGACACTGGCCGTGTAAACACAAATCACAGATGCGGGCCATTCTTCACAGAGGGCTTATACACTGGAAATCCCCACAAGTCACTGAGACTGTTATTAGACGTCTGCTGAGGCTGGAAGAAGGAGTGTACTGGCAAGCCTTGCCCACTTATTAAAGAAGGAGGATCTCACAGGCGCAGTCACTACACTGCAGACAGCAGGCGTTCCCATCTGCTTAAAATTACTAAGTGAGGTATTTAAGCAGGCAGGAAATGGAAGGAAGTCAGGCTGTTTGGTAGCCACATGTCACATCCTGCCAATGGAGCTCAGCTGAGAGATCCCAGAAGACTGCCCTAAATGTTTTGGGGTTTTTTTTGGTTTTTGAGATTAGGGAATGGTAAACACGTGTGTGCCACATGAGACACATGGAGAGCCATGACTTTCAGCTTCCCTGATTTCTACCAGCACTCTTAGTTATGTACACACACACACAAACATACAGCATCTACCACATCTGTTGCATCTACATTGTTCAGGGCTCATGGTTTTTAGTAGACTTTAGACTTTTAGTAATTCAACATGCAGTTACTATAGTTTCATATTTACAGAGCCATCAGAAGCAGCCTTTTTGTGCTACTTCCCTTATTTTACATTTACTTTTAATAAGAGGCATAATCAGAGCGGTCTATACCAAAGGATGACACTGCAAATGACAGTTAACAGTGTTCAAGCATGCAAGACACAAGAAAGAGAAGGAGGTGAATCCCTGCAATAATTTGGAAGGACTCTTAAAGCTTCAAATAAACTTGAGCTACAACAAACTGTTATTTTATTTTAGAATATTTAGATGAATATTTTCTTGATAAACTTCTTTTTTTTGGTGGATGAATTATCCAGAAAAGAAAACAACTTCCAGCTGAAGTCCAACATGATATAGTCTAATATCTTGTCTGCTCTGACCCTCAGTTTTGCTTAAAAGGTAACTGAAACAATAAATTAATTATTTAAGTAGCTGTTGAAAATCTCTTTTACGATAACACAATCCACTAATCGATTAATCCCCTTGTTCTAACCAACGTCTTTATACTTAGGCAACAAGCTGCAACAACGATACAAAAGGCCAGTTAAATCACAAACATCTGCAACAATTACAGGATATCCTACACATTAAGATACTATAAGTATAAATATGGGATAGAGAGAGGCAGATCAGACCATAACAAATCTCAGTCTCATACACAACATTAGACAAGACTCACTTTAATATGTGGGGATAAAAAAACACAATATGACTGAAACCTCTTTTAAATCAACACAAGCACAACAAAAAAAACCATCAGCCTCCCAAAACCAGCTGTCCCATCTGCATCCAGGATACAGTGGTCTCTGTCTTAAACTGCCTTAACACTGGTCAGACATACAGGAGGTCCTTTAAGTGAACGCAGTTGAACTGGAAACAGCAAACTCTCAGTGCTTCTTTGTCACTTATGCATTGATCAGAAGCACATCTGCCACAATCCCGGTGCCATATTTTGAGTCGTGGCACTTCTCTTGGATACAAACATGC
>JAQNCA010000024.1:1144712-1160566 GCA_029783725.1 Acanthurus tractus
TTCATCCAACTCAACATTACAAGCTGCGAAGACCATTTTGGTCCTGCTAGCCGCTACTCTGCTTTATGTGTGTGTGTTGGCATCATGTGACATGTAGCTTTCACTATTTAAAAGGGGGGCTTGAGGAGTCATGCAATTCATGAACCATCAGGTGTTTGTTTTCTTTAGGGCCACAGCAAAATTAGAGGTAGTCTTAAAGAGTTTTTGTTTAAAGCTAAAAGTTCTATGTGTAACATTTTAGCACCAATTACAGTGCAGTTCTTCAAAACTCTGACCACTTTATTTAAGTGTGGCTCAAAAATGTGGTCAAATCTGCCTCAGTCTAAATTGATGGGTCACTTAAAAATGTTTAATTTTTGTTCTTAAGGGTTTACAAAAGCAAAACAGGAGCACCAACTGAAGAAATAACTATAACAAAAGACATGCTAAAAAAAAAGACAAAAAAAATCACAGGAGCAAGTAGCAGCACACTGAAATCCCCAGAAAATCAAAAACTAGAATAACCAACAACTAAGAGGGAAGCAAGTGGAAATAAGGCAGGAGGAAGACGAGGAATCAACAGAAACAAGACCAGGGAATGAAGACAGAATTAGAGAATAGCAACAGATGAGCCGTCAAAGACAAAGGCGAAACATGAAGACTACATACACACTGGGAGTAATGAGACACAGGTGGGGCAATCAGCACAGGTGAAACACTAGGGAGAGACAGGTAATCACAAGGAGAGAGAAACTTGACAGGATATGGGAAAATAAAAAAGACAAGACAAAGAAACAGGAAGTAACTAAACTCAAAACGACTACTCATACTATGAATCATGACAGTTTATGGTGTACAGATCCTGTGTGGTCTGGTAGTCAGTATTCCTTGTTTTCACCCAGGAGGCCAGGATTAAACTCTCAGTATGGGAACAGTTTTTTATTTTTGTCAGTCAGCATTCATTACACTGCCAAACACTCTAGTGCTTCCACTTTAAAAGGCGGTTTAATTTAAAGTGTGTGTTTTTTTTAAATACAAGATTGTAAAACATTTGCTGTTGTGGCCACAAGTGGCTAAGATTACAGAGACAAAAACATAGTGCAACAACTAGAGAAACATCTACAAATCGGAAAACCGAATCAGTGATGTCACTTTTTATCCATCCAAAGTTGAGCAGCCAAAGTAAGCGAATGCCACACCAGACCAAGTGAGAAAGAAGCAGCAAAACCCACAGTGCAATACATTGAGCAAGCATGAGATTTATAATGTATACGTATTTATAAAGTGATTTAACATTGCGTTTGAAAGACGAAAGTGTTATTTTGTTTTCCAAGTTATTTACCTTTATCAGAATGCAGATCAATAGAAAAGCTCCCCAGGAGCTCCAGTGCTCGCTTGGTCAGATGGGTTTTTGTAATTTACTACTTGCAGAGTTTTTTGGGACTTAGTACAACCAAAAAACAAACATCAACTGGGTTCTTTACTGCAGACTAAATGCAGTCCTTCGGTTCTGTTTGTAAAATTCCCCTCTGAGATTGCTTTTAATGGAATATACTTATATAAAGTTGTGCTTTTTGCTGATCACACTAAAGTTGCATCTTTTCAAATCAACACATATTGATAGCTCACACAATATTCCTCTATAGGAGTATTTTCCTTTGTTTCTTTCTTTATTTTTTTTGTCTATCTTTATCTTTCTTTTACCTCTTTGCAAAACGTAAACAAGTTGCTCTCCACAGTGTTGTATGTGTACCGTACTTGATCTCTTAATGGGAAATCTTGGAGGTAAAAGGGGCTCAATAACATATTTTTCCTCTCTGCCCCTCACACAGGTTGAACCAGCCATCATTTTATACCATTGCAAAAAATTATTATCTTGGGGGGGAAAACTGTGACGCCAATCACTGTTTTATTAACGGATCAATCAAGAATGTAATGGTCCTGACTCTTGACATACAAGATCGTCTTTAGTTGCAGTCCTCTTTGTTGTTTTAATGTATCTCTTGGATAGTGGGAAATGCAACAAGACTTAGACAATCATGTCTGGAGATAAAAATGTATTTCCCAACAATAATTATTTGCTGTAGGTACTAAAAGCTTGTCAGATATGGTATCAGCAGCATATTTCTTCCGTAGTCCTTGACATCACAAAGCAAGAGAGCACTGTGGATCTTTGTGTATGTACGTTGGTGTGGCTTTTGGAACTAATCATGTTAAATTGTTGTGTGTTAAAAATTAAGAGAAGGACAAAGAAACAAATTGCACAATTTTATTGCTCTTGGTGCTTCACTCTCCAGCTGATGTTTTGATGTTTTGGTCTCATGTGTCACTGCCAGAGGATATTTTCTGCACCAGTTATTAAAAATAGTTTCGTATTTCAGCAACTAGTTTTAGCCTTTGTCATGCACTTTTTATAGCATCTATCAGACCTATTTGACCAGATGTTTGTCATAGGAATCTACAGTGTCACTGAACTGATGCCACATATAAGATATAGCATGTTCAGCAGTTGTGTGTTTGTAACTCAAACTGAATTGTAATTTCAATAATTTAAAATGATGTGAATCAAACAAGACTATTTTCATAAAATGAAATTAGGGGTGTTGATGATAAGGTTAATTGATTAAGGATAATCATGATATTCAAAATTGAAATATTCCTATTGGGTTTATAATAAAAATTTGATAATATCGTGCAAAAAGTACAGCATTTCTTAAAAGTTTCCCTTTCTGACATTCTTGCTTGTCATTGAAAAAGCAAGCAAGTTAGGTGATTTTAACTTTAAAATCTTTTATTTTCCTTCTCAAATAGATATTGAATCTGTAGCACATGGAGATAGAGTTGGACAGTCAGTGGTTTGAACCTCCAGTCTGGGTGTCAAAGTGTCCTTGGGCCAAATACTGAACCCCAAATTGCTCCCGATGGCTATCCAATCAGTGTGTGAATGGGTGTGTATGACTTCCCGATGGCTGACACTGTGTGGAGACACCACCTGCTATTGATGTGCAAAGGGTAAATGCTGACTTGTGTTGTGAAACGCTTAAAGTAATCAAAAGATTAGAAGAGCACTGTCTGAACGCAGTCTATTCACCATTAACCATACTGTTAATAATGTTGTTACAATTTCTTCAGGCCACAATAATCATGCTGTGGAAATCTGATATTGTGGTGGCAGGCCTAGTTACAATAACAACATTTTTCAAGGATCTTAAATCCTAGATCTCACACAATCTTAGCATCTTTTATCAGATAAGGTTCCTGTTCTCTACACACAGATGTAAATTTGTCCATTAGAAAGACTTTCTAAAGTATTTGAACCGGAGTGTGTAAGTGGAGGAGCATATAAGGGTAACCTGCAACACTTGCTCTCTCTGATGATATCTCAGTAAGTGGGTGAGTTTGAATAAATTTCTCTTTTTGTTTGACGATGTATTACTTGAATTACCTCTTTATGTGGTAAAATATGTAACTTAAATGAGATGAGGCGGTTAATTATTGAGTGACTTTACAGTGTAAAGTTTGATTTGATTGCTTAGAAATAACTCCAGCCACAACCAGAAAATGTGTGTGATTGTGTGTGTCTATGTGTGTTTTTGTGTGTGTGTATGTGTCTGTGTGTGAGTGTGTGTGTGCGTGAGAGAGAGAGAGTGAGAGTGTGAGTGAGAGAAAGGGAGAGAGAGGAGGATATCCAGAAATCCCATTTAGGAGCTCAAGCACCACTTACTGGCCAAAGACAAGAAATACACCATGTACAGGCTTCCCTTTGAAAACACTGTGATTCTACTTATAACAGTTCAACAACTGGATATAATATCATTTAGCACTGACCATCTGGCCTTAATTTCAACTAAAAATCAGTAACACTAGTCCTGTCAGGTAAATATTTGTACTACATGTTACAAAACATATGAGAGCACAGTAAATGCTAACACACAACTCCCTCTACTCATGGAAATTGGATTTATTTTGGATCAAATAGGCTTTTAAACACACAGTTGTTTGTTGGAAATCATTTCTATTTTGTTGTAAGAGAAAAGAAATATAATAAAGAACAAATTCACAGCTTTCATCAGTCTTGTCATAAATTAGAATGACTAAATACTCTTTGCATCATGGCTATTGAGACAAATGACAGAATAACAGTTTTCAACATAAACTGACACAAATACAATGAAGTACAAGTTGTCAACAGACAATAACCCTCTTTTCTTCTGTGGTCTTCTACATCAGGATGCCAAATAAAACTGAGTGAAGAAACGAACCAGATTTTCAGATGTAGTCAAGAGTGGTTATTTCACAGTGATGTCTAAAATGTATAAATCATGACTTAATTTTGAAGCTGCAATTAAAAAGTCTAAGAATTCATGTAGTCCGCTCAACTTTAGATTATTCTGAGCAAGTACACAGAACATTAAGGTGTCAAATGGGCCATAATTCATCACACTCCTGTAACTGTCAAATTATTCATGCCAAATGTCAACATTTTCTTCACTAATTTCTGCAGTAAAACTTGGTGGAGATCTGAGATACAGTGGGTTCTTTCTGGCCGGTGAGGGTTCATTTTACTGTGGAAAACACAATACTTATCATTAATTAAGCTTATGTTGAAAACAGGTACTTTCTTACTTAGAAATTATCCTTTTTTGTCACAGAATCAAGATGTTGAAATTTTTTAATATCCATACTCCTCTCTCTCTCTCTCTCTCTCTCTATATATATATATATATATATATAGGAAACCTTATTTATTTATGTATGTCTCATCAGATTATGATGTTTAAATATATATAAATGCTTAATAACCTTTAATAGCTGTCCATACTATTAATACTAATATAATTTCAGTACACATTGTTTAAGCTGTGTTAAGCTGTGTGCTTTGTCTTTTACTTGAAAACTGGCTAAATCAGTTCCTGATCACAGCTTTGTTATGCTTTTTAGTCATTGTTTTCCTAATTTTAGATAGAATTTCAGGCCACTGGTTATGATTGAGCCTACTTTGGTGACACTGTGAGGACTCTCCATGGATACTAAGTGCTGAATAAGCAGCAGTGTAAGTGGTAAGTGTCATATAGATCATTAACATTTACATCAATGTGACAATAAAACAGTCCTGCATTGCATCTTTCCATTTCACATACTGTCTGCTGTGTCCTTGAGGTTTTTCCTGCATGTCACAGTAACAGCTGACACCTTCAGGCTGTTTCTAAAATAATATTACCCCTTTCATAATTAAAAAAAAAAAAAAAAAAAAAGTGAAAACCCAAACCTGTTACATCAATCTCTACCCCTCTACGCCCTCTACATGCTGCACTCATCCAGTCATGACAGGGAAAGACTGACACACAAAAGCTTAAAAACTCTCTCCCTCAGGAGATTTTGATAGGATGAATATGATGCTGGGCCGTTTTCCCGTTCTCACGTCAAAAACCGTGGCAAATTTAGACCGAACACCTTTATCCATCCCTCCTTATTCATATTTATGAGAAGTGACTGACAAACTCATTGTCTGGTAATTACAGTGTGGTGAACCTTCATTGTCTTTAGATTGGTGGAGACTGAGACATGCTGTGCTTTGGCTTGCTGCACTAATGCAAACCTCTTCCATGTAGATATTATTAGTCACTGTTTGCTTAGCAACCACAACACATGTCTGACATTTTTGTACGATGAAAATGTTTTGTCCAGAGTTTATTTTGGCTGCAAGGATTTATGAAAGGGTGAAAACTGAGAAGAGGACTGAAAGGACATGGGCAAGGTCTGTTAGCATTATTATGTTTATGCACAATGCTTAGTAGAAGGTATTTTTAAGCTATTTCACACTTATATTTTTAAGTGATGTCAATGTCACCTGTGGAACAAATCAAAGAGAGAGAAAACTAGAAGCTACTATGGAAATAGTACGCTGAATTCAATATAAAAGAGGACTTACAATTTTATTTTTGGGACAATAATCGCCACCACCGTGGTAATTTTGTAATCTATGTGACCTTTAGATAAATTCATCTCCACAGGTCTTGTTAAGCTAATTAAACCGGTCTTAAACCACTAAATAAGCCAAGGCTTTATAATGTAGCAACAACAGTATCACAAGAAATAAAAAATAGAGAGAAAGCAGTTTAAGCTTTGAACAGCAGGGGGCACCAGTAATATGCAAGGATGAAGTGATGGACATTGTAACAGCCACTGAAATAAATATCACAGCACTTTTGAATCATCAGAACAAGATCAAATCAGATATGTGAATTGTCTGTAATTGTTTGTGCAGACAATGTGTTTTGATGGATGACTGCCTGCTGTCTGCATTTTTATTATTTCCTCCATAATGCTCAAACACGATGAGCTGAACAGTTGACTGCCATCAAGTCTTCTGTAAACACTGTACAGAAATATCACAAAGCTCTGCACTCACTGATTAGAGACCACACAAAGTTGCGAAAACGGACCTGTGCAAAATTCTTGCAACATCACCAGGACAAATGGGTTTTTGCCGTCTGTTAACACTCAGAGTAACACAACAGAACGACATACAAGCCTGTGGGAGCTCAGCCAATATCAATATATCACCTCAAGTGCCAATTATACTCATTAAAAGGATAAAATGTGATGAAACTGCAGGCTAACAGCTTGAAAATCATTATCACATTCACTGCACAAGAATGCAACTCAACTTTAAGTGTGCAGTTTATTATAAGGCAGTGAGTGTGTGCGCAGACACTCTGGAGCAAGAGGCCAAATGCCGGGTAAATATAAAACATTTGGAAATCACTTGAAGATGTATTTCAGTAATTTTGGCAAACAGTACTGTTATGACTTAGACTCTGGGTTTAATAAATGTATCAGTATTCTGCAGAAATGTTATACAGTCAAAGCCAGCTACTGAAGAATTATTATCTCATTTCTCCACTTATACAAATGTATGTTTTGAGTGTTTTTCACTTGTGCGGTTTGTTCCAAAGACCATTAAATCATTTCAGAGAGTGGCAGGCTGTGCCAGCTTCCATTTTCCATAAAATATAAATAGTGCAAATAGACATATTATATTGACTAACAGTTTTTATATTTGTCAAATTAAAATGCAATATACAACCAAACATGAGCAAATCAAAAAAGTTTACAATATGGTGTTCTGAGATTAGTTTACATTAACATTCATACTGACACACCTATGAATAACAAAACAAAAGCAAAAACAAATGTAATGCACTATCAATTATTTTATACATCTAATATTCAACTGACTTTTTTTTCTGCAGGATATCCAACAAGCTCTTTATCATAAAAAATAATAATCACAATGTATTTTATGTGCTTTTTCCATTTGTATTAACCTGCCTCAGTATTGTTATTTTATCTAATGCAATGCAAAACACATATCTGTACAGGAAGGAGTATATGGAGTCTGTTAATATTGAATACTCAGACACAATGATGTTTCAGAGGCTTTTGTGCAACAGGCAGCTCAGTGTATGTACAGGCATTGTTGAAATGATTTCTGAATGGAAAGTGATCTTGCTGACTGCAAAAAAAAAAAAAAAGGCATTAATGTCCCAATATAGTAATACATGGGTCTTATAGCAAAAGCACATGTATCATAATGACAACGATTATCCAGATCTCTGCATTCTTAGCTTGAGCCATGGACGTTGCCATAGTAACACGAGTATGTCTTATCAAGTACGGCCCTTGTGATTTTTCACTGCAACTTATTTAGGCTGTTCACTGTAGGTATGACAACAGGCTGTTGAGTTGTTGCATTCATTTCCATGTTAATAGAGTTAACAGCCATTGTGTGTTAGCTTAACCTTTGATCCTGCCTTGTCAAATTGTTGTCAGCTAATATTAAATTAGGCTAGTAATAGAGGCTTTTTATGTAAATGATGGAAAAATGCTTCAAAACTATAAATAGGCATAATTGAGCTGAGAGCTAATATAATGGTCCCTGTGATATCAAAACATTGTTGCTGTGCCTTAATGATCAGATTGTGAAAAGCCATTTATGATGCAGGGTATTTAGTGCTTCTGATGCCGAATGTTAGTCTCATCCATCATAACCACGGCACATTTTGGATTTGATACCACGATGGCTCAGTGTGCAAAGAGCCAATTTCTACATTAGCCAATTTCTATAAAGAAGCTTAAACGTGATAGGTTCTGATTTCTTGTAATCTAGCCCAAAATTGTATGTAGATACTGGACCCAGAGACTTAAAGCCCCATGTCACCAAACACTTTAATCTCTGCAGCATTTTGCTTGCATAGCATGACCACAAAGTGCAGATTTCATTTGAACTTGGTAGTCACTTTGTAGCTCAAACTCGTCACGCACTTGCGCTTCCTCCCTCGATGAAAATAATGAGGCTGTTTGATGTGAGACCACTATGGGCCGTAATGAGAGGAGTAGACTGTTCAGGACACATGAAAGCTCTTCAGTCCATTTGGACCATGAGCGGCCATTACGGCGCGGGACTGAGACACCATGGAGGTCTGCTCACTTTATGAAGGGGTACAGGAATTAATGATGGAGGCAACAGCTAAATCTGTCACCCTTTTAACTTCTCATGGAAGGAGGGAGAAAATATTTCAGAGATGTTAAGCACAGGGAGACCTACAACATTTAAGGGTGCGGTGAATGGGCCACATGAACAGAAACATGGTCACATTCAATATGGCTGTACTGCACAGGTGCTGTGGGAGATCACAAATGAAGAGAATCTGCTACATAAATTAAAGTCCTTGATTGTAGCAGCTCTGCGACTGTTTAAGTGATTGTTCAACTTCAATCATACTTCTGTATTCGTTCATAATGATAATTTCTTTGAGGGTTATTCTTTTGTGAGGAAAAAAAACAGTGTTTTCACGACCTGCAAAGCGATGAGTCCATAAATTATCTTTCTCTCGTCCAGAGGCAGAAAGCAGCACATCTACCTCTCATCATATCAATCTTTTCCTCCTTCACAAGACGCCACTGTCAGTGGTGCCAGAAGAGACACAAACACAGAGAGCGGATGAGTAGGAGGAAGGACAAGCTGATGGTGATGGAAGGATCAGCATCTCTTCATTTATCTGCAGGACGAAAGAGGAAGAGCCCCAGCTGAGACGGGGTTAATATTTCTCCAGCCTAAGTTCTGGGGAACATTGTGATTTGTCACCTCAGTGGTAAGCCCGAGTGCCAAGAATCTAGTTAATGGTTAGACACTGCATCCTGCCACTGGGCACCATTTTGGCTCCATAACAAAGGAAGGCCTGCCTCAGCCACGGAGTACTGTGGAGGACCGAAGGGCCCTGTCACTATCTGTCTCCCCAAAGACGGCAGTTCCCGATTAGTGAATAGTTAACGGACATGTGGATGCATCAGTCCTGAGGAGTGACAAGGAGTGTAAATGCACAAACACACAGACGGTGGGAGCCTAATGCTGATGCTGTAAACACATCTTGTTAACAGGAAGCAGACCCTATGCAGCCACAGCATTGAGTGACAGGATCACAGATGACTAACAACAACAGAGCAGACGCTTTTTTTCCCTCCTCTGTGTCCTCGCTAAGCATTTGTGCTGCTAATCTCTCAAAGCTGAATGTAACATCAGTTCCTTTATTTATTCGGTGCAGGAAACTTGATTTAGGCAAAGGATTTACGGGCAATTAAATAAAATGATTTTCCCCCTTTGAAGAAGAATATTCCTTTACACCCGAATGTTGGGAGTGTTATAAAATATGAGCATAACTTTGCACATGTTTGCATTTTTGTTGTATTACGTGTCCCTCTCTAGCATTTGACAGATTCAATCACAATTATAAATCCCTAAAATCTCCTTTGTTTCAGCTATAACCGGCCATAACATACTCCCCAATGCTAAGAAAGCAATTACAAAAACTACAACCTAAATCACATTGTTAATTCACATGGTGATTGCTTACAACACAAGACAAGAGACTTTGGGGCCTGCAGTGAGAGAAAGTGTTTTGATTTTTAAATGTGTACTGCTGATCTGACTCATACGTATGAAAGCCTCCATTTAAAGCGCCAAGAATCACAGGAGGGGACAAAACGCATCCCTCCAGGTTTCCAACACTCTACAGGTTTGAGATCAGAGACGGCTTCTGTCTGATATATGGTCGGGGCTTTTAGGCTTGGGAAACATACTGTTCTGTGTACGCCCCTGTGTGACCCCAGTATGGCTCCTATACACTGAGACAGGCAGAGACGTCACTCTCTGTGCACTGCCCCCCACCAATGACAGTGACGGTCCATCAGCAGCTAAAAGCCATGGGAAGGCGCGGGGGGTGGGGGGTGGGGGGGCGGACACAGAGCTGGCCATTAGCACTTCTGAGGGGGAACACTGAGACATAGGGGTGGGGGGTTTGTGATGCCACAGCTTTGCTTTGCTGTCAATCAGAGACCCCCTTCTCTGCAGGCAGTGGGGTAAGAAGTATTTACCTCCTATATTGAGGCAAAAGTCATCACATACTAATGTGATATACTTAATTAGACATCTAAGAGCAAAATAGTGTCAGCCAAATGAATTCAAAGTATCAAATTCAAGCTATACATAGTGTCCTGTGTCAGAGAAAATTTTTTATATCATAGATTATTACCTTGTTATTACTAAAAATTCATTGATATTGATGCTGCAATGAGACAACGTGGAGGACACCATATCTGTGTAAATCAAAGTGTTGGGGTAAAAAAATGCAGTATTCAGTTCTCAGTTGAACCCTCGAGTAAAGTACCTCGTAATGCTACGTAAGTGTAGTACTTAGGTAAATGTACTTAGTTACTTCCCATCACTGCAGGCAGTCGTAACAGAAGCGCTGAGTCCTTTTTATGAGTGTCAGCAGTGTTACAGCACATCCTTACTGACCCACATGCAGACCGGCGCTGGAGAGCAACTGAGTGCTTTTACTCTACCGTACTTCTTACTTGAGTATTTCTACTTAATATGGCTGTATACTTATGCACATTCCACTTCATTCCAGATAAAAACTATTGTACTTTTTACTTAACTAAACTTATCTGACAGCTATAATTACACGTTAGATTGCAGAGTCTATATGATATGATTGTATAAAGCTGCAGAATAAAGAATCTTAAAAAGACTGAAGGCTGGTCATCCTGTCAGTCCTGACATACAATTCAGTGAAAAATGTCACAAGATTTACATGTTACAGCAAAATCTAATTGACAATGAATACGACAGAACAAAAAAACAGGACAGGGTAGACCAGAACAGAGAACAATAGAACAGAACAGAAAAGAAAAGAACATAACTGGACAAAGAAGGACAGGAAAAAAGTAGAACAGAATTAAATTGAACAAAACAGAAATCAATAATATAGAGTTAAAATAATAATAGTGAAAAAAAACATATAATGATAAAACATAAAAGAACAAAATAGAACATAACAGAGTAAAACAGCATTGAGTGGAATAGAACAGAACAGCAGAAAAGAAAATCGAACAGAGGGAGGTATAGCTCCTCTATTTTTAAACTAAAACAAAATCCAAAACCTCTTTTAACCTTTATAAACAACCATTGTCTGCTTCCCTCTATAGGACTTAGGTCACTCAGGTTCCGGTCCAGCAAATAATGGGGCTGTGTGCTCTTTGTCGTTCTTTACTAATGGCTCCAATTCACAACTATCAGAATTCAGCGGGCATTAAAACAACTGTTGCGGCAGAGAGAGCAAGCCGCTGACACTGAAGTAGCTACATTTTGCATACATTTCATGGAGCTGCGAAAAAGCAATGCCTGATTTGGATGGTTAATTTAGATGCAGAATACATATTGTAGTTGGCGTCGAGGCTGGTGTGCACATGCAAATCGTCGCCCTGCCTGACGGGAGGGTGCACTGTATGAGCTGAGCATGTTCAGCCCACTCGTTTTTTATACTACTAGTCTTTATGTCCCAGCCCAGCCTTCTCTCCCAGTCTCTGATTCCATCTTGGCAATGACAGACATGCATATATACACACATTCACACACACACGCACACACACACACACACACACTAATACACTTCACATACGCTCTCAATCAGCCTCCCTTATTCACTTCTCTCCTTCACTGAAACACACATGCGCACAGTTTTTCCTTAGACTTCGACACATTCTCTTTGCTTCTCTATGGGTGAGCCATCATTATCCAGAGAGAGTGCCAGTGTTTGGCCACAGTATGCCTCCTTTCCAACGCTGAACTGAACAGCCGAGACATAGGCTGCTGGTGGTGACACAGCTGTCAGAGACATGCCTCATTACTGCTGTTGCAAATGTCAAAGCACTAAAGTAATCACTCACGGCTCTACTGGTCATACCGTAATTTTTTTAAATCTTTTTTTTTTTTCACATAGGGAGAGGGGTTAACAGTTGTGTGTATATAATGTATATATGATGAGGCTTTTGTTATTTGAGATACATTGCCGGATGGCTCCATGCTAATTTGACAGCAGGTCTCCAGATATGTGCAACAAGTAAAGCGTGATAGATTTTTTTTTTTTTTTTTCACCACAAGCACAAACTTCCTTCAGAGTCATTACTGTCAATCCAGGAAGCTTCCGGTGATGTTCCTCTCATGGAACTGATGATATATATGCTTCCAAAGCTTATCTCCTCTACAAGCGTCACAATGTTAACGCTGACTGTTTCATTGTTAACAGGTTATTCTTGGCTTTGTTCCAACAACAAAAGGGTGAGAGCTGTTTTTGTGCACATCGCCTCTGACATATATCACGGCAGTTTTGACTGATCATTCACTGTTAGAGGAAGCTGTAGTACTCCGCCACCAGCTGATAGGGTTAATGGTTACCATTTCGGCCTGTTGTCACTGCAAGCTGTTGTCACAGATGCCCAAACTGAATGTAATATAAAAAATCTATATATGTCTTGGTTATATAAGTTGTCTCGCAGAGTTGCAGTAGTTATTAAGTGTTTGAGGTTTGAAAATTCTCAAGAAAATTGTCCGAGGAAATGTTAAGCAAAGCAAAAACTGGGAACATATTGTGTTATTTAGCACATCTTCCATCCCGAGCAACATGTCACCTGAGCTAACCCAAGCAGAGCTCAGGGGTCTGTCTGTGCTCAGTGGAGATCTGTCATCCCGCCTCAGGCTGTGAAAACTGGACGCTTCCATTCAGTCCCAGAGGACAGAAAGTGTCACCTCTGTGTTGTGGATGAGGTCAAGACTGAAATGCATTTTATCTTTTACCAACCGTTCTATCATGATCTTTGAGTAACACTTTCCCTGAAAATCTGAGTCCTGAAAAAAAAAGTCCAGTGTAACTGATACGACAGATGAATTTACAGACAATACAAGACATCTGCCACAGTCTGTTTTTTTTAATAAAAGATCACTCTCAACAAATGACAGCATTGTGAGTTCAGTTTGTTTAACTTGAATGTACTGTATATTTTTGATTTTTTTTCCCCTTTTTTCTAAAGGTATTGTAAGTAGAGTCTACTTGTAAGCCCATGTGGGCTGGGTGCCTTTAGGTGATGACCCTTGAATCATTAATATTAATTCAGTCTTTCATTCATACTGACTCATCCATATGAGAGGAGGGAAAGAGAAGCTAATCACGTCTGAGTTTTCACAAGAACATGGAATTGAACTTCATTTATCATTAAAAGCATTCCATCACAATACTCACTGTCACCCTTTATTGTTCCCATGAAAAATATTGATTGGAGCTTCTTAAAATGATCTATGATTTATGTTTATGTTTGTAAAAGATCAGACTGTCCTATATTTTCCAAAAGCAACAAGCATCCAACACACTTCCATGTGATCACTTCTACTGACTGTCACACTCCTGGAGGCTGCCACATTACACATACACAGTTGCACAACAACACTGCTGCAATATTGCAAGGGCTCAAATTATTCAAGGCCAGCTGTAAATTTCCTTGATTAACTGAATTGCTCTTAAGTCATTCAGCTAGCTAGTGTATGCTTACAGCTTTCCATTAGGTGAAGCATATGCTCAAAGTCCTTTGAAGTTACCATAGAGATGTTGTGTCCTGGACAAACTCGGTAGATTTTACTCCTTGACCTTAGAATTGACTTGTAGTTTATGAAGCAGCACAAAAAAAACCCCAACCCTGTTCTCTTTTCAATCTTGTGCTTCGCCCTGGTTAGTCATACAAATGAAGAATTTGGGAGCCTGAACAATGGAAAGAATTAGGCACTTTAAAAATGTTTGCATAACGAGCTCCTTCTCACCGCAATGGTTCTCTTCTTTTTAATCACCTGCACTCTCCAGACCACCTACACCCTTCTTCATGATCAGATACAGGACCGACAGGCTGATGTATGGTCCGAGGAATTAATCGGCTAAGCTTGATTGCCATTACCGGCATGCGATTATGCACCTTGATTACTGAGCCCACCCCAAGGACCATGACGTGCCCTGGTGCACATTTTAAAGGTGCGCATAAAATTATGTGGTGATTACCCCACAATAGATCAATCCACAAGCGAATGAGACTGTGTTGCCATATAGACCGTCTCAAGTAGGACTGTGATTATTAATAGGTACTTGAGGTGACCTGATACCCGAAGCTTGAACCACCGAAACTGCCTCAATCCTTCATATAAGCAAAGAAATCCATTTTCATACATTTTGAAAGTCATTATTGGATTATTGTTGTAGAGGTAGAATTGTTTGGAGTTCAAGCATGGATAAAAGGGATGTTGGGCCCTTCAGATACGACTGGGGCCGCACTTGTCTCTCTTAAGATGGACTTGAGATATTTAATGGCAGCACAGACGTAGATAGGCTTCGCAGTGAGGAGGATAGCGTGATTCAGTGTTCAGCCTATATAGTAAGGAGCCGGTCAGAGTTTGCTCGTGTATGATGCACACGACGTTAAAAAATAGATTGTGCAGAAAAACAAACTTTTGTATGCCAATCAAAGGGAAGAGAAAGCCTGTGCTGACAAGTAGACTAATGAACATGTTAGTACATATCATTCTGCAGTGACACTTATCCTCGGAATTTTGGCCCATTTAATCCTTCACTGTCATTTTAAAGGATATTCTATTTAATCCTGAGCCAAAGTACTCATTTGGTACAGCAGATAAATAGTTCCATTGACTTATCCAGAAGCAATCCTACATCAAGCGATTAATTGGATGAGACAATGAAGTAGTGAAATCACATCTGTTCATGGTTTTCTCTCTCGTTACATATGGACCATGTTAGTCATACAGAGACATTACCTTGGATAAACCCCCCACTGCAACAGTCCTAATGTTAACATATTTGCATTAGTAATATCCTCCTGGCAAGGATTTAATGGACTTGATGTGCTACCATTCACAGCAGAGGTCCATGTTCTGAGAAAGCATGGTTCTCAGTGGCGGTCATGTGCCCTCCCTGCGCAATTACTTAATGGCTTCAGCAATTACACACACATCTACGGGAGTAAAAAAACATAAATGTCAGTCGGTGGAAAAGAACTGATTTATGTCTTTTGTCTGTATCGAGGCATGTGTTAGGAAGGTTTATGACACTGTAAACGAATTTGATAAAGACGACACAGCTGAAAATGTACATGGCATGCTGTAGATTTATCGAGGACCATTTACAGTATGCAAATGTGAATTTGAGGCTTCCAAATGCACAAATGCAGAAATTCCATCACTGGCCACAGTTCAATAACTCTTCAGTCTTCAAGTGTCTGGATAATGGTCACTGTGACTGCACATCACTGCAATTCAAAACCTCAACTATCCATCACTGGACAATTCTTGCCACAAAAAAAAAAAAAAAAAAAAAAAAAAAAACGGGGGTGGGGGGGTGGGTGTTGTTGGATTTTGGGGGGGGGGGTATTGTAAGTGTTGATGTGTGGTGGACAGGGGAGGATGGGTACATACTATA
>JAQNCA010000024.1:1171525-1188986 GCA_029783725.1 Acanthurus tractus
TATCTATCTATCTATCTATCTATCTATCTATCTATCTATCTATCTATCTATCTATCTATCTATCTATCTATCTGTGCACATCTATCTATCTAACAATGCTAACATGATGTTAAGCAGGCATGTTTTCACCACCTTAGCTTTGTATGTTAGCATGTACACAACTGCTAATCAGTAACAACACAGACTAGAGCAACTTGCATGTAAAAAAACAGAATCGCTTTAAGTCTCTGTTGAGTAAATTGACAATCACAATACTCCAGCTTTATTGATTCTGTTTGTGGTGGCTAGTATTACTTTCATAACTGAAGTAAAAGCTTTTTGCCCAGGGAAAAGTAAATACTCTTCTTTAAACTGTATATGTAACCTCTAGGCCGTGTTATTTTCAGGTTCTCTCCTGGACAGGGTGTGGGAGTTTGGCTTGCAGGTGGGTGCCTGATAGAGTTGAAGAGGCAGTGAGGAGTGACTGCCCTCTGAGATTGCTGCCTGCAAGATGAAGGATAGGGTGGACAAGAATGTCTGTTCTTTATTTTCTTATTTTGATTTTTCAGCATCACTCTCCAGCATTCAGTACTGTTGTAATAAAAAAAACAGTATGCTATGCTATGCTAAGCTAATCCAACCCAGTAATACTGAAAAATCCAGTTATGTCATCAAAGGATGAAATCTACAAGCTGTGTGTGTGTGCAAAACTGTGCAGAGGTCAAACTATTGACAAAAACTAAGGCACATCAATGCATTGCATTACATCTAACTTGTGTTCTGTCCATGCTAGTTTAAACATTTCAATTTTCTTGATGAATATGAGACCTAAGACTTCACCTAAGGACCAGATGTGACCAGAGGACACGTGGCATTAATTCTGACAAAATCACAGTTATAATTTGTCATTCTAATCATACAATCATGGTTTTGTTTTGAAAAGCATATTGCAGTCCTGGTGTAAGCTGAATCAGATAAATGGAGACTTTCACCCATTACTGAAAATCAGTAGCCAGTTTCTGTCCATCTATTGATTTGCAGAGGGAATTCTAAACTTAGTGAACAGCACAGTTCCAACATTTTTTTTCCCTATTTTCTCAGTACCTTAACAATTAAAAACCCAGACCAACATTTTGTCTCAGTAAGAAATTAGGTGTTAGCTGATTTTGGCATTATTTCCACATTGCTACTCAACGCCATAAAAGACAGCCACTTAACACTTTTAATTCTTACTCCAAAATGAAATTTATCTCTCTTGATGTACAGTAGCTCCTCAAAATCTCAATGCTTTGGCAATCTGTCAACCAACTATGCAACCCACACTGTTTGCGAGTAAATAATAGAATAACCTGATCCATACCAGGAAATCCACTGAGATGCAGAGGCTGCCATTGCTATTTGAAACAAAAAAGAACTTAAAACCTACAATGATCTGGAGATGTTATGCAGGAAAGTAGATCTACAAGGCAAATGCAAAAATCCTGAGATTTAAAGAAGTAAGATAGGCTCCAGCTTTTCCTGCATCCATATAGTAATTGAATGCATGTGTATTATACAGTACATGCATTTACATTCAGCCTCAAGTGCTGTGTTGCACTTTTGGCTAATGCCTCTTTAAGTTTGTGGATGCAAAGCAGATTTTTTGGAGCAATCCTACGAAAGCCAGGGTTGCACAAGAGCCGGAGAAATCCATCTGCCTCCCCCAAATCACATTCTGACATGTCTCACAGTCAAATCTCCCCCCAAGGCGCAAGATGAGGGAACATCTTCAATCTAAACCTGGATACAATAGGGCCTGTAAGACACCGCAAAAATGGATTGGGAGTGCTAAAACCACAGAAACCTCTGCCGGAAACACGACTTTCTATAAATACAAAATACTCGCCTCAGCTGCCAAGTTCGTTATTTTTTTTCTCTCTCTCTCTCTCTCTCTCTCTCTCTCTCCCTCTCTCTCTCTGTCTCTCTCTGTCTCTCTCTCTTCTCTCATGTTGGGCTCTGCATTGTTATATATACTACATCATCATTCAAACACTGGGCAATTGAAAGAAAAAAAGCGCAAATAAGAAAAATAAAAGCAGCGGAAGCGTGGTTCTTCTTTTGAAGGAACATCTCTCTCCTGCTCTTCCTCTGAGAGTGGGAGTGGGTTAGGGAAGCCCGGTACCAGGCCCCGATGCTGCTGCTGCTGTTGGTGTGGCAGGTTTCCCGTGCGATCCAAAAATACTTCAGCACTCGCCCACTTTGGTCCCCAGCCGCCTGTACTCTTTGGTTCTACAACAGGGATGGGTGAGAATCATATTCAGCTCTCCAATCGTGATTGCGGAATGCCCCAGTGTTTCTTTAACCATGCCCCCAGACTCCTCCACACACACTGCACTCGCATGGCTCCCACCTTGCCCTCTTCGCTGCTGCATCTATGCTTGCAGCAATCTGACAGTCCAACTCTTGGGCCTGATCCAGCTACTGTACCTGCTGTTACCTAACTGCCTGGACACTTTTGAGACAAATACATGCAGTAGATCGGTGGATTTTTCATATTTTCTTTACGGTATCACCACTGATTAAAAAGACACTGGATTCAAGCTAATACCTAATATTAACACCTTCACTTTCAGATAGCTGATGTTAGGTAAGAATAGATCAAATAAAAATATCTAGGCTACTCGCTTGACCAGATAGAATTACAATGCCCCTTGACTGAGGCTCAATAACATCCTCACACTTAATCATTATCATGCAACATGGGACTAATTGCATGTACTTTTGACCAACAGAAGTTAATACGTCTACATATTCTAGTCTCTGACTCATCTGCACCCACACTGATTACTATTTGTTGTCCTTTCCCCCAATCCGTTACCACCATAGCCTGTATGCAAAAAAAAAATCTGAATGCTAAGAATTACAAAGCACTGTTTCCATCACTGTTTTATCAATGCACATACTGTCATTACAGAGGACATGCAATGCAAACAGATTCGAACAAATAACTAGCAGCAGACATGTGAGGAAACAGATGAAGAATGTTAAGAGCTTGCAGCTAACAAAAGTAACTATGGAAACGGCCAGCTCTACATTGCACTAGCTTCCACAGCTCTCTCCAGAAATAAAAACTGTTGGGCTAAGAGCGAATCAGGTAAAGACAAAAGATCCCGGGTGAACCTATTTATAGTGGGCCTTACATAACATACATAGACCTATGTTGGCTGAGGCAAGTTTGCTCAACAGCAAGCTTCTGGGGGGCAAAGGCAGGGTACAGAGAGGTGGAGATTCTGGATCCTGGAGGGTGTTTTATAGAGAGACATCAAGTATAAGCAACAATTGGTCCAGTGTGGATGATGATGCTGATGGCAACAGAATTACAGGGAGAAAGCCTCGCTGTTTTGATGTGAGGGAGAACAAACACAGTTATGCTGTCCAGGGAGGACAGTGATGTCAAAGCCGGAGTTCCACTAACAACATTAATATGCAGCTAAGCTAATGAAAATTGACACATGAACGGTTCGTACAACAAGGCTCGAGGAATACACAAAGACAGAGAAAATGCATACGTCACGAGTGGCAAAAGTTCACAGTCTGTTTGCCTGAAAGCCTTGTTTATTTGTATGGGAGGCAAAAAAAAAAAAAAGTTGTGTCAGAGCACACACACACACACACGCTGGCACAGGCATGGCCTCAGGAAAAACCATCTGACATCTCCAGTGTGATGTTATGAACATACAAACCCACATACGCACAGAAAACCTGTCTAAGAGCCACTGTAATGCAGGAGCAGTGATCATCTGGAAATACAGCCTGCCACCATATCTTAAATCCAAATTGAGCCATTAGCATAATTATCCACTTATACTGCTTTAATTCTAAGTAGCTCTCCATTGTAAGTAAAATGATAGCTAAGCTGTATTCAAAAAGCCTCTTTTTCACTCACAAATGCCTTATTAATTAGCTCCCTCTAGCATAAGTTCCCAGTAATTACATTCAGTCAGTGCTACAAGGGGGGTATTTCCAGCAACTATAGGACAACTTTGCTTCATTTTTAAATGTATAATGATTTCTATTGTAAAAATATTCTTTTACAACACTGAGCAACAGACATTTGGACACCACATTCAGTCCGTGTTCACTGCACGCACTTTACACAATTCAATGGGAGCAGGCATTCACAAAATATTCGCTATATAGAAGCTCTGATAAGGTTGGGATGATATGCAAATGAATACTCCCTGACTCATCTGTTTATTATGCAGTCACATTAGTTAGCTCTGATGCTGTTTGGCTATTATCCCATCTCACTGTGAAAAAAGGGTCTTGGGTGAGGGGGATGGATTGCGCAGTGAGTGCTTTAGTCACACAGATTGTCCGCACTCTTCAAAGAAATAAATGCATTTTCAACTGTAGTTGCATTGAGGGGATGTGGAATCCATTTCCTCTGAGAGAAACAGCAAAACGCAGAGGATATGGCTCATCTGTGTCCAAGTCCCTCGATACCATGCTCTGCGTTAACAGGTCAAAGGGTCAAATGATGAGCTTGTGTGTCTCCCACAAAACAGCCCGAAGGCAGTCATTGCACATTGACACATCATACTCTAGTTTACAACATGTGGTACAATTCAGTTGAAAAAAAAAAAAGCAAAAGCATGAATTTGAAACCTTTGTCAAGAAACATACAGGTACTGACTTAGAGTGCTGTCTCATGTTGCTGTTACTTTAATTATCAACCATTTTTGTGAGAAGAAAAAAATCCAGGGACATGTTGTAGCTTCTAATAATGTGGTGAAACTACCAATCTGTGCCTTCACAGCCTATCTGCTGTTCTGCTAACTGATAGAGGCACTATTTTTAGCCGTGCAACCTTAATGCACCATACTAAGCCTTCAACTGTACAACTGAATGTGTAGCCCATTCAGAGGATTCATAAAAAGTCTAGAGGTTAAAACCCAGCGGTGGTGCGCAAAAAACAGAGAGCCTGCATCAGTGCTCTCAGTGCCAACGTTTTATATTTGGTGTCAAAGTGTTAAAAATAACATTGCCACTGTATGTCTCGGTGGGTGAATGTATGCCAGCATATGTCAAGGAGTGAAAAGAATTTGCCATCTACGTACTCTCCGTGCCTTTTGATTTTAGCTAATTAAGCACCTAGCCCTGCCAGCAACTGTGCTCCATGGAAACCATGCAAAAAAGCAGATTGACGTCAGCTAGGGGCCTTCGAATGTGCAATCTGACAAAAGAAAGAGGACAGGGCTGCTGTACTTAAGGTCACTGTGTGTTAAAGCTACTGTCTGCATTGATTGACAAGGTTTGCTGACATTTGTACTGAATATGTTAGAGGTTAACAAAAAGTATTGTAAATTCAGTACTTTACACTACATAACTGGAACTTGAAGGAGGGTTATAATTTTGTCTACCTGAAGATATTGCAAGCTCATCAATCACTCCTCTTTTCTTAAAGCTTTTAAATAACCTGGCTCTTCACTTTTCACTGTGTGCTAAAAATGACACATCTTGAAGCTTTGGTTTATACATATTTTTTGCTTGGCAAGATTTGAGAAACACAAAAAGAGGCCACGGTAAGCTTTCATGTATTATGAATAGAAGCCATTTTACTAATCTCAGATCGAACTATCCAAGAAATAAAATTGGCACACTTTCTGAAGCTTTTCTCTTGCAATATGATGTGCATTTTCTGCACAATTGTGTTTGCAAATAAAGATTACAGATTATTTTGTTCTATTTATGAGAATTAAAGGATTCTTTTATCAAAAACAATTTAAAAGTTGAGAAAGAACAAACACCAAACAAGCATCCAGTATGTAGCAGTGCTACAGTCTAAAAAAAAACAAAACAGCTAAATTCAAACTATAAAGAACAGACTTAGTGGTAATTCTTATCTATTGCATTTCTGTCAGAAGCAGTTATAGGTGCAACATGGTTTTGCAGAAGATTATGATTTCACAGTAGTCAACATGATCATTTCATCATTTTATCCTGTTAGACATTTGATTGAAATTTCATAAAAATTAGCATATTAATTTTTTAGTTACAGCAACAAACATGTCATGTGAGGTTACACTAAACGTAACCTTTGACCACAAAAATCTAATTGGTTTATCCCTCAGTCCAAATGGATGTTTGTGCCAAATTTGAAGAAAAAACCCTGAAGTTGTTCTCGAGATTCATTTGCATTTACAAGAATGGGGGAGACCGAAGGAAGAACAACCTCGAAACATAATCCCTCAGCCACAGCTGTCACCAAAGCAGAGGCATAAACAGTCCAGCATGACAAAACACATATATTTAAACTGTTTATTGTTCTTAACAAAAAAAAAACAATTTCACAGCCAGTACTGTCCTCCATGCCAGACAACAGCTGTGTATACAAAATACTTGCTTTTAGAAGCAACAATTATAGAAATATTGAGCAAGATGGTGCAGATCTTTTATGTTTAAAGACTGTGATCAAACAAATAAATATCAAAATGACTAATCATGAAAACAGAGAATTGAGGATGAGGATGATTTAAAAGAAATGGCACAATAAAGAATAATGACCCTCACCTGTCAGGGTGAATGCACAACCTGCTCATTTATGCCCTTAATGACCTGGATACACACTGACGACTCTTATATGAAATCACACAAATTATGTAACATTTCCCCCCTCAAAGAGATGGACCAACAGTTCCCTGCATATTAAAGAAAAATACTGTAATTACCTGCCTTGATTTCTCATATTGTAACATTGCAGTTGAAAGCCATGAAGTTGCATGTGTCTGAAACGGAGACTTCATTAAGTGTTTTCTAAAAGCATCATAAGTACATAACTGAAGCCCTAGACGGTGCTTAGCTCCACATACAGCAAAGACAGGGTAGCTGCACTTACACTTGTTAGAAAATGTCCTTCACAGAAAACCTGTGTGAAACATGTCATTTTAATTAAAGGGCTGCAATTGACAACTGTTTTTATTATTAATAAGTCTGATGATTATTTTTAACCAGTAATTTTTAAGTTTGTAAAATGTCAGGAAAATGGGGAAAATTGCACTTCACAATTTCCAGGAGCTGAAAGTAGTACTTCAAAAGAAAATTCTCTTATCCAACCAACAGTTCAAAACTCAAAGACTCTTCATTTACTATCATAAATGACAGGAAATGCAGCATAACGCTACATTTAAGAAGCTAGAACAAGCAAAGGTTTGACATTCTTTGATAAAAAAATTCTGAAACAATAGATAATCGAAACAGTTGCTGATTGACTTGATTTAAAATAACAAATCAGTTATTCAGCTTGTTGTAGCTTCAAATTAAAGTTTAAATTTCAAAATATGATCATTAACACTTTTTTTTAAAACCAGATCTTGCAATTACAGTTTTTCAAAGGCTGTCATAGTTTTATCAGCCAGACAAGGTATATTTCTACATCTGAACACTGGATCACTTGGTTTTTTCAATCAAATCCAGATAATAAAGGCCCGTATCTTTAAAAACATGAGATGAAATCTACTGTATCAGTACTGTTCAGCCATCATTAATATTGTCAGGGCTGACCAGCCAGTAAAAGGGTGGCTTCCTTGGCCCCTGCCAGTGCTGTCATTGTACTGTTCCCAGATATACCCTGTTTCAATGTACTGTTTGTAAACATTATTGATAATGTTAGTCCTGAGTTCCTCATAAAGAGCAGCTGCCTTCTCTTGGTATGGCCCCTCTTTGTTGCTATAGTGGTGCAGGGCTCTGACTGCCAAGTAGTTGATATTAATCCAGATCGGTCCCCTCCAGTAGGGGGCATCATGTTCTGTGTTTCGCTTCATATACAGTGGATCAGCCTTTGAGAGTGAACGCAGGCCGTAAGGTGTCCAAAGCTTATTGGAGTCTCTCATGTCACGGAGGATATGTTCTAGTTTTGGAGAGTCCGGAGTAAGAATGTGCAGTAAGAAAGGGAACAAGCTGACATAACCCAAAGCGTTAACATACTGCAGCTTAGGGGCCCGGCGGACTGAACGCACCAGGCGTGCTACAGGGAACTGATGACGAGGCTGTCCAGGGGGGACGTACACCTTCTCCTGCTGCAAGGACACAGCCTGGGTGTGGTTACCGAAGTCACTGAAAGCTCGAAGCTGCTCTGACCAGTGGAGATCATTCAATAGGTTGTTGTCACTGAGCACTTGGTGGGAGATTTCATAGTGCTGATGGGGCTCGCCCAGAAGTCGGGCTATACTTGCCATGATGCCCGAAGACAAGGCCATCCAGCAGTGTAAGTCCACATGGCGCTCATCAGCTGATGGGTGTGAGGCCCGAGGGTAATCATCCAGCCCAGAAGTCAATGTCTTGGGATTGAGGAAAAGATTAGTGTCCTTGTCACGTCCCCGCCAGCGGTAAGAGTTTTGCAGCGGCCCAGTCTGTGTGGTGTTGTACCATTCAAACCAGGTTTTCAGCCTGGGGAAAAGCCGTTGGAGGAAAGGCAAGGTCAGTTTAGAGGTTTCCATCTCTGGATTTAAAGTGAGCTGTTCAATGAGTTCCTGAAGAGCTAAGAACAGAGTTGGTGGGTTGGCATTCTCATTACGCTGGACTACAAACTCTGCTGGGACTTTACTGCGAGCCTCGTCTCCCAGGATCTGCTCACGGGGGATCCAGCCCTCTATATTGATCAGGTCTATCCAGTGGCCAATAGCTTCCCTTGTCACCTGGGGATCCCACTTGCTCAGCAACAACTGGTGAAAGCCCTCATCCCAAAGAAAGCCTCTGGGAAAGAAAGAACGTGATGGTACTGCGGTGAACAAAGTGCCCTCAGGGTACAGGAGCGGATATTCGTTGTAGACTGACTGCACCACTGACTGGCCATGGAAGTAGCCCAATCCACCCAACATGTTACTAAGAGCTGCCTTGCCAAACTTGATATGGGACTGGCTAAAAGCCTTGCTCTCAAGGCCAAAAGTCTTCTCGAACTTTGCATCAAACTCAGCCTTCCTCTTCTCCAGTTCCTGAGTCATGACAGAGCCCACGAGTTGGTTTGGACGGTTGTGGTAGCTCCCAGACTCAAACAGAACTTCAATCTGGAACGGCGTCTGGACGGTCACTTGATGAACCACAAAGTCACTCTCTTTCCTCGTGTCAGTGGGCTTCTCTTGGTTTTGGTGGTGAGGGGGCTTGTAGGTGTCTACAGCTATGTAATGCCTCTTCTCACCAGAGGGAGGGCTATAGACAAACCTGCGGTTCAGACTGTGCTTCACAATGTCAGTCAGCTTCTCCAAGCCAGGAGAGACAGTCTGAAGATAGTTGTAACTGAAAAGACAAGAGACTATTCTGAACCACCCTGTGTTTACTTTTTTTTTTTAAATCAATGAAATCAAGGCAGTCACGAAAACACTGAAAGTAGCTTGTAGTCAGTGACTGACACATAAGGGATCTCAACTGAACTAGCTATGTTTGTGAAGCCTTAGCAAGCTATGTCATAACCTGGAAGCTGAGCATGGTGTAAGTCTTTGCAGACTCACATGGACTGTGTATATTTTACTGGTGACTAAGAGGTTAAGCAACCAGTCACAGTACAATCAAACTTTGAGCTCCCACTTACACTTCATCATCCATCTTCCTACAATAAATCATAATTCAAACAATTCTTACCATTTCTATCGGTGCATAATGTACCTTTCTATTTTTGTGATTCTGGTCTTCTCTAGGTCTCATGAAAGTGTGAAATATTGTTGCTCCCTGTAAATGTTGCTAGCAGAGAGTCCTCAATAGTCTGCAACGTCAGTTCTCTCTGAAGGTGGATAAACACCTTCACTGATAAAATGACAGCTGTGCTGTTTAAAAAAATAGCCCTTATGGAAAGGATCTGCTTTTCTTTAGCTTTTATATATAGTGTGTGCATATATATATATATATATATATATATATATATGTGTGTGTGTGTGTGTGTGTGTGTTTGTGTGTGTATCTTGCTATCATCTTTACCACAACTTTTAGAATTTAGACAACCTTTTAGACAACCTAAATCCTGCTTTTGCTGCCATCTTGTGGCAGGATTTTCTCTTAAACACAGTAGTAAAGTGGGGTCAACCTGGAACACAGCATGACATTACTACTTTTACTATTGCTATTATCTTGAGACCTGAGATATAATGCATGGAATCAAGAGAGATGCAAGACTTTAAATTTCAGGGTCATTTAAATACATCTTTTCTTCTTTGAAGAATTTACTAATCTATCACTTTTTAAACCACTACATTTGTATAGCATGTATTTGTATAATGACTTTTTGCTAATATGCTGTTTGAATGGCCACTGTTGATAGAATGTGTATGAAGATGTCTTTATAGCTTCCTGTGGAGGTTTATCTACATATGGATTTTACCAACATTACTAATAGATAATTAAACTATTTGGATCACCATGTTCTATTTGTTTTTTAAAGTGTTTGGGTCAAATGTTGAAGGTAATCTAAAACTGGCTGTTTTCTTTGCTATCTTTGATACCAGTATAAGTCAGAACAGGCAGTCTTTCCACCGTTTGCTCCCTCCAGCTTTCTTTTCTGTGATCACTCTCTTTTAAAACTGCTGTGGTCTTTACCATCACTTCTGTATTCATGAATTTACCTGGCATATTTCGCACTGGATAATTCCCCAGTAACTGGTTTTCTGAAGGAAATCTTAAAGTTTCCAAGCTCCTCGGAGAAACCTGTGACGGATGCGAGGCGGTTTCTCTCCTCAACGTGAGCCTCCAGTGAGCCCTGTGTGTCTGCTGCCGTGTAAAACATTAGGGAGAGGACTGGTGCTTGAGGAGCAGAGCTCTGGTGGGTAAAAACAGAAATCATTCAACATCAGCAATAGCTTCAATTGCTTGCTAAATTTTGAATAAATGGTACATTTTTAACATGCAATATACATCTGGGACATATGAGGGAAAATCTGCACATACTCTACGGCTGAATGAACAGTCAGTACTCACATGCTGCTTGGCGGTGATCCTCCAGGTCCAGTCTCCTCCATGATCCCCTCCCATCCTCTTGACAAACTCAGTTGTTAATGTGAAATCATTGTCTCGGATTTCCTGGACGCCAAAAGTGATCCCATCATGCATGAGCCATCCATATCCCTGCAGGCGATCACCTTGCTCACAGGTGTGTCTCAGATTTACATCCATGTCAGAAAACTGACGCATCCACATCATGCCTGAGGAAAAATAATAACTAAAGTAAAAACATTTGGTTGTACGGCACAAATACTTCATTTGTAATAAAACAACTCAGCAGTTTCACATAAAAGTTAAGTCCCGAAACTCACTGCCTACATGATGTGCTATGTTATCAGCCAACTGGGTTTTGAGAACATCAGCCCTTAATTATCTGTTGTTACTCAAAAAACAAAGTGTAGTGCACTTTGTGCTGTCAACTAATTGACAATATTGGTCATCAAAATTGGATGACAGGGTAAACAGTCCTAGGAACTGTGGCCAAAATTTACTTGACTTTGACAAGTGCCTGGGCTCCTTTCCAACCCTGTCCCTCATCTACAGCTATTAACCATTGAACACTTTATTAACGCAATAAAGCAAATATTTTGTGAAAGCAAACAATTAAACATAAGAGGAACATTCACCCAAAAACAGTATTTAGATTGAGGCATTCCGGTAAATGTAGACATGATTTATGTCTTATTTTGACAGTAAAGACAGCTGGAAAACAACAGAAAACTATTTGTTCATGTACTATTTCTTGTCATAAAGATATTGTTTGGTATTTTGGTTATATTTTGATTTCACGTCCAGCGTCCCCCTTTTATTTCTCCTTCAGTAGCTTCAAGCTTGGAAAAATGATGCTGCCTTGGCATTCTGACAGTTTTGCACATATTTAGTTTCAGCTTACTGCAGTTCATTAAAGCTACATGATGTTTACACACTGGTAATCAATTAAACCCTGGACTCCATGTTTCTTGTGACTGCTTGCATATAGCTAAACTTTTTTTTTAGATTTATTTTAAGGCTTTTTATATTGATTTCCCCAAATTTTGGCTTGTTTTTTTAATTCAGTATTATAAGAAACCTTATAAAATCTACTTAAATTAGAATATAAAGCTCTGTTTTTTTTAAACAGTATCTGTCTCACATGAGAATCCAAATCTGTTTTCAGGCTTTCGGTCTTTTAAAATCATTGGAGATTTTCTGAGCTATCAATACTTTTTAAATCTGCTTCATGATTATACTGACAAATCCAAAATATGGGGACACTATCATTTCATATACAGTGAAGCAAGCTAATCTGTCATATTCTGTGTTGTCTGATTCTGTCTGTATAACACATTTTGACTATTAGCCAACAAAAGAGATTGTGACAGTGATCCAGGGCTGTAAATCCATTATTTGAAGCCCTTGTCTCTACTTGACATTATCACTAATCTTGGTAGCGTTTTAGTGGTTCATATGATGGAGAAAAGACAGACTTAAACTTATCAATATAATATTCCATGTAAAAGTTACTTTGGTTTAAATTTTTTTTTGTAATTGTTCAGCCACTCATTTACTTGGCAGCTTTAACTCTAAATGTGTAATCCTACCTGTCACGATTGAATGAGGACTTCTGGTTTTCATCCCAAAGTAGACCTGAGGCCTGTATGAACCCCAGAACCTCTCAGGGGAAACCTTGGCACTGCTGCTATTGGCATCTAGCACAGGGGGTGATGGGTGCAGGGTTGCCACCCGTTTGGCAAGACTCGAACGCATGTAGAGGGCATAGAAGAACCAGATCAGGCTGAATATGCAAAGGCCAATGGAGATGTTTATGAAGACTTTGCCAATATCAACTTTCTTTTTCTTCTCTTTGCGGTGAAATGCAGAGGGTTTTTCATCTTTCCTCGGAGGGGGGGCAGCTTCACCAGTCACCACCCTCTTCCTCTGCCTGCCCATCCTGCCCTTCTGAAGCTAGAGAGAAGAAGAGGGAGAACATTTTCTTAATCTCTGTAGCAGCCTTAGAAAAACTGTAAGGTACCATTGTAAGTCTGTTTTAAACCCTCACCCTAACCCTAACCTACTCAACCAATAGTTTTATAAATTTGGTTCTCATGTGTCAGTGTATCTAAGAACAAAGAACAAATTACACAAACACTGAAAACAATTTACAGTACAGAGACACAAGTCATTTACTTCTTGTGGCAACAGGATATCATAATTGTCTAACCTAAGAGGCCCCACATATACACAGTAACTTCAGGTATAGTACCCCTTTAAATTTCAGTGTTCTATGAACACCCCTCATGTTTGATTCTTTCATTCCTCTCTCTATTATGAAGCCTAATAATTTAAAGCTTTATTACTAGGATTACCGTTGGGTTTGATTAATATATATACCAACTGATTATGAATTGTCTAACTTATACCTTTTAGGTGAATTTAATCAGCCTCCCGTAAACAGAAGCTATCAGACCAGAAACTTTCATGTGGACTAGATATAAGAAACATTACAACCTCAAAACTGACCATGACATTAGATCAAAACAGGTTACACAAACTGATTACTGCTCTCCAGAAAGAAGGATTTATTACATGACTGTTGCATTAGATGACATTAGCTTGAGCTCAGTGCACCTCCAAAACTGGACATATGTTAACTGTAATCCTTGTTTACACTCAGTTACCAGCTTATTAGGCACAAGTTCAAACTGATGCAGACTCAAACAACAGTCCTGCAGTAAAACCTACTTTTATGTAGTTAATGATGCTCATTTTAAAATGCTAAGTTTTAGACAAACTGTTTTTGAAAGTGTTCATTCAACTCTGTGGTTATTATACGAGGTTGTGACTTATGTGGTGCATCATTGATATAAAAAAGATGGCCAACTAACAAAATATACCTCTCAGTATGCACCTTTCACATGTATATACGTTAACTCTCAAAAAGATCTGGCCATTCTAACTACGATGTAGGATTTCAAGCAGTGCAGCTGTCAGAGACACAGATTTAGCTGACTTTGTGTACATTGCATGAACTCCAAAATAAGTGCAACTTAGTTTAAACAAACAAACAAACAAACAAACAAAGCAGCAGAAAATACCATACAGTGGAGCATCATAGCCTTAAGTTTATTAAAATAACATCTCTGATCGAAATCGTCGATTATCGTATGACGTGAGGAACCTCCTGTAACGTTAAGTTCATGTCACGTCAGGCTAAGAAGACGGTTTAGCTAGGTGAACGTTAACCTTGTATGTTGTGTGATGGCAAAGGTGTTATAACATCGCCCAAATTATTTATGAATTTAACTCCTCTTATATGCAAAGTGTATGTAATTTCGGCTCGACTACTTACACCTGTTCTACCCAGAACACATTAGTTGGGAACTCGCCCCGGCAATGCAACGTTGCCAGCAGACTGCACGCTACTCGCTAGACCGAGTCGTTATGCTAACGATTGTTTTTAGCGAAACAAACCAGCCGTCGCAATATAATCTTGCGTTGCAAAGTCAAAATACTCAGTCATTAAATAGTTCTAGCGTAATGTTCATTGAGCAAATAGTCACCAACCTGTCAGAAATACCAGAGTCTCAGCTGCTCATTATCTGTTGCTAGCTTACTAGCCACTTCCTGGTTACGACTCTGTTTCACTTACGTGTACGCCGCTCCTTAGTGTACGTGTACGTAACTGATGTCATCAGTTACCCTGTTGCTCGCTCATCACACACACGAATGCAGTAAATTGTCATTCAATAAGACAAAATAAAGCGCAAATATCGTAGAGGGAAATATGTCATTTTATTGAAATATATAATATGAACTCTTGTATAGAGGAGTGTGTTGGGAACAGTTTGCTGATCCAAAATAGATGAATAGTACAAAGATGACTTTAGGAATACAAAACATCAACATCTTAGCCTCTATTTGAAATCAGACATCTGCATGCATGGATGACTTTTTCCTGTGAATGACACCATTACACCACCAAATTCAAATATGAACCATTTAACATTAATTCCCTCAATCAGTTATTTACACCGTAGGCATTATAAAGCTATGCTATGTAGACACATAGCTTAATATTTTAGATGTACCATGAACTTGGTAAAGAGTCAGAGTCCTAGGACAAAAAAAGGCTAACCTTTGGCTTCAAACCACGTCTCAGTTACAGGCTCAAGTTAACATTTTTATACCTGCTCTGACCATTAATCACGAAGAAGATGGGACATGAGACAAGCTGATAGCAGAGGATACAGGTACAAGTGGAAGACGAGGTTGAAATACACATTGAAGATAACAATTGATCAACAAATGTGACTGATGTACAACTCTGCTACACTTTCCCAATTACGTACTCCTGGTTATGCTTCAATCAACACTGCTGGCATGAACAAATAATGACAAAAACCAACAAACAAAAAGAAAACAGAAACTTTATTTTATTTTTTTTTTTTTTTCGATGAATGCAATGTTTCTTGGCCACATTTACTTTGGTCAATATATAAATGAAAAACTGTTTAAGTTATAATATGCTTAACAAATTGTCCTTTGGAAAGACTGGGGTTGCCATGTCAGACATTTAACATTTTTAAGTTTAAAGATAATTTCCTCATTAAATCTGCTCTCTACAAACAGCCTGGCTTTCTAACGTAAAAGGTTCCAGAGTTCATGTGAGCTGCAGATTCATTAATTGCAAGCCAAGTCAGAGTGCTCAAAATATTGCTGTTTATTTTTTTTTAATAACATATCCCAATTTATTTTTATTTCAAAGTATTTTTGCCTTAATGAAAGTTTCAAATAAACACCCAAAATATTGCCAAAACACTTCTTGCTTTGACTGTTGTGCTTTACAAAGTGAACATTTGGCCTCAGAGACCAAGAACCAAAGAGAAGAAGAGAACAAAATATACTGTTCATTAAGGATCAATACAAACACTTGAACCTGAAGCTTTGAAGCGTGCTGTCCTTGAAATTATTTCAAATCATTTGTAGCAGAAAATAAAAAGGGTCTCCATCCTTTTTGTTACTAGGTGCTCATGGACTGTACAGTATGCTCTGTCTTTTAAGTGCTGTTTTCATTTTTAGCAGATTGCATGAAAAAAAAAAAAAGACTTGGCAAATGGTGAGGTAAAGCAAGAGACAAAACACCCTGATTAATCTCCCACACTCCCCAGCCTGCTCCCCTTCGTTTCTCTGCTGCTCTGATTTGAATTATTCATGAGAAACAGGTACAAAGACTGAAGCAAAAAAAGGGTCACATAACCCCAGAAATAAAGAATTGTCTTACAAAAATTGTCAAAAACAGGGATTAACAAGATGAAGGGAACTGAACGCCCAGGCCACTCTGAAGTTTCTACTTTCACCGAACGTCAACGCTGGTTTATGTAATGACAACATTTTCAAGAGAGGAACAAGGAAACTTTAGACTGCCAGCATGCCCGGTTTGAGGGGAAAACATGCTGGAGCGGAAACAGGGTGCAAGAATCTGGAGACACCCCTCCTCCACCCTCCTCCTGCTCTTCTTCCTTCTCTTGTGGATTAGTTCTTAATGACTCCTCCGTCTCCTTCGCTCACAAAACGCTTTCGCCCTCTGGAGGAGGACAAAAAAATTTAGAGACATGTAAGTGTCATTCTGAAGTGCACTTTACAGCATTAAAAGGTTAATCACTGGTTATATTTTATTCTCACTTATTGTGCACAAATTTGGTGAAAATAAAATATAACCAAGAATGAAATTATCCTAAAAACAAGCACTGTAAATGTAAACAAACCGTGATACAGCTTTTAATCTGCTATCAGCCTCAGTGCTGCGATGCACTACAGTGTTGCATTTGATAACTTTCATAACCACAACTATGGGCACTGAAGTTTAATTTGTAGCTATATCACTTGTACCATCCTGCTGCAGATGATGCCAGTTAGAGCAATGAAGTGTGTATTAACCAGCAGCTAAAAATAGTCACCAAAATGTCCTTTTTTCTTACTAACAGTGCTTCATTTTTGTCTTTGTCAAAATAAAAACAGGGAAAAAAAATCAAATTGCTGTCATAAGCAGCCAAACCAACTTGCAAAAATATAACCCGAACCCGAAAAAATAATTTGCCAAAATAGGAAACCTGAAGAAAAAGCTATTTCCAGTGGGCGAGCTGTAGCTAGTGGCTCAACCACTTATTGTCCAAAATCTGCTTGGTTGGAATCTGGAACCGTGTTGTGTAATTGTGTTGGACTATGTAGAGACCTCTGTGTGTATTCTGATGACTCTGCTCCTCAAAAGAGTGAGAGAGTCACTGTAAGTGCATCCTGCTAGCAAGATTAGCAGCAACACTGTATCACCTCATGTAAACAATGGAGAAAAAGGCCCATATCTGACATCAAGCAAACTGTTAACATAATCTGCCATCACAATCCAAAAATCTAGATTAACCTGTTACATGATATCACTTCAAACAGAGTTTCTGAATTTCTTTACCCTGGCCTGAGTTTTCCAAAAGATCCATTTACAGTCACCTAAAACTATATCTGTGTGTGTGTGTGTGTGTGTGTG
>JAQNCA010000024.1:1204075-1216599 GCA_029783725.1 Acanthurus tractus
CACACACACACACTCACTCACTCACACACACACACACACACACACACACACACACACACACACACACACACACACACCACAACATATCATGTGATCATGTAGCCTAAGGATATACACAATAGGGATGTCTTGTTTAGGGTAAAATATTTCCCTCACACGTCAAGTCTAAATTGGACATATTATAACTGTCTACGGCGTCAACAATACATTTCTACTACTTATGTAAGCTTTAAAACGCAGAGATTATGTAAGGCTTTCCTATTGGCTCTCGCAGTAGGCTATATATGTCTACGTCATCGCCAAGCTGAGAGGGGAAAGCACGGAACTCGGTGTGCCACGAGCTCAAATATCGGTAAACAAAAGCCACCGTGCAATGATAAAAATCTGTGTTTCCATACTGAACGCGTAAGAGACGCTACATGATGGAGAAATTATAATTAAAAACGTCGACACTGGCTGTTTTGGTCGACTAAAATATAAACATCCTGTTTTTTAAAGCACTTCAACGATAAAACTGTAAGCCGTCTTGCACTCGCGTGCTAAAATAAGACAAAATTTCTTGAGAAAAAAAAGAAATATCTGCATCGTGTGAAGGTCTTAATAACGGGTAAAACACCCTGACCAAATCAAAACGTGTCGACACCCATGTAACGTTAGGCTATGCGATACAGGAACCATAATCATACAGTCCTGACGTTAATGAAAAATAAAATTAAAAATCCCGAACAAAATGTACGAGTCTCACTTATGCACAAACTCGGATTGAGCAGCAAAGAAAAGTATCTCTGTGTTAAAATGCACTCTACAGCTATGCTAGCTTAGTGTTGTGCACACAACTTGTCAAAGCGGAAGTAAGCATGTAGCATCGTCCAATCAGAAACGTTAAAGGGTTAAATGTACATACAACAACAAACACCGTCTGAAAGCTCATAAAAACCATAAAGTGCTGATAGAGATCGGTACTATCTGCACCGTCGTAAGTGCAAAGTCGTTTCTGTGTGCAGTGATTGTTGCACCAGTGCTCGGTAAGTGTGTGTGTGTGTGTGTGAGCGCGTGTGTGTGTCTGGTTTATCCGGAGCACATGGTGTAGCATGGCTAGCGCTGCAGCCCATCCCATGCAGGGACAATGGATCGGGGAGAGCACGCTAGCAGGCCCATCGATACCTCCACGAAACTGTGCACCGACGAACGCAACATTAAGCAGGCGTGTTCATGCACTCACCGTCGGCTGGCGGAGCGGAGGACCACGTATCCACTTCGGTCGCCATGGCGCTCTCCAAATGCTCGGTTGAAAAAACCTCACGCTGCTTTGATTGTGCAGTCTAGCAACAAACCCCCTTATAAGAGCTGCAAGCAAAACGTTGCAGAACAAACGTGTCGTGTAAAACAGTCTTTTAACGGACTAATGGACGTGGTAAAGGAGGAAAAAAAATGAAGCCCTGACTATTTTTTTTTGTGCTGCACGGTATCAGCTTAAGAAAACACACAACAAAAAAATGATCAAGTTGAATTACAAAGAGACCAGAAAAAAGCTGAAGGATGGAGGATGTAAATGCAAAGGTTTGACGCTCCTCTCAGCGTTTACGGCTGGGAAGAGTTACAACAACAAAGCTGAGGGGAAAGAACGCAGGTTAACTAGTCTGAGAGCATTTCAAACAGTCTGCAAGATAAACAAAGTCTGTTTTTAACTTTGCAGGAGAGGTCGGAGCATAGTCACGTGGGGGGAAACACGGATGGGGAGTGGTCAGCGGAGGGGGTGGGTGCTGGTCCCTTCTGACCAATCACAGAGGAGAATAAACTGTAATACCTCTACTACACCAGGACGAGGCGCTGCAGTTCTCAATATCCTTACCAATTATTTTATATCTATTTTTTTAACTATATCTTGAGGTGGGTTTTTTTTAATGCAATAATCAAGGTCAGGTGTCTGAAAATCAGACTATGACACTGCAGTAAGTATTATATATGTTTTATATGCACTTATTCGTTTTATTTATTGCTTATTTGTCCATACAGTATCTATTCCTAATGTTAGGTTAATTAAGTATTTTGGTTGCATTTATATATTCTGATATTTTGTTTGAGCTGTGATGTGTTCAAAATATATAAGGTTGTTAATCAAAATGTATAACATCAAATTCTATCCAGCGGTATTTCACTATATTTGTAAGTTTATGATTCCAAACAACTGATGTCTCTTTAAACTCTGCTTTTTGTCAGCAATGCTCACAAAAGTTGCAGCTTCTGAATAAATGGAAAACTTCTTGTGCTAATGATCCAACTTTCTGTTTTTTCATCCTTTGTTCTCTTGTCTTATTTGCAATACACTTCTGTAGATTTAATATATTTTATAATCATTATTTATAGATGATCTGGTTTGTAGGGGTTTTAGATGTCTTTATCCAGTTGCAGACTTCTGTTTGTTGTTTCATTCCATTCCTCATTTCTCTGCTTTATTTCTTTCATCTCATTAGTTGGTAAACATGGTCCAAAAAAGGCTTTATTGCAATGGAGGTATTACAATAAATTAGCCATATACATGAAAACCTTACAATCGACTCTGCAGTATTTTTTGTCAGTAAATTTACACCACTAGATGGTGCTAAGAAGTTGTGCAGCGAAGTTCAGATTGCCAATCAAAATACTTACTGATCCCAAAGGAGAACATTTTTAAGTGCCAGAGTTGCCCTAATGATACGACCAATAGAGAGAGAAAACAGAAAAAACAGTGAATACAGAGAATCTCATTATTGTATTTTAATAATTGCAACAATATATTTGGAAAATGGAGAATAAGATAGAGAATGGTCACTATTGTTTTAGAAGTTCATTGTATTACACAGCACTAATTAACTATTCATCTTAATGCATGCAAACTGCAATGCTCACTTCCGTGTTGGAGCTCTATCTGTGTTTTTACACTTTTTTCATGAACAGCTTTTGCCTTGTCTGCTCAACAAAAGCTGCTGGTTCCTCTTTTTCATCCACCTCAGAATACAATTTCTCTACTACGTGACAGCTGGCACACATAACATGTCAGACTTGTAATGATCATGGCAGGAGACCAAGGAGCAAACACAAAGAAACCCCAAACTGATGGGCCCATTTAAAATCCTAGTGGGTTAGTTTTTTCCATTCTCATGTGCAACTTGTGCAGATTTTCAAGGCCATGCTGTTTCATCTGTAATAATTTGATTATATTTATCTGGAAGTATCAACATGTAAGTTCAGAAGTGAAACAATTAAGGTCTTGAAACTAATTTTGGACAAGCCTCACCACTTGAATAATTAAGCTGGACTCATCATTTTGAGGGAGGAGATGGCATTTTTTCTTGCCCCCCTCTACAGTTTGTAGGACAAGGGGCAGTTGTGCAGCCTTGGGGTTGGGGTAATAACAGATAATATTTCTGCTGGGACAGGAATTTTTGGACTTGTTCTGCTCTTCTTGTATTCTGACTGAGAGGGACTAACGCAAACAGACTGCTCTCATATGGTAAGAGTTTGTATACTACAAGCCTGTATGACAACACAAGGCTGTTAATGTTCTCATGCCGCATGTTGTGAATGTCATCGCTAATACTCATATTCAGCCAGACACCATCACAGATTTCATGCTCTTTTTTTTTTTATTTACTCCTAAAAAGACAAAGCTTTCAGAGCGAGTGCAGCCTGATGAGTCACCCTGAGTCACAGTGACAGCTACTCATGAGTGGGTGTTTTTAGCTCATTCCCTGCTTCAATAAGTTTAGTATTTCAAAGCAGAACACTGCTTGTACCCCTGGTTGATGCAACTATGGATGTGTATAATACTTACAAAAGCACAGACGTGTATTTGGTAGCACTTGTTGCATTTATTTTGACACAAAATCCACAGTTTTTTGTTGAATAAAGAAGCGCAGGATGTCCATATTCAACTTGAAAGAATCCCATATAGCATCATTGAAAAAAAACCTCAAATGAGAAACCCAAATACAACCTCACCTTCAGGAAAAAAGCACCAGGATATGCGCAATCCAAAAACTGTGAGAAAAAATGCAAGAGCATCATTGTACAGGATTTTATATCAGAAATCCTATGCTATACACCAAAAAACTAAATCAACTGTATATTCATGATGTCAAAAAAAAAGAGTGGATATTTATATCAACATATGTCAACAACAATCAACTTTGGCCTCATAATAAGCAACAAGGGTTTAACACCACAACAACATGGCTGACAATAAGTCTCTCACACATGCGTACAACACACTGAAGAGCTGCAGGTAGAATTTGCACAAGGTTACCCTCAAAGAACACCACATTGTAGTAATATTATCTCACCTATTCTACATACAATCACATATTTATACTTCTGAAAATCCTGCAGCCTCAAAGTTGCAGAAGTAAAAGGAGAACACTTTGCTTCCTGGAACAGTCTTGAGTTATCCTGAATCAACAGGGCTTGATGTTTTGTTAAAGTTCAGCCGTACCAATGTGGCTCTGTGTTTGCTTTTTTGTTTTTTTTTCAATTCTTCAATTCTTGGCATTACAAAATAAAGTCAGTACAAATATAGAGTGAATACTATCTTGATACAGAGAAGTAAACAGTCCTTTGCAGTCAAAACTCAGCGAGGTAACAGTCTTATATCAGGCCTTGGCCTTCAGTGGCATTGAGGGTAGTTTGGGCATTTTGTGTGTCCATAGTAGCCGCTGACAAGGCAAAAGAAAATCAAACTGGTTGTATACACACTGAACTCAGATTAATTTGGTTTCAATGTAAAATCAGAGTTGGGGTAAAACTAGCCTCAGTTTGTGCCCCTGGTGTGTTTAGCCTACCATTATATTTGCATCACAGAGCTAAACATCCGTTAAAGAATAAAGAGATTTCTATAAAAAAAAATTTAAAAAAATCTATAGAATAAAAAACCTTATAACCTTTGCAAAATCAGTGAGTAAAAGCATAATGCACACATTCTGAATATTTCTTATTTCCTTAAATACATATTTATCCAATACTGACGAAACATATCCTTCACAATATTGGAAAAGGAAATGAGAAAACATCATGATTAAGCAATCTTGCTCTTTTTTCCAGGCTTGTAAGAAAAAGTGAGCAAATTTAAACACATCCAAAGTGCACAGCCATTCTTTTATTTTGTTATTTACAAAACTCAGTATAATTTCATGGTTTTGATGAGCTATTTTGTAAAAAACTAACACTCACTTATTACAGTGGGAACAATATAAAATAACAAGGGATTAATTTGTAACACTGTTCAAGTTGCTTTCCTTCTTAACATTTTTGATTTTGCTTAAATATTTCATTGAGGGCCAAAAAATGCACTGTTTGTATTAATATATTAAAAAAATGTGAGAAACATCAATACAGAAAATCATACTGATATCAAAGCTTTCACATCTTAGTTCATGTCATATAAATAAAGCAGGAACATATTTTATTTCCAGATAGCATCTTTATGCAGAATAGGAAACAACCAGGAGATGGAACTTGTGAAATGTCTCAAAATCTTTTGATATCATGTGGCAGAACAAAGAGGTTTTTTACCCAAATGGTAAATGAACTGCACTGCTTTTCCAGTCTTTCAAACTCTTAAAGTATAGTACAAGTCAGCTTTTCAACCAACAGATCAGACCAGACCTGATAGGTGGACAACCCGCTCTATCTCCTGTAGCACAACCACCCAAGCCATCCCATTCCGTCCATCTGAATATACAGAGGGGCCTTTGAAATACCTTCGACAGAGGTATCTGTTGTCAGGTTTTAATTTCAGAGTGACAGGCTGTTTAGCTCTGTGATGTTAGTGTGATGGGAACACATGACAGGCACAAACTGGGGCTGAAGTAAAACCAGATAATCTGAGTTTGCACTTGGGAGAAACCTTAAGCCAAAGGCATTTAAAATGCAGTTTTATGTACAATCAAGGGCCTCTGCCCAGCACAGCTCACGGATCAGTTATTAAGAGGTAAATGTCTTTTTTCACAACAGTTAATTTCCTATCAACCAGCATCAACTAGAGTAAGGAAAAAAGTGTGAATACTATTGCTAAATACTATTTTTGCAAGTCTCACATGTACTACATACTGTGTATATTTTATAAAGAGACTGCTTTAGCACTGCTAGGAAATGTTTGCCCATTTGAAGTAGAACTATACATAATTAACAGGAGAACACACACACGCACTCACATACAGTAGCAGCGGTAAACTACAGAATGCTCAACAGAAAGTCTATTTTTCATCTAGGCACCATATACTTTGATAAAAATACATTAGCTAAAACTAATGAGAAAATAACAAGTGTCAGTTCCTCAGCCAGAAAAAATGTACAGTAGCCAAAAGGCCGTCTTGTCGATGTGTTCAGAGGATGAAAAGTCTCCGTCAGAGCATTGGTCACCTCTGAGACACACCTGTGAGTCACTGCAAAAGCTTTTGAACAGGGATGATGAGAGGATGTCGAGATAACCTTCATAACCTGTGACACAAACCTGCTGCGCTCCCTTTTAGAGTACGCAAAGATACACATGATTTGTCTGAAACAAAAGTGTTACTGAGACATTTACATTTTTCTGTCCACAGAACTATAAATGAGTTGAAAGCTTCGCCTCCAGGCATAAGACAGTTGAGTCAGCTCTTGCAGTTAGACAAGGACACAGCTAAGTGGCCTCTAGTCAACGAACTACAGAAATATTTGTCTCAAAACAACCTTCAGCAAGACACCATGCACAAGAAAACGGGATCTGAGACACTCTTTGTTTCTTAATCTCGTTCTATGCTTAAGTACATTTTGTACTGAGAATTAATTACACAAGAGTACATGTGTGCTATTCCCATGACTACGACCAGGAAGTAGAGAGAACAAATCGAGGGTATAAACCTCAAACTCCACCCGCTGAGGGGGAAGCCTTTTTTCTGTGAAACGCACTGTACAACTGGACATTGACTGACAAATTCTTTTACATACAAAAACAGGATCAACCAGGGCACATTAAAAAAAAAAAAAAAGCAGTCCAACTGTCAGGAGTGAACACATGTTTAGCCGCAGCCATAACAATCTGACTGTGACATTAAACCCTCACTCTGTACACCTTCGACATCTCACAAGCATTTCTTGACTCAGAAGACGTTGCAATGGGCACTTCATTTCAAAGTGTCTTCTAAAAGCCTGCACTCGGCTGAAGATTTAGACACTTTCACAGAGGTTTTTTCAGTCAAAAGCCATGCTAAAAAAAAAAAAAAATCTCAGTAAACATGTGAAGTTGTTTTTTTTTTTGTTGTTGTTGTTGTTGTTGCTGCGATGCATAACCTTTTACATTCATTATCAGTAACAGGATTAGGCTTAAAGTTTCTGCCTTGTAAAAACTCAACAGTCCGTCCGTGGAGGAATCAGATTTACATTGCCTTGCAAAACTGGCAATGACCAACCAGAATATGTTCAAACACATTAAATCCAAACTCAAACAGTCAGGTAATGAAACAATAGAATCATATAACAGTCTGAAACACCAACGTTTAATCAGAATACCATTGTAAAGCTTTGTCACCCACACATTTTAATCAATGTTAGCACCCCTTTTTTTCTCTTAAGGGAGCAAACAGAAGACACAAAGAATAAAGACACAATTCTCTAATCAGTCGTAACAGTTGCCTTATATTCTCTGATGGACAGAGTGAAGTAGGCTAGTGAAAGCAAAACATTTACCTCACAACAGCAAAGGACACTGATCAGTCCTGTGACTTCACACCAAACGTTGAATTGTCATAAACCTTTTCAGAGGATAGAAAGTAAATCAAGATCTTACAATCCAGACACAGTTTGTTAGAGCTGCTCGTTTGAAAAATGAATTGTTTTGTGACTTTATACCACAAACTCCAAGTATATTGTGGTTTTTCATTCAAGAAGATGTCTGTTAATGTGTAACAGTCTTGTTCGTGCTTATTGTTGCTGATGAAGCTACCAGGTATGATACAAGTAATCAGACAGTGGTTCCCAACCTTTTTTTTTGTTGCGTGACCTTTTAAAATGAAAAATGCTTTTTTGTGATCCCACCACACAGTGAGGTTTGGATTGTTCATCTAAATGTCAAAAAAGGGTTTAAGTCTCCATAATTTCACATAAAAAAGCAAATATTTAAAATACATTAGAACATTAACATAATTTCATATAACATTACAGTGTTTTTCTGTCTTTTGTTACTGCTAATTATCAAAAAGGTCATATGACCCCTAAGAAGGATTGCTACACCCAGGTTAAGAACCACTGACTATTAGGGATTTCATTTCAAAGAGCTAAAATGCTATTTTAGCAATGTTGTGTCATCCAGAGAAAAAAGACATGAGAAGTAAATGGCAAAAATTATGAAGAGATGTTGACACAAAGCCACTGGTAAACTGTGAATTTCATTAGAATGTGGGAAAATAGAGAAAAAGAAAGAGCGAGAACAATTCTTTAGTATTTCATCACTTAAGACAACATTACACTTCCTCCGAAACCACAAATAAATTAACTACAAAATAGGACTTTCAGGTGTCGGCTTCTCATTTGATCGACTAAATAGAATAAAAAGAATACGAGAGGATCAATCGCTCATCCTGCCCTCCTGCTCACAAACCTTACAATAAGACCTGCAAGACTTTTCTTCAGTGATTCAACTTCTCACCTACTAGTCTTGATGTAGGAGGATGCCATCAAGCATAAAAATCCAACTTTTTCCACTTGTTTGACCACATCTCCGGTCAGCTTACGAAGACTCCACGGTGATGACGGCCTCGCCCGTCTTCTGGATGATGCTGGAGAATGAGGAGATGTAGCCACGCTGTTCGGCGCAGTCCTCCACCAGTGGTGACTGCATGGCGGCCTTTCCTTGGAGGGAACAGTCCACGCTGTCATGCAGCACGTCTGCCCTCTCCGCCTCCCTTACAGCCTCCTTCCCTCCTTTGCCAAAATGCCTTTTTTGCAGTTCCTCTCCCTCCTGCTCCTCTCTCTTCACATGGCAGCGACACACCTCGATGCCCGAGTCACCCGTTAGTCGTCGATGGCGGAAGTGATCCTCCTCGTCATCGTCCTCTTCTTCTTCCTCTTCTTCTTTTTCGCGCTTTTGTTCCTCTTTGCTGTTGAAATGTGTGAAAACAGCCACATTTGAGGAGAAAAGAGCCTGTTTAGGGGGAGACAGAGCAGACCTGGGGGCTGGACCGCAAGGTGAGGCCTCTTCTTCTTTTTTCTCTTTCTGAAGGGCCACGGCTCCAAGCGGGTCTGAGAGGACAAGAGGATAAACTTGACCGGAGGGGAGGGAAGATAACAGAACGAGGGGCGAAAGGGGGAGGCGAGAAGGGTGAGAGGGACGAGAGTGTAAAGGAAGAGAGAGGGGTGGAGCTAAAGATGAGACCGCTTCGCTACCATTAGAAGACCGTCTCTGGACAGGTATAACATCTGGAGTGACCACAGGTATAACATCAGGTGGAACTTGTGATGGAGCTGTTGGGGAAGGAGTTGGTGTAAAACTGGTGCCAACCCTTGACATGGCAGCACAGTCTCCACCTGCTTCGCTGGGTGTGGACATGCGGCTGCTGTCGTACGTCTCATCCGTCACCTGGACAGAGAAGGAGGTGCTGCAGGGGGAGGTGAGGGAGCAGGACTCGCAGGAGCAGCTGGTGTAGTTGTCAGAGCTCTGGGAGGAAGTCAGGCCGCTTGTACCTGGGCCCGACCCCAGGTAGGGAGGGCAGGGGTGCCGGTGGTGGTGATGATGAGGGTAAGATGAGCTGGGACCCCCCATGGCACCTCCCTGCAGAGCAAAGACAGAGCTGTAAGGCGGAGGAGGGGTGCTGGGTTGTGCTGCAACCTCCTCGTAGGAGGGCAACTTGAAGGAAGCCAGAAAACCTGCAATAAAAGAAATATAACATACCAGGGTAAATGGAGATTCTGCTACTTGGCTTGTTATTGGATACTAAGGGAGACGCTTCTTTCTCAAGCTTTCTTATTACTGATAAATCACATGAAATGACTAAAACAAAAGGATTCATCCTGCCAAAAGTGAAGTGTGACACAGCCTGTCTTTTGTGAAAGAAAACAGAAACCTCCGCTGTTGTCAAAACTATTAAAAACACATTAATTTACCACTTAATTGCACTTTGTCACATGTTTCCTCTTAAAAATTACCATGAGCACTGCAGTTCAGTCTGAAACAATCCCACATTCACTGTGCTAGCCAGCCCACAAAATGTGCATTACCCTGCAGCTCAATGTGTAAAACAGATGCACTACAAAGTGTTGGCTGTATATTTGAGTAACATTCGCTTACAAACAGCAGTCTCCAGCTGTTTTACAAAAGAGCAAAAATATGTTTTGTATACCTACATAATCCTAACTTTCCTAACTTTTCTTTCTAGCATTAAAATGAATTCAGATGTTTTTCTTTAATGGCTACTGGTTAATGTTCTATTAAATACATGCTAACTACTTACACACTGTACACACTGTAGACATGTCTCAACCTAGATGTGTTTAAAGTTTCTATTTTAGCAGATACTCAAGCATATGTAAGTTTTGGAAATATATATTTAAGATATAAAGTGCTTTATTTGACTGTATTTAAGACCAAAGCATGATTTTCAACATCCCCCGGCTCAACAGCTCTCCTAACAGTAGATCAACACAGAATCCACACAAAAATAAAAGTAATGTGTTAAAGAATTATCATAATTAAACATACTGAGGTCCAGCATTGAGGAAGGGTAGTTACAGGCTCCGTTGTAGGCAATCAGGTTGATCTCCCTCTGTCTCTGCTGCTGTTGGATCCTCAGCTTGGCCCGGCGGTGGCGGTAAGCACAAAAACAGCTGAAGAGGATCAGCACCGTCCACAGCAGCCAGAACCCTGCAGGACGCAGGAAACATATCCAACATGACATGCATCCAGAGTTCATCAAATAAACAAACAGTAAAAGTTTTGCCTGCTATCTCAGTCATATCTCAGATCTACCCTGCTGTCTAAGATTTCAGATTTATATCCTAGAATTGTTTGCATCCTTTTGACCACGAAATCAACTTAAGCACAACATATTTTATCTTTTTAAAAATGATACTTTTAAGCAACTTGTGAAAAAGATTAAGATTTTATGACCCTTTGGATGACCAAGGGCCCTCACATTCAAAAGCTTGTCTGCATATTCTGCTTTCCTACATTTAGTCAAAACAAAAGTAATGTAATCATAAGCCTCAGCAAAACAAAATACTTTCAAAACTTGCTCTTCATATGTGATAATCTTTCAAATCCAGACTAAATGCATGATAAATGTCAGAGAGCACAGCCTTAGACTCAGAAACGTGTGCTCAGTGGAGCAAAAGTCAGTCAGGTGACTCACACCAGAGTTCATAATAGTAGGTACAGCAGCCTGTCTCTCCACAGCAGTGCCCCGTCTCACACAGGTAACCTGGATTGTTGTTCACCCCCGGACAGTACTTGGGACTGGCAACAGGGCGGCTCCCAGTGCCCCCGTGGTGCTTCACCACCTAGTTGACAAAACACAGCAGCATGTCACAACAGCGAAAATATTAAAGAGATAAAGTCATAATCGTTGGTATTCTCTTTGATGATGGGCAACAGAATGAGTGTGCTCTCCCTAAATCCCTCATAAAAATAGCTTATACCAGGTGAAAAGGTCAGGACAGATCAGCATTCAACACTTTCTTGAACCAAAACAGGGGTAAGAATTTTCCCGTTTATACGACCATCTGTTATCACATGACTGAATTTTTTACAGATGAGCCATGAGATGAAAACTGAGTCCTATCCCTGACAACTGAGAAAACTCCTTCTGTTTATGAAGACCATAAGAGGCAGTTGAAAACTCCACAAAAGGCCGATGAGTGATCTGAATCCTGACCTTTCTGTTTTTTATCACTACGTTATAGGAGACATGTGAAAGTAGTAATAGCATATATTTGGAGTCAGTGATTCTGGTCACCTGACAAATTTAAGTCTCATTTTCCCTCCTACCATTTAGCTCTGTTTCAGGGTCCACTAGCTACCAAAGAAAATACCTGACTGTTTAGCTGTTATATGCTCCTTTGTGTACATCAGCTAGTCACTAACGTTGCCTTCTCTCTGGTGATGTGCAAGAAGTGCACACTTGCCTTGTAACAAAGCTTAAAACAGGCCGACTTTGGCTTTCTATGAGTTAGAATCATTTCTTCTATTTAATCTGTAGCTGCTTCATTTACTTTTTTTTATACCTTTTAAAATTAAATGTTTTTTTACTTTATGTCTATTTTTTATGCCTGTCTTGGCCCCCATCACACACTTTGAATTAATTTGTGTCTAAAAGCAGCTTTATAATCTTATCGAGCCTTAACTTAGGCTGTTACATCTGCACAAGGACACCAATAAGTACTGATACATAAAGAAAAAAATAAAAATAAAAAGTATATAAAACTATTATTACAATAGAATAGAAGTAAAAACTATAGAGGATTATGTTCACTAGATGACAGCATGTTTTGTTTCCAGTGACAGGTTTGAGATTGAATTT
>JAQNCA010000024.1:1247352-1262262 GCA_029783725.1 Acanthurus tractus
ACAGAGTCTTATAAAGTAAAAACTAACAAAATCAAGCTGCCTGCCAGGGAGGATTTGAAAAACAGCTGATCTAAATATCAGCATGTGAGCAAAGGCCGAGACGGGTGTTTGAGGCTGTATGTGCGTGACACAGTGTCACATAGTTAAAGCACTGAGTTTTGCCAGTCACATGTCTGGGAGTGAGTAATGGTTGTGTGTAGTGTAGAGAGAAACAAGTGCAGGCAAGTTTCTCCCTGACCTGAGAAGCAGAGAAAGCCCCGGCCAATGATTACACGTCAGGTGTTGAGACACAACAGTTACCTCATGTCCAATGACGGGTGTGGTCGGTTATCAGCGAAGTGACGTTCAGTCAAACTGACAATGCAAGTGCCAGTAAAGCGTTCTGTAATCACTTCCTTTGTCATCACCACTGCCACAAGTTTTCTAGAAAAGATCCTTTTTTTTAAACGTACGGCGCAGTGTCACGACTGTCTCAGTGAAACGTATGACTTCTCTTAGTTATTCACCATGCTTTTTGCAATGGTGTAAGCCCTTCTATGAATGAATCTATGTTTAAATACTTTGTAAGTCACATTGCACTGTTTTCCTGTGATTAATGATGTGTTAGTCAATATTGAAAAGGGTTTACCTGTTGTTATTTTTCTGTCATCAATCACAGATTGAATGGAAAATTTTCATGGTTATTTGTAATGACAGGCCCTGCAGAGATGAGGCATCCTTTGCAACATCATGTATCCTGATTCAATCCCTGTCTCGACCTGCGGCCTCAAATTACATGGTCGTTGCTCCAACATACAGGCTGACTTCAGGATTTAGCGCAACGGTGTAGGCAGTGTACTTTACCTGCCACAGTTGTGTAACAAAGTTGACCAACAGGAAATGAATCAAGAATTCTGTCAAGTTTTCTCTTTGTATGGCATTGTTAGGTTTTAGGCTCCTGGTTGGCATTTTGAGGACACTGTTTTGTGCTCACTAAGTATGCAGTTGCCCCTTTTCAGTGTTTTCTTACACTGAAATGAGGATAGTAATTCAATCAAAACCTGATTAGTTCTAACTCTACAGGTATGCCACTCATTGGAATTTTTCAGTGTCCTCTGTTGATCTTGTCTGTTTGTTACTAATTCATAAGAAAACCAAAAGTGCTGTTGAGTCCTGTTCAACCAGTTTAATGAGCGTTCGCTCGGGGTTTACGACCTGTCTACTCTTCCGCAGTCTTGGTATCGTTTCCAAAAACTCGACCTCCACCTCCACCAGGACACACTTAACTGCCACACTAGGGAGGTGCTGCTGTTCGAGCCCTGACTCACTGTCTTTGTTTTGTCATGTGTCCGTGTTTTTGTTTCATGCTGGTGTGGCACACAGTGATTCTTGTACTGTACATTCACATGGCAGACAAGGTGACTAAAGACTGTCTGGTTTTGACACCTGAAGGCATGGAATGTATTGTCAAATATGGGTTCATTAATGTTATCTGGGCTGACTTTACAAGCAGCTGGTACCAGTTGTGCTGTAGGACTGGCAAAGTCTCATGTGTCGCATCCAAGAGAATATTAAAAAAATGTCTTCAAAGCATCTTTATTTAAAAAAAAAAAACTAAAGTAAAGAACTTTTCCTCAGCATTGCCTAATTATTTGGAGAAACATTTCTAATTAAGTCATCAAACATTCGCTATCATCTTTCAGTTCTTTTAAAGCAGTTTTTGTGCTATGGCACATTTTGGCGGTTACAGTAGCATTTTTTGCAATTCAATTTCCATCCCTGCTTGTAACCTATCTGTTCTTTTTGAGTCAGTGTCAGTGTCTTATGTGACAACCTTCAAATATATATATATATATATATGTATATATATATACTTTTTTTGTCGTTTTTTTTAATACGTCCATTTCCTGTGGACATCAGGCTCACTAGCTGCTGCTCAGTGATCTTATTCATGCTAGGTGTCTTCCATGAAACTGACTGCTGCCTTGGCAGCCATTCAGGAGGCACCCTGCATATATTTGTGTCCTGTTATCAGAGTGAGACGTCTGGGTGGGTGCCAGCAGCGTCCCACAGACTCGCTTGTCCTGACATAACCCGCTTATCTGCTGCAGCATGAGTGCGGCCGGGACAGCTCTGTATAGACCATCTCATGTGTGGCTCAGCTGCTTTTTTGTTTTCCTGCTCTCATCGTTGCACAGGCTCAGGCCGTAGCTGCAGAGAGTCTGCTTGTCATTTCTGGGCGACCAAATGCTACTGTGATGGTCTGGGCTGGCATCGCTTCCTTCCCATTTCTGAATTCAACCGCTCTAGATCACGCCTATGACGACTTGTCCGCACCGCAAGTTTCCTTTTCTGAAGTTGTGAAGCTACAGAGGTTTTGCTTTCCCACATATCACCTGTTTACAAGAAATCTGAGTCCAGTCTCGAAATGCCTTGTAACTGGTATGTTTGTGCTGCTTCCCTCAATTCAAAAAAGGATTTACAGCTCTATTTTTAACACACACCACCCATTGCCGTCAGGTGCTCTTGGTTTCATTTCTGAGATGACTCAGACTGATACACAAGTTTGCAAATCGTTCTCAACAAACAGTGCTCCCTTACAGTACATTATTCACCAGATAAGGTGCAGCAACTGTGTGACACCTATTGAACTTAGTTTTAAATTTACATGCACCTCATGGTCACAGGAGCAGGCGCTCAGTCTGACATGGTCTAATCTTCTCTCTAATTAAATTTACTCTCCCAGTGTCTTGTCCTCCCAGCTGTGATGAATGACTTATTTGGCTTTGAGGAACTCTTTCCCCTCGAGTGAAGCTCTTGGTGTGTGTATGTGTGTCTGTAGGCCAGGCCGGGCACCTCACTGAGCTGTTTGAATTATGGTAGCGTGTCAGTGGGAGGGAGAGCCGTCCATGGCCCTGTTACTTTACCTCCTTGCCTTCCAGTCTTTGTTTCCTTCCTTCTCCAGAGACCACATCTGTTTTTTCTGTTATCTTTTTTTTTTTCTCCCCCTTCGCCTTATTCTGGCTCTCCTTTTTTGCCCCTTGAAAGTGTTTGACTCAGCAGAAACCTGAGGCAGTAAGTAGGAGAAAGGCAATGCTCCCTTGTCACAGAGGGCCTTTTTCACTCCTACTGGTCTTCCTGCCAAACCTCATCTGTGCCTGTTTCTCTGCTTTTGAGGTATAAATCTTCTATTGTGACAGCCCAGGCTTTGATAGGCTTGTTATTCTTGTTAATCTGCATTTTAATGTGGATTATAAAGTGCACAGCCATTGTGAATACAGTTCAAGTTGAGGTATTACTCTGTCCACATACTGCTTTTGAAAAGTGAATATTGCTTTTGTAATTAGTTAAATGTCATGTTTTACAGGCAGCTACATAAACAAAGTGGGAAGTTTCTTTATTCATTCTGGTTTGGGCTTTGGCGTGGCTCTCACATGCACAGGATTGCATATGGGTTATGTACTTAACTTCTCCAAATGCCACACTGTTGGTCACATTCCTCACGTGTGTGTGGTGACCCGAAGTCATTAGGGTAACATGGGCAGCTAATAGCCCAGAGTAATGGATCATTTTGTGCACATAGTCTGATCACAAAGGCTCATGTGGTAGTTTGTAGCGATGTTAAACATTTAACTTCAAGACAGCGTATCTTACCAATGCTTGGGTAAACATGAGATGTGCCAAAGAAGTAAAAACCTCTGTCAAGTTTCGGGTAGTAATATATTGTGAAATCAGTATATGTAAGACAGCAGCTAACAATTGCCTTCATTATTAGTTGGTCTGTAGATTATTTTTTAAGTTGTTTTACATGGAGATGTCCATCAAAAGAGCCCAAGATGATATTTTTAGATTGCTTGTTTTTAGCCTTTAAATTTAGCCTTTGATGATTTTTTCTAAAAAATTTATCTTAACAAGTAATTAAAACTTCTCAGAAAAAGATATCTTTGTTGGTAGAAACAGTGTGGCTTAAATCTCAGAGGATGACACTTTTCTATTATCTCTTGATATATTTAATTAAATTAACCAACCTTGAGACACCCTGGGTTTGCACAAACTGTGAGGGGTTTTTCTGGTTGGTGGACGCAGCCTTAGGCCAGCTTGGGTTGTAGCTGTTGAGAATGTGCACAAAGAATAAGAAACAGGCTACAGCTGGAGGTCAGCAGCAGCGGTCACATGTGGAATTTCTCCACCCTGAGGTCAGCGGGCGCTGAGAAGCTCTCAGGTCAAGCCAAGCAAGGATCACGTACACTATTTGCAGAAAACTGAGTTTACATAAAGCCTGTGAATAACCTTTACTGACTTTTGAACACTCTAATAGTGATATTTCAGAAACTGACTGCTCTACACCTACATTTAGGTGAGAACGTCCCTGCTCCGTCTCAGGTGTCGCTGCTGCAGGCTACACCCCTGTAATCCCTGTTCCCCACAGCAGAGCAGCTGATGCTCTGAAAACAAGAGTGAAGGACACACTTTAACGAGGTGTGCGAAGAACTGTGGGGTAAGTTTCAAGGTTAAGGAAAAGACAATTAAAGAAAGCAGCGAGAAGGCAGGACAGCAAGGACCAAAGTTAGTTGAGTGAACCAGTCACGGCATGGTCCCTCAGGCCTTGTGTGAGCCGGAGGAAGAGGAGGACATGGAGACATTCTTAAACGTTGCCAAAGGGAGGGACGGGAGGCAGCATAGGATGAGACTGCTTTGTGTGTCGAGCAGGCAGCCTGAAATTCAGGTCAGCAGAGTATGCACACATACGCTGGAATGCAGAGTTAAGTAAGAGAGGCAGTTTAGGGGGGAGAGTCTGTGGGTGGTTAGGGGGTCACAAAACTAGCAGGCCGAGCTGAGTGTGCTGTATCTGCTTTGCTTGTTTTTTGACAAGCAGGGAGTCACAAGCACATGTTGGTTTCATATCTGTAGTGATTGAGAGGATTAAAGCTGCAGGCAGTCTGTCATTCAACAATCTGTTTTTCTCTCCCCTTAAGTCTCTCACGTGTAGGTTTAGTTTTAGTTGTTTGTAACCTTTTTGGGTTACAAACTGTAAGACAAAACTCTGTCCTTGTCTCCTTGTTATCTCATCATCCCACAGATTTATCTTGTGGCATTTTAGATGGGTCCAGACCCTCAAACTGGACCCCGCCCCACCGCTCCACAACCTCCTTTCAGAAGTAAACAGACAAACTTTTGACGTAAACATGGAAGCTGGAATCGTCTCTCATGCCACTAGATTCCTGTGTGTTAATCATTGACAAGGATTCATTATAAAAGCAGAGTCCCGCGTGTCAGGGGAATGTGTTTATTGAGCTTGCTGAACTTGTCTCTGCTAGTCCGTCCAACATTTGCAGATGTACTTTTCAGTGCACGCAACGGAAGGCAATTAATGTCCAGGTCTGTCATTTGAGGTTGTGTTGAAATGATTCAAAGATGCACAGAGAGACCTTTCTTTAGTCGGACCCCCTGTCTCTGTTTGCTCACACCCTCTCCTTTTTAAATACTATTTGACATCTGTTTTTCTGTTAACACCAGTGTAAACAAGCTCGACTGAGCAAGGGATTTTGTAATGATCCACGCTTGCACAGGGGATTGTTTCAGTACAAGAAAAAAATCAAATGGAGCTAATTACTAGGCATTCCCTAACACGCCCAGTGGAAACTCCAGTTTGTTTTGTGGAAATACTACTACAGCTTTTGAACAACAAACTGCTTAATTCTGTAGTTTCCTGTTTTTTAATCACCAGCAAAGTATGCAGAGCTCATTCTTCTGTGTAATTCTAGGAGTAGTAAAGTAAGCAGGCCCCTCCCTCTGTCTGCACTGCTGTTTTGGTTGTTTGCTACTTGTGTGTGAGAGTGGAGTCATGTGAGAACGAGCTCCATGTTCCTGCCGTCTGGAGATTGTGTTTATGAGGGACTTGTATTTGTCCGTCTCGCCTAGCAGTTGTCACTGCACACAGTGGGTGGGTGCGACCTCTGAATGACAGAAAACAAATACATCTCAACCCAGACGAGTGACATTTCATATCAGCGTGATTAAAGCCTCTCGTGCCTCCCTGTGTGAGTCTGGTCTCGCTGACGTGGGCAGCGTGGCGAACCACTCTGCCAGTTTCACATAAGCTGTTCCAGCCCCGTCTTATTTTTCTACCCTCTGACGGCACATCAGATCTCTGTTAAATGTAAACACATTCAGGGCAGGGCAGGAGAGTGACAGGGAGACTGATGAGGGGCTGCTGAAAGGCCCAGTGTGTGTATGTGTGTGTTTGTGTTTTTGTCGACCGGCCTCTGGTAAGGGTCCCCTCACCACCTCAAGAATCCCTCCATCTGCCTCGTAGTCCCTGGGAACCTGCCAGCCAGATGTGGAGCCACTTCACTGGCAACCCCAAATTCAACCACCTCAACATGGTGATCCACAATCACGCGATGCAGCCCCCACTTTCACTTCACAGAACAGGGCCGCGCTGTGAAGAAGGGAGCCAAATAGAAAGACATGCAGTTTTTGCAGTTAAATTTTTTTGCACCCTAGTCAAAGTCAAGAAAAACACCAATAGATGAAGCCTTTACATGAAGAGTTTGGCTGTAAAATAGGAGATTTAAGTACAAGCATGTTACTAAATGATTGTCAGACTAAACAAACAAAATGGAGATTTTTTTAAGGTAAAGGTATAAACTTCAAGTGTAATATGATTTTATCTAGATACACTGATATAAAAAAAGAAGTCCGTTGGGGTGACAAACACAAACAGCCAGATGTTCTTTTAGCAAACCTTCAGGTTAGGTAGAGGAAATAAAGGCAAACGGTTAAATTATAACCCAAACTTACTTCCTGGTTCAACTAAACCATTTTATTTGGTGATAAAAATATTCCCTGATTGCAGGGGAAAACACAGTACATCAGACATCTTTATAGCAATGTTGTGATGTTTCCAGATGTCAGCAGTTATTACTGAAAGATGGCCAAAACTATGAATGTAAGATCCCAGTTGTAAAGAGCTAGAATGACACAGTTGAGATCCTCTTTATTCTGGAGATGTTGAATGACAAATTAATTTATTGCATTTTGAGATTCAATCCTTATTATTCTTGCTTAAAGCTGAGTAGATCGGGCAGTGAATCCCTCACGCTGATGTCCTGTGGGTTCAAGTCAAAACAACACCAGAGGCCTGGTATAGCATTTTCTTTTCTTTAAACCCAACAGGGAACGGACCGCGTCAGCTCTGGCAGTGAAAGGAAACATTGCCGTGGTGTTTCTGACAACCTTTGACCTTAGTTTAGCGGCTTTGGCTCCTTGCCACGACAAGCCACTCGGTCCTGTGCGTATGGGTTGAGGAATGCGCTGGGCTGCAGCGAGCTCATTAAACAGTCCACTGAGTGAGGGGTGAAGGCCTGTTGTTTGCACTGGCTTGCCTTCTCAGGCCCTGCAGCTCTTTGTGTACCAGTAGATCTCCAGTCCCAGAGCCCTGCTCGGTCTGCAGACACTGCTGTCACCAGAACAGTGAGTGTGAACCATTTAATGTGTGGGTATGTGTGTGCCCTGTACACCTCTTTGATGTGGCATACAAAACTATCCTTCATTATGCATCCACTAAACAGACACAGGCTGCGGCAGATACACTGCTCGCCTTTGACACAAGCTGCAAAACGAGAGATTTCACAGTTGTTCTTCCAAGGCTGAAAGTGTTAGCACATCTGTGAGAAAGGTCTATCTGGAAACACTGAGCATAAGTCAGCAGTTTAAGTAGCTTGTTCCATATTCAGCAGCTTTCTGAGCAAGAGTCCCTTCTTTCGTTTTTTTCCCCTCTGGATTTGCTTTGTTTTGGCATTGGTGGAGAGGAAAGGAGGGGGGAGGAGAGAGAGAGAGAGACAGAGGGGAGGAGGGGCAGAGATCAGACACAAATCATCCCGTGGTACTCTGCACATGAGAACGGTCAGGTGGTCATTTCCCTGCAGACATGACTTCAGAGCAAATCAAATTGCAGATTTACTATCAAATCCTCAGCTGCAGAGAAATTACAGGCTGTTTTGTTTTTGTAGCTTTTTAGCAGAGTCACAACCCCCCCGCCCCACCCCTCCGAGTGCTAAAATGCTGCTGATGGACCATAAAAATGCACAAGTTTTTCTTGTGTTTTTTTTTGTTTGTTTTACTATTTGCTTTTAAAAACAATAACCCAGAAATGTGAGTGTTTAAAAAACACATCACATGAGTCTGTCATACTTTTGAAACATTGTTGACACACTCAAGCCAGGAAGTACAAAACCTTATGTGACATCACATTATAAAAAGACCATCCTATTTTCACCCCAGACAAATGGAAAATTTGACGTGATTTAGTACCATGCGGGCCAGACTGTGCAAACTGTCTGCTCTGCTCCACGTACACAGCGTTCACATTCATCTGGTGCCACACTCTGCATGGCTGTTTGAGGCAATCTGATAAACATTGCGTGACCAGGACTTGGCTCAGGAATAACAAACGTGAGTGAGGGAGGGTCTATAACCCCTGCTCCTAATCGGCTGTGCGCTCTTGAAGAAACGCGAGTGAGTGTGAGTGTCACGCAGCAGGGAAACATGTGCTGATGGAAGGGTGCTGTCAGGGACACACTGCCAGGTCTAACTAGATCCTAGGCTAGCTAATGATACGCATCAGAAACGTGAAGCTTGTCTTAGACTACAGCCACAATAAAGACAAGCAGAAGAGAGAGACGTGTAGCATTTAATGCCAGGCTTATGACAAAGAGAGACATAGTCCAGACTTGTTGAAACTGCAGTGACCAAAATGTATAAGTGGTTACTCAAAACAATGAAAGAGGTAGCTTGACTTCAATTCCAAAGCTGCTTTGGAAATAAGTTGACAAATGTGCAACTGAACACATGTAATTTCTTTTTTAACAGTTATCTTTTACTTGAATTTTCACATTTAAACTTAACATGGGACAGAAGTAAAAACACAACACGAGATAGGCCAAATAAGATTATTCCTAAGCTCTAAACGTCTTCATAAACATGAAAACCAGACAGAACTAAGTGTCTTTCGTTTAAAGGGTTAGTAAATTGCTAATATGGTGCGTTTTTTTTGCTACTGCCTTTTTCTCAGAGCTCTTGCTGGGCTTCTGTTCATCAACAAAAAACTCTGGTCTTTCAGTGCATAAGCATTCCAAGCTAACATATTTAAATATTTCTCTTTCTTAAGTGGTTTATATTTTTGCTGTTGATAAGAAAAATAAGATACATTGCAGGACAGTTATGAGGAACACCATCTTCCATAATTTCCTTTACAGTTACATTTTTGATGTTGCAGACAGTTTTTTCTTTTGTGCAACATGGTTCACCTCTTGGTTACCGTGGTTGTTGAGTGGCCAGTTTTCTGCTTTTGATTTAGGGTGTGATAAAAAAAAAAGGTGTTATTTCTGCAGGCTTGAATACCAAACAGTGCAGACATTCATTTCAATGTTTTAGGTGGTCAAAGCAATGATGAAAGTACATCTGTGAACATTTCTGTCCTGTGCATGCCAGGTAAAATATGTGGTGAGCGTACAGGTGGGGTCTGTGATGACTGAGTCAGTAAAGTCACCAGTTTTTTTGAGAGGGGGCCAGAGTATTTGGGGAACGCCTTGTTTTTGTTTTTCATTACAAGAGAGGGAGAGAGTAGGGGGGTGCATGGTGCAAGATGGTGGCCCATTGGCTCAAGTTACCCTTTGGATGATGTGTATGGAGCACTGCCTAGTGCAGCTGAGCACACCGCGCTCAAAGGGGTCTTTTTTCAACCCACGAGAAAGTCATCCACTAGCTTGGACCCCGCTCCTTTCCAAAACAACACTCCTCTCCCCCCTCTGCTACAGACCCCCAGCTCCTTCCTGCCCTGCTTCCCCTGGCCGCAGTCCAAGTGCTTCATGTGGCTCAACTGGGGCAGGTTGGAGGTGGGCCCCCACCCCTGTCCTCAGAAGACACTTGTTTTCCAGTGGGATGAGGGTGTGTTGGTGTTGGCAGGGTGGAGTAGAGGGGTTTAGTTGATGGGAGGGGGGCGGGGGGGGGAGCTTGCCCCCTGGGAGAGGATGGAATAAAAGATTGAGAGCACTTTCACACGCCCTTTTTTTGGGACGGCCTGTGTGCACCTGTAGAGAGGTGGAGATGGTTTAAAGGGCACTTTTGTCAACCCTTGTATATTTAAAAATCTGGTGCATTTTTTATAGCTACTCTCAGATTTCGAGAATTAAAGATACAGCTAATATTTAGAAGCTTGGAGTATTATGTCCATTTACTGAGACTCTTGTTGCCCACAGGCCGTCTCTGGCTGACCTCTAACCAAAACAGACGGGCAACTGAGAGGGTCTTACTTCGTGTGAAAAACACAGGCAACGCCCTTCCTGAAAAGAAAAAAAAAAAAAAACAGGGAAAAAACTGTGTGTGTGCATGTGTAAAGAGAGTGTGTTCTTGTGTACAACCTGCATTCTCCTGTGTGCTTGACTCTGCAGCCAGCCCTGGAGAGCTTCATATCTCTGATTAGGTCTATTGTGGTTGCAATGATGGCCAGTGGAGACCTTGCATTGTTGGGAGTTTGTTTACTGTTCAGACAGAGTTAGCCAAAGGAACGGGAGAAAAGGGGGAAGGCTAGGTCAGAACAAAGAAATGGTTCATGGACAAGCTTGACTAATGGACGATTGAAAGGCCTTTATGAATGACTTTGAATGAACTAAGGACAGACAGGGGAGGTAATCTGCTGATAAAACTGTTGTGAATTATAGAATTTTCTTCAAGTAATATATATTATCCATGCAAAGTCAGTCAGTGTCCTAACAGTGATGAACTTTTTTCTTTTAGTCACTATCACTGAATTAAACATCCAAATGCGGCATCCATTGAGATGTTTACTTATGGGTCCAGGGTTGTTGGCCTGGAGGATTTTGGCAGGGATGCAGAGTTTTCTGGGGCCACAGTTTGTGACTTAAGTGACCAAAACGCATGAGAAAATTCTCATCGCCGTCATCTTGGTCAGTAATGATTTTTGCACCCATTTGCTGTGGGTTTATTACTTCTTGTCAGGAAGGTCATTGTTTTAAAAAAACAAGGCATTCTGTACAAACTAGTGATAAATATAATTCAACCACACAGAAAGTCCAAAAGTTGAAGATAAATGTAATAAACTCTTTTGTAGAAACACCAACTTTCCAAGATGAGGCCCTGGTTGACTTTTTAAATGTGTTTTATGTAAGAATAAATAAACATAAACTAATCACAATAGTCTTGAGTGTCACTAAGGCCAGACTACAGTGACGGTGAGCTTCTGACAGATGGGGAGAAGAATACTGACTAAAATAGTCGCCCAGTAGCAGGCTTATACCTACAGTCTGTATCCGGTGAGTCAGACTAATTCCAGACCACTGGGCTGGCCTTTGGGAAGATTGCTTGGTTCAGCAGAAGTCATTAGCATGTGTAGCTATCCTCAGTTTAATTACACTGGATACTGACTGTTTATTTATCGGAAACTAATATAAATAGAACAATTTAATTAACTCCAAAAGGATTTACCCTTAAATAAATATCTTTAAATGAGCTATTTTCGGCTTTTTGCTGTGAATGAGGTTGTTTGTGTCCCAGATGGTCGAGGATGTGACTCCCAACAGGCGATGAGAGTGGTTTGCTGGAGCCTCTGCAAGCTAACAGTAGCCAGTGAAACTGTGTAAACTCTAGTCCTCTGAACAGGCAGTGTTTCATGATTACTCTCAATGTCACAACTTAACAACACCAACAGAGCATTAGCCTTGATGATGCAGCACTCACCATTGTCAAGTTTTCTAGCACAAGGAAATTACACACTAGTTACAGTATAAGAGCAACAGTATTTGTTTCTGCCCTTCACGGACGTGCAGATAAGCACTTAACAGTCTGTTTGTGTAGGTGCCTTCTCACTTTTCTGCTGGTGGATGTCTGCTGACTCACCCTGTTCTTGTGTGTTTGCAGACGTGCCAAACTACGGCTGTACTTGGAGCAGTTGAAGAAGCTGGTGCCTTTAGGTCCAGACAGCACAAGACACACCACACTGAGCTTGCTGAAAAGGGCCAAGATGCACATCAAGGTACAAGAAATGCTCACAACACGTTCACGTGTTTTGCATCCCTTTAATAAGTTATCCTTTTAGAGCCATAATTATCTTTATGCCTTTGGTTTCTGGACAGTTGGACGAACAAAGACAGCATTTTGAAGCTGGGAAAAGCTGGTAAACTATGGCTGGCATTTTTATTAATTTCAGACATTTTTAGATCAAGCAAACAGCAAATTAATCATAAAAGGATAAGAAGTTAAAATAATCATTAGTAGCAGCTCTGGTGCAGAGAAAAACTGGATGAAACTCTCCTTAAAAAGTCTAGTTTGCCTTCTTTTTAAGCTTCATGAACTCCAAACTCACGCTCCACTTCTCCTGTTTCTTTTAGCTGTTTGGTTTTGCCTTCCTTAAGCGTTATATTGTTTTCTAATCTTTCAATCTGAGTGCTTCAGGACCTGCCAGAAAAAGAAATCCTCCCAAGACTAAAAAGAAAAAAAACACACACAATGCACTGAGTCAACAAAGTGGTATATACAGGACATTTGGTGGCTGATCTTTAGATATGGGAAAGGACATAATTAGATGTTAGATATGTTTACCTCCTTCCATGGTTCATTAACCATTGCAGCTCACTCACACAGAAAGGCACGCAAGATACGCAGCATCAGTGACCGAGAAGGCCTTAAAAAAACATAACACATCAGTGTTCGCAGAATATTTTTTGATTCTTGATGTTGCCATGTAGAGTATGAACTATAATTTAAGCACAGTTTAAAATATGCTGTTGATCTTGCTGTTTACTGAAGGCAAATGTGGTTGGTGGAAAAACTAGACGCAGCGACATTTAACCCTTCATTTCCTGTTTATCAAGCATGTCCCCTCTGCTCAGACATGTTCCGCTAATTCTCGTCATTGTGCTGTTCTTTCTCGTATCACAAGGTGCCACATGTGTGTAGACTTCACTTTGATTCACCACCGAAAACTTTCATGTGCAAAAAAACAAATGCAAAATCTAATCCCAAGTTGAGTCAAGCTTGTAGAAGAGTTTACATTTATTTTTACTTTCTAATCTGTAAACCTCACACAGTCACTTTGCCACTTTCATATGACATGTTGAAAGTTGTTGTTTAATATTCTTTTGTATCAATGGAAGAAGTCTGTTTGGCAATAGATGATAAAAAACAACACTGGTTTTGTAAGCCTGCGCTAATTGTTAATAATACCAGTGATAGCATCTGCATGATATGAAATGATTTTAAATTCAATGTGAAATGATTATCAAGGATTACAGTGATCTCAATTTGAAAGAATATCTTGTTTTAAATATTTGTGTTAGCCTCTTTGCTGTGTTTTAAAACATATTATTTAAAAAAATTTGCGATATAACAGAGTTTAAAAGAAAGTTAGTAGGAAGACAAAGTACACAAAAAATGTGTTTAGCGTGTAACTTCTGTTTTAAGTTGCTATTGTTGGTGTAAAATGTGGTTTTGTTTTTTTTTATTTGCAAACCCACATTGATTGAGATGTGCACTACAGACGTGTCTCTTTTAAATATAAATGTCAAATGCTGGAAATATTAATGTAAATGTGGTTTTAATGTGTACCTTTTTTACATTGCCCCCAAAAGTTCACACTTTTTTTAAAATTTATTTTTATTTTTCTGTGCTACTTGTGCATTCTCTCACAATATTTCTGGATTCCCATGGTATTGTAATGCAAAGTGTATTGTGAGGGAAACATAAAATTAGAGCAAAAATTAATATCTCAAAGTAACTCTTAATTATTGCTTCTCCTTTATCATTTGTGTCTCTGTAGAAGCTGGAGGAGCAGGACAGGAAGGCTTTAAATGTGAAGGAGCAGCTGCAAAGAGAGCACCGCTACCTCAAACGCCGCCTGGAGCAGCTTTCTGTGTCCGGATCTGTTGAGCGCATCCGCACTGACAGCATGGGCTCCACCATCTCCACCGACTCTGAGCAAGGTACGCCGGCATTAAAAAGTATACCAGCATGTGCATAAATTGACATGAAAGCAATATTCTGAAATACCTTCAGTGAAAATATTCGTATATATAATTCTATATGTAATTCTACATGTCCCTCACTAGACCTCAAACAGTCAGTGTGAAGCTCTACTGTATAATGCAGGCCACTGTGTCGTTGCTGTGGTCATGGCTTTATGTCACCATCACATTTAGATCAAAAGATCACCTTCACATTAGATACACATCAGTAATGACCACAGTATGGTGCAGGCAGAGGTTGACATGTTTGCTGTATACCTTGAAGCTCTATCTGTTTGCAAATAGCTGCTCAACACTATTGATGCCTTCACTCACAATGTAAACCCAGTCAGAGCTGTTTGCATTCCTCCTGCTGTCCACCGATAAACTCAGAGCTCACTGAGATCCGAGTGAAAAGCCACTCGATGATCAGCCCCAGGCCTTGTTTGCAGGCGATGTCCCAGGTCAAAGGTTAACACCGTAGATTTGGGATGAAGGAAAGTAGCTCTCCTGTTTAGCTACTGATGGTGGAAGAGTTCATCTCATGAGGTTTGCTGTTTACCAGTGCAGGTGGTCACCTTTAATCTGTTTCAGTGACTTAAGCACAAAGTAATCTGTAGTATTCTGAGGTCAGTGACGTGACCTCTGACCACAACCGCTGGTTCAGTCTGGATACTGTTAACTTGAAACCTCAGAAGCTTAAAGAATCAATGTTTTTCAAATTGCCAGACAGTTTTTAGGAATAATTTTTACCATCTTCATAACTATAAGAAAAGGAATATCTGACTTTTTCACTTTTTGCAGTGGCCTTCCTGGTGCACAGAGGTATGAAAGGTGGCAGGGTTTGAACTTCACTCTTAAGTGCACTGTTTCCTTGTTTTGGCACTTAATGTTGACAACCAAGTACAAC
>JAQNCA010000024.1:1262362-1282954 GCA_029783725.1 Acanthurus tractus
GGTGGCAGGGTTTGAACTTCACTCTTAAGTGCACTGTTTCCTTGTTTTGGCACTTAATGTTGACAACCAAGTACAACGCGTCTTATCCTCATCCTCTGTTGAATGGCAGGCCTTTCAGTGTGGCTGTTCTGAACACAAAAAACATTTTTGCCTTTTGATGGGGTTGGACAGCATGTTTGTATTATCTAGCTCTTTTGGAGCATAACCCGAGCTAAAGGGGTGCGATGTGCTGCTCATGAGTGTCACAGACTCCCTTGAAATGCTTAGCCCGGACCGTTACAGTATGTTTACTAATCCCAGATGAGGTAAACACACATGCAGTTGTTTATCAATGGATGAGGATTAACTGTGGGAGCACAAAGATCTGCCTGTTTGCCCAGAGTTAATGGCTGCCTAAATCCAGGTTTAATCTGCAGGCGCAGCAGGCTCCCCAATAAATGTGCCCACAGCTGCGCGGAAATAAACAATTTCCCCTCTCTTATTCTGTTTTTTCACAGTAACGAAATTAACCTGGTGTATTTTCTTTTTGCGTGCAGAGGTTGACATCGAGGGTATGGAGTTCACCCCTGTCGAGGCGGACAGTGTGGACAGCATCAGTGACGGCGAGGAGGAGGAGGACCACTATAGCCTCCAGAGCAGCTCCAGCGACACCAGCTACACGGCCACACATTCCCACAGACTGCAGCCACACCACTGTTAAGACACCGCGCGGCCATCCATCCCCCAGCCAGCTTCCTCCCCCATGCTCCCCTACCTTCCCCAAACATTTGCAATTGCCAACGCCGCCCACTACCTACATCAGACCAGTCCACAACGGCGGTACACCCTGAACCTGCTCCCCCCTTTCCCCGGCCCACGTTCTCCAGGAAGCACATGGGGCTGAAATGCCACTCAAGCCTTCCTAAACCCCCTGACCACTGACCCTACCTCACCCTACTGTATCCTGCCTGAACCTGCCCCTCCTAACACGCCCTGCCCTCCCGCTGCCCTCATGACCCTACTTGGTGTTGCCGCAGGCTCAGAGAGAGTTGAGCAGAATTTGTGTTTTTTCACTGTTTTTTCACCACTTCTGTGGTGTGGTGGACAGCTTTGACTTGTTAACCAGGAGTTTTTATTAAGTGTGTGCAAGAGAGAGAGACCAAGCGAGGGAGTTTAAGAGAAGTCAAAAACAAATACAAGCTTCATGTTATCCCTGTTCGGCAATAATACACAGACAGGGCATTTTAACTCAGTTTGTGATGAAAAGGGTAAAGCACTTCCATTTGTTTTGCAGTATATGCAACAAACCGTTAATTACATCATACAGTACATTTTCTTTGCTAAATAAGATATACAGAAGTAGCTATTGCAGCTGTCCTGCACGTTCCTCGAAATGCTAGACTGCTGAAAAAGATGAACAACAATAGCAACTTAATACGGATTTATATGAATGAAACCAATGAAACACAACTTGTTAATTATTGAGCCTAAGTGTTGGGGGATTTATTTAACTTTTCAAAAGAGCCCAGCTAGGCTTTTTCCCTGGTTTACTGTCTTTATGCTAAGCTAAGCGACTGCTAGCTATAGCTATATATTTAGCATCAGACATGAGATTACCTATCTTTTGATCCGGCCATTTGATTTGTAAAATGATTTAAACCTCTCCACTATTAGGATTGCATCAACATGCAGAAGTGCTTTTTTAACTGCATGATCTAAAATAAGACATTTTTTTAATAGCAACTTCTGCAAACATGGTTAATTCTCTCTCACCAAATGTGACCAATTTTTGGCCAAAGACCAACTGAAAAAGAAACAGAGCTGTGGTAGAGAAAAAAAGGTTGTATATAGATGTACAGTTACTGTCCAAATCCTCATGTCTCCATCTGGTTGGGTTGCCTAACCACTACTCCACACTACTGACCACTACACTATACCACCCTATGGTGTGGATGGACTACTATGTCAGATTTAAAAAAAAAAAAAAAAAAGGAGTTGCCTCATAACTAAAACTCTATTCGTAAAAGATTGAATTAAATCTTGTTTCCTCAGTAGCGAATTGATGTAGCAATAAATATGAGAGGCAGGTGCTTCCTCTGAGTTTTTTAAGTGATTCTGATGGACCATGAGGTGCCACCACAGACTTTTTTCCTGAACCTTTTTACCATGTGGCGCATGGGTGTTTACAGAGCGGACCTGCAGAAAAAAGGGGTAGTTCTCCTTTTTTCTTTTTCACTAAGAGATCCTTCTCTCACCTCATGATGCCATTTACCCAGAATTTGCATTTCTCTAAAGCTTTGTTACTTCTTCAAGCGGTGTTCACGTGTCTGGAATTAGTGTTTTGTTCCGATTAACAAGTCAAAGCTGTAAATCTGGGAAAAAAAACATTAAAAGAAAAAAAAAAGGGCCAGCTCTAATGATTTGTTCTCTGTAGAGGCATTCATTTTAGCTAAGTTAGCAAACTAATCACATTTAGTTGAACTTTTAATTTTTGCTAACAAGACTAATAATCTTAGTTTATCTCTGCTCTTTGTTGCTTGTTTCTGGAGCCTCTAGGCACTGCTGAAGACCAACGTAGATAAAATTTCCTCTCTAACTTGTCTGTAACTTATGCACAATAGTCACTATTGACGGAGGAGGCGCTTCTGTTGCTCTCTGACCATTTAATAATCATTAGGCCTCAGTCTCTGGCAGTCTTTAGAGCTTGGTGTCCCAACACTTTAAAAAAAAATTAAGGGCCAGTTCACTGCGGCGGGTCTGACCAAAAAAATTAAAAATGACAAAAGACACAAAAGAAAACAAAAAAAAACTTGCATACAAAAGAAGCTACGTGTCACTTAAAGTGATATTAGCCAGTGTAGTCTATATTTCTTGTATTAAATTTTGTATTATATTTTCCTAAATGTTCTCTTGTAATGAAAAGACAAAAATAGTGAGTATATATATGTATGATATCTCTCTATCTCTCTCTATATATCTATATGTATATGAGAGAGACAGACAGACAGACATGAGGCCAGGCTTTTGAAGGGAGAGTGGGGGCAGGGGAGCTGATACACTGGCCCCTCTCCCTTGGGTGACTCTCCTGCTGTCATTCTGTGCCTTGGTGAGCCTTCAACCTCCCTCATCCTCCTCCTCCTCTTCCTCCCACCTACTCACCCTTACTCCCTACTCAGGTCACACTCCCCTCCCTCCCCCTACCATCTTTCTCTACGCTCATCCTCTGGCGGGGCTGAAAGCTTGAATTTCAACCCCTTACCATGCCAAAACACTTCCATGAGCAAGGGGCACTTGAAGAGAAGACCTCATTTAAAACAAATTGAAAAAAAAAAAAGCCCCTTGGGTCTCTACTGAGAAGCCGCTGTCGTTGTCGTCGTAAACCCACGCCCAGGCTCTCCCCACCCTCCTGACGCCCGCTCGTCTGCCAGTGTCACCGCCTCTGTCACCGGAAAAAGAAAAAACAACAACAAAAAAAAAATTTAAAAAAAATGCCACACTGGTAAACTCCCATGGCAGCTTCCAGTCGCCCCGAATGGTCACCGACGGGGTTCAGAACTTCTGGGCTTGAAGCGTGTTTGTATCTTCTTTTTTTTCTGTCATTTTACTATTATTGTGTGCTGACTATGTGTTTGTTCAATGGGGCGTCACTGGGAGAAGAGCGATAAAAGAATAATCCAATTGATGGCAGCTTAAGGTGTTATCCTCTGCGCTCCCAGTGGTCGTCCCAGAAATAGTGTTACCCATTGATCAGGGGACCTCTTGAGACACAGCAATATTACCATCTTGTGCTTTCTGAGGGAGGGTGGGCGGGCAGGGTTTTTAAGACAAGCAGGTGGTTTTGCTTTTGACTCTGTGGTGCATTTTTTTTTTTTTTTTGGTGACCAACTCTTATTTTTTTTGTTTTAATGAATATTTACCTCCTATCTGCACTCTCTCCATACACTGCAGGAGGGCAAAAAAATTAGCTAGAGATAAAAAAAACAAAAACAACTTTTTTTTTGTTTTGGAAAAGCTGTTTTTATTCTTTTCGTCATTGAGAGTTTACATTCATGTCAAAAGATTTGTACATGACTGTTTGTAGCAAAAATGTCCTTTTTCAGTTTTGTTGGTCAAATGAACAACTCGATAAACCATATTAATGGCATAAAGTTATTCTCTTGCACAGAACCTCCCAGCAGGAAAGTGACAGAACGGATGGGATGAGCTGAGGGCCAAATTGTGAGATTGTAATTTTCAATGGCATCATTGGAAAATGTACAAAGCACACACTCAGAAAGACTGGGCTTTTAGCAGTTGACTGGGACGTGGTAACATTTTGTTTGGATGCTGGAATCGAGAGTGTTATTGAAGATACTTTTAATGATGTGCCTTGGAAAAAGTTATTTACTTTAAAAAAAAAAAGCAGAGATTGTACCAATTATGGAAAACTGAAAAATTAGTCGGAGATGCTGTTATTTTTGACCCCTTAGAAAGTCAACAGAAGATGTTACCGCTTCCTTCTTGGGCTGGGTGATATGGCAAAAATATCATCCCGATCATTTTTACATATTTAATTTTACCACAATATACAATTTCACGATTGCAAGTCCTTACAATGAAGTCTGAAAAAATTAGAGTTACGTCATTTTAAAAAAATAGAGTTGAGTTCATTTATATTCCAATAGATTAACATTACTGTGATGTGTAATTGTGCAAACATGACTTTTCTTCCTCTTTCCTTTATGGTAGGAAATAGGTGTGAACATACACAAGCCAAAAACTGTAGACTAAATAGTTAATGTCCCATTTGTTTCTCTTGTTTGATAGACTATCAGATCTATCCATACTGAGTAAAAAATCTTCCAAGTTTATCACCATTATTGATGTCAATTTTAGCACGTTCCTATATTGAAATTGTTTTATTGCCCAGCCCTATTTCCTCCTTTACTCCCAGTGTTAAAAAGATGAAGGAGCTCTTCTCTGAATTCTTTTTAGAATAAAATCTAAACATAATTAAGGAACCATCAGAGAGATGAAGCTCAGTTCATAAACTGTTGACTCCAGAGCAAGTACAGACAAGGTTAGATATTTGCTTTCATGTCGCTGTTGCACAGAGATTTACTTTTAGCGTGTTGGGTTTTCTAAGAGCACAAAAGCACAGTGTGGTGTTTGGGAAAGTCAGCAGGCAGAGACAGAGAAAGAGAGGGTGGGTGGTGGGATGAAATCGGGGTGAATCACAGACCGAGGACAGTCTGCACAGAGAGCAGGGTCAAGGAAGAGAAGTCTGTGCGAGCAGATAAATTCAAACTGAGAATATGCCATGCCATGCCTCAGCCTGCTGAATAATGGAGCTTTTAGAATCAACACGAGAACTTCCATCATATTATTATTCCTGCCAAAAAAAAGTCACTTTTAAACCTTCAACTTGGAATGATTAGTAGGAGAACCTTTATGTAATTCCAGATACATAGCTTTAACTACGAGTAGACTTTAGCTCAGCTTCCTGCTTTCCAGACCCCAGCCTTTGTTTGTTTTCTCATAGTTTGTATCTTAATTTATCGTGTGATGCTCTACAGATCATCACACCAGCTTTATGGTTCATATTTTTGTACCAGCGAGAACCTTGAGGCTGAAGAGGAGGGCAAGCTGGCTGAGATTTAGTCAAGAAGGAGGACGGTGGGGACTTTGTTCAGGCTGGCGTGCTGTGCAGAGTAGGGAGAGTTCTGTGCCAGAGACCTGTGAATATGTTCCTTTTTAGCGGATGTGTAATATGCATTCAGAAGATGTTATATAAGTTCCTTTTTTTTTGTTTTGTGTGTGTGAGTGCGTGTACACGACTACCTGGTGCTGGCTACATTTGAGCAAACACTTGAAGGTATTGTGTATTCTCTCATTGTAATATAATTAAAATGTTTTATACATAAAGTTGCAACAGCCTGATTATTGTCTGTTGAATGATCTAAGACACACTGTATGGATTTCTACGCTGCTTTTCGTGAGGGAAACAGAGCAACAACCGTCAGCAGAACAAAGCAGAAGGAATATGCAGATAAAGATGTTCAGATGTTAAAGGGCTTCCTGTTTGGTTTGTGCAGCTGTGAAACTGATCTGCAGTCTGGAACAGTAACTAGTCTTTAAAGGTCAGAGTTCATCTTTTGACACTGTTATGGCAGAGAAGAGTTAACTTGTAAAATCAACAAGGAGGCAGATTTAATCAATAACTTATCAAGTTTTATTAGGCTCAGTTTCACAATGAGAAAAACACACAACAACAAAAACTGGACTTAAAAGTTTTAAGGTTGATTGAAAATGTTTTTGCATGATCAATGCTTTAATTAAAGTCCAACAGCTTTTGTTGCTACATGGTTAAAATATAATCTGCCTCATACCCCATATTACAAATGCATATTAGAAATTCTTTACAATACATTATTTGTATTAACCTACAGTTCAAGTCTTACAGCAGAAACATCCAGTCAGCTCCATCTAAATGGGAATGCAGTCAAAGAAATAATTACAAAAAAAAACTACCTTCATCACCGCTTTGGGTTCATATCAACAGGCAGATTGAAATTACCTTAATTTACACATTTCTACTGATGCACCTCAGTGACACAGTCATATTGGTAAAGGCTAACCACACAAAGTAAATCTGAGCACAGAAATGTCTAACTTTTTTTTGATATAAGTCACTTTGGTATATGTGATTATCATCCACACTTCAGCACAGGTCATGCTAGCAGTGACTCACCATCATACAATAAAGTTAAATGTTAAAATAGTCTCTGCATGCTAAAACCATTCTAATTATTGCTTAGGTGAAATTAAAACTGCGGTCACACAACCCTGATTACAAAACAGTTTGGACACAGTGTAAAAAAAAAACCAACAGAATGCCATAATATGCTAATCCTTTTTTTTCACTACACTAAAGAGACTATTTTCAATTCATTCTAAACCTGATGCCAGCAACATGTTTAAAACTCACAATGCAGGTGAACGGGTTCATTGTTAATAGGTAAAATATCCTGATTAGATATCAAAGGGGCATCCTGAAATTTACAAGCAAGGATGGGGTGTGGTTCGCCACTTTGTGTAACACTTGATTGTATAGAGGATGTTACAACATTGGCTTGTCGGTAAATTGTTTGTTTGCAAGTTATTGCGTTCTTTTCTTACAGCATAACAATTCCTTTTTTTGGAATCAGGATTGTATGATTTGGTCTATTGTGAAATTTAGGCTGGACCAAAACCTAATACATAATAATACATCCCTTGAATTGCTGATTACTGTAAGTGAAACTGTCAGACTGTTCAGAGAGAGTTTTCTCATTTTGCATGAAAACAAGTTAGTTATGTTAAAATAGACAATAAATATATGACTAGACACAAAAATGCACATCTGCACATGACGTAGTTGCAGCAACAGGTGCTGCTGGTCACAACCTGAAAGTTTCAGCAAAGGCAATACATTTCATCCATTGACTCAGGAACCTGAGATGAAAACTGAGAGAGAAGACAGACAGCTGAGAAGTGAGAAATAAAAAGATAAAAGTTGAGTGGTAGAGAAGACAAGAGCTCGAGAGAGAGAGAGATCCCAGAATCTCCAGCCTAGTCGTGATGATCAAAAAGGCATTGTGTGGAGTTTGTGTCATCAGCACAGTTCTGCACACACCGGTCTATCACACGTACTGCTGAGGTTTCTGTGGGACAGCGGCAGCCGAAGCCAGGCTCTTGGCCGCCTCCTTGGCCTTCTCTGACGCGTCCTTCACCTTGTCCCTGAGCATCCGCTGGGGCATCTCTCCTGTGAACCCAGACAGCATGCAAAAAGAAAGGGGTGGAGCAAAATTAGAATGACAACAGTAATCATCATGTTTTTCTAAGACCCTTTTTCAGACATGGAATTCATTTCAGAGCTGGCTTCATCTAGCACTAAATGATAGGACCTTCATTGAAAAAAGCCCCTTGCAAGGCTTTAATAATGATAACCTTGCTTGTCTTACAAAACAAAAACATGCAGGAGCTTCATATTAATATAAATTTATTACTTAATGCTGTTGGAATAATTGAGAGAGTTTCTTCCGTCTGACTAAATGAGATTGCTCTTAAGATTTTTACTTAAATCGATTTGGGTGCCTATTCAGACAGGAGACCAACGTGTTGCATTACCATCACAATAATATAAAGAGGTGTACGTCTGTTAGAGGCTGTATAAAACAAAACAAGATGGGAAGACGAAAACATTTCAATACAGACCTTCCTCTAGAAACAGAAACTGTTTTTGTAAATGTCTTCAAGTGAGTGCGCTAATATTTGTTTGTGGTTGCTAACTGCCTCACACTGGGTTCAGTGCCATGGGCTGCAGACTCTATTTGAGTCTGACCTTTCTGTGAACCCTCAGACTTCAAGCACCTCACGTGAGAACAAGCAGAATCACAACAGGACAGAGCAGTTTTTCAAAACTGAGAGACGGAAAGAGAGCAGGGTCCATCTACTTCCCTCATGTTTATGTGCTCTCAGATAAAGCAGAGAGGATACTTGCTAAGTGTTTTTCCTTGGAGGGAGGCTGCATGGTTGCAGCAAACGAAAACAAAGTGTAGATTTGCTTTAACTTCATAAGTAATATAAATATTTTACTGTGGCCTCAATGTCATTATCTTAGGTCACCATCTGTGTAAGTCCTGACGGAAATCCAAGAGCCTGAGAGGTAAAGTACAGGCAATAGTTCTCCCTTGTCTATAAACCAGTGTTTACATTTCTTTTCCTCATTACAGTTGAGTTAATTCCTAGTGTATTTACGCCTCCCTTAATGTGTCACACTATGGTGAAGTGGTCCTACCAACTGTAGCTGAAAGTGAAAGCATGAAAAGTCCCTGGGGATGATAATCACAAGATACCAAAGTGATGGGTACTTTTACAACTATCTGAAAAATCTCAGCATTCCAACAATCGATGTTTGTCTGATTTCTTGCATTACAAAAGCAAAGTGTGACGATGTCGAGAGTGTTTCAGGTGTTTTCTGAGGGGAATGAGGTCATTTCTTTGGCTAAACAGGTTTTGATCAGGTTTGAAAATGAAAATCAAGCTATTTACCCTGTGTAATTATACATTAAATGCATTGATTTCTAAGTGAACAATGGCAATAAAAAATACACAGTATGTTGTGGTACATTCAGGTCCTCGATGTACAATTAGCGATACTACTTTCTTTTGCACAGGCTCATCTTATCTCAAATGTATCCAAAAATGTTCAAAGTAAGGGCAATCTGTTAATTTACTCAAGGTTATGGTGCATTTTATTTAGTCACCTATTGCTAACTTCAAGGGTAACATCAGTCTGAGTGAGGAAGGAAGTCAGCGAACGTGATTTAATGTAACGTAAATGAAACTTTATTACCTCGTTAGTGAACACTCTGCCTGAGTCAGTCACATAGACTTTCATCTTCAACGGTGGCTGTTTATCAATGAAATAAACAAAACCCATAATCCCATGCTACTTCACTATATCATTAAACTATGACCTCTGTTTTCCCTATTTTGATTTAGAGACATCTAGTGACTGAAATTACATATTGTGTGTTTAAGACATCATAGTGCATTGACACCCAGTGGCTGGTACTGTATTATCGGCTCTTTAAGTCATTCATAGTCCCATGTGTAGAGGAGGTTACCAAGTAATATTTTACAATATGTCTCTCAGAGAGCAAGTCTTAATATTTCATCTTACATTTTTTCAAGTCTTTTTGAATAAAAGATTAAATATACAAATCAAAAACCTTTTTCAAGATGAAAATAACATGGTTTTTACTTTTTACAGGTTGGGTTCGGATATTGAAGCAGCTGTTGACAGCGGCTGATTAATGTGATATAAGATTCAATGTGATCATTGCTTTTTATGTTTATTAGTTTAACTTGTGATGCAGCACAGTGAATTTCAATCATATAACTGTGAGACAGAAGAAGTTGTGGATATTATGACATTATGAGTACCAGCTCTTCTGAAAACTTTGGTAAACTTCTTTCATAGTTTTGCATCAGCCTGTGCTTAAGGCATTTCTGGCAGTTGATGATAGCAGCGATGCTAATTAACTGACATTTATTTAGAGCAAAAGATCAGACGACAGCTGCAGAGGTAAATGCTAAAAATACTGTGTCTGGTCTGAACCTGTGAGAGTTTTTTGCCTGATCGTCAATATTATCCAAAAAAACCTTAAGTTCAACATCCAAATCAGCGAACAGAAGAGGCCCAAAAATCCAACCCAAAAATCTCTCCAGTCCTCCTTGTCTTTGATTCTATCAAATCAGAGCTTTCTTTTAATTTCATAACTTAAAATAAGCTGAAATAAAACAGCAAAACAAACCAATAAAAATGGTTTTAAGTTCTTCAAGTCCTCTCTGTTCTACATCACTTGTCAGTGACTGGACTGCCATACTATGGAAAAATACCATGACTGACACTATTACTCGTCACAAATGTTTGCATGACATTTGATTTTTAACATTTCTTTTTTTCAATGTAAATATAATGGGTGACTTTTCTCCAACAAATGCAAATCATGCATGTTCTTTTTTTGCAGTATTTGTTTGACCTAGATTTTGAATTTATTCTAAAGTTTGTGCAGCATACTGATTTATTAAAATAATACATTACTGAATGAAGTATTAAATAAAGTAATACACCACAATAACGATTACAGGCATTTTTTGTCCTTACTGCAGCAGATTATACATCATATTAATGCTTGATGACAGTTTGTGAGCTGGATATTAAAAATCATTTATGACATTCATATATTAATTAGGGAAAAAAATACAGCAATAAATAATTTTATGCTGAAAACAAGGTAAAGAACCAGGTTCAGTTTTATCATAAACAAATTTTTTTAATGGGATCAACTAAACTACAGTATACACTATTTACTTCTATACCACTGCTAGTTCAACTTTTGGTCACCTATGCGCGTGGTGTGTACCAGCATACACGACACACAAGGGGAGACAGTCACTACCTCTGCTACACAGTCTACTGTGTGAGGCTCATATAGGGCATCATGTGACAACCCTGGGCAAGGCCTGGGATGGCAGATGGATACCCCACTGCTAACATACTTACCACAACGCTCAGCCTGATGCCAATCCCTGCTGTGCCATCAACAAAGGGGCAGTGGGACAAAATTACAACGGTGGGAGAATGTCCTTTCAGACGACAGTACGCTGCATCAGCACAACACAGTTTGTAGCACAACACAAAACTCACTTGTCACGGTCCAGTGCCAAACAAGGCACTGACTTTGCATATCTAATTGCTTCCCTAAATTTAAATTCAACTCTCTGATGATAAAAATTTAGTTTTCTAACTCCAAACTGTTGTTTTGTGTTGCTTTGATTTGACTCCTTTGTAAAGTTTACAAAGAGAAAAAAACTCTTTAATGAAAGATGAAAGATTTCGACAAAAAAGGGTTATGGCCAGACTGAATAAGAAGTTATTTCCTAAACAAGTAATGCTAATAGGTACTTCTTTCAGCCTTTTAAATGTCACTATTTTATTATTTTTTGGTTATCTTTGGTGTGAAAACAATTATCTTTGTGTTTTTGACCATTGGTTGGACCAGTTAAGAAATATGAAGTCGTCAACTTAACATTTGACAGACAGTGATAACATTATTATTGTTGGTTCCTGTTATTTTCTCACATTTAAGGATAAGGTGTGTAGGGTTCAGGTGGATCTATTTGCTAAAATGAACTACAATAACAGGTATTTCATTTCATTAAATTTCCTGAAAGCCTGCGTGTTTCTTTGTGAGTTTCATGGCCACTGCAGGTTGTACTGTTATATAACAATACATAATTTGATGGGGAGGCTGAGTGGAGGGATATTCAGGTTGTGTCAATCCACTACTTCACTGCTAGATTACACTAAATCCTAAACACTGGACCTGTAAAGAGCCAAATACTTGGTATATTACATAGACAAAATAATTAACTGATGAAAACAATTGTTAGCTGCAGCCCATGTTGATTTGTAGATGTTGTCATTTGAAACAGCTGCCACTATTTATTCCTAAAGATTGCACCTTTAATTAGCCAGAGGTTTTGTCACTATGTTATCAGGTTTTTAATGTTCCTGCTCTATTCGTCTCTCAGAGGAGGTTTTTAATTTTTTTTTTTTTTCAAATTATCTGCTCCACAGTATTTTTGTTCATGCAATGCAGACTATATAAACTGTTTTGATCTGAGTCTAAATTCAGAAATGCAAGCTGTTTGTCAATGTAGTTGTCATGGTTTCCTATCCCTCTGCAGTCACATGGCATTTCTAACCAACAACAAGTACCTTGAGGCTTCTTAAATTAACCTGTTTCTAGGAAAAACATGTAGGAGTACATTTCTAGGCAATGCTGAGAGGCTTAACTCAGACGACTCTCCAGCTCCAGAGTAATTACTGCTTCAAACTGTTTTGTTACGCCCCACTCGCTTCTGCACAAAGGGAACATATTTTGCTTTTTTATGATTTTGAGAGGGTGAAATGTTGAAATTTGTCTGCAAAATGTCACAGTTACAGCTACAATATTTGGGGAGATATAAGCTCTGCCTCTCATATGAATTTTCCTTGTTTCCAGAAACGGCAACAGTTAAAAATAGCCTTTTCTGTTTCCCTTTTCTCTTTTCTTTGCACTTTTCTCTTGTCTCTGCATGATGAAGTGTACGTACCCTGTAAGTTGGACAGTGCGTATTCCAGCCCTTTCATGGCCTTCACCTGGTTGCTCTTGAAGCGGGCCAATCCAAACTCCTGGGAAAAGTCAGAGCAGAAAATGGCTTTACATGGGGAAGATGTCTGAAAAACAACGCTGAGCTAACAGCCCTCTCTCCCCTAGCCTCTTGGGGTAATAAGGCAAGCCTGGCATCTTCCACATCTAATAATAACAATTTAAAGTTGACATATTTTTGGCACTGCTTTCACTTCTCCACTCTCCAACTTCTTTATTTTGACATTTGCACACAGGCTCCCACGCTTTTATTGAAATTAGGCGATAAATATATTCAAATGTGCTTAGCAACTGTCTTATCATTACACTGCCATGCTGTTGAAGTCAAAGAAAAAAACACAATACAAAGAAAACACTAATAACAGTCTAACATGTGCATCCGAACAGTGATAAATATTAGCTGCACAAAGATGGTAAGAGTACCTGAATAGGTCTTGAGAAGCCATAAACACTTGAGGATATCCACGCTTCTCGTTTGAGTTGGGTGGTGGCTGGCTGCTCTGCTGAGTCTTTGAAAACACAACGCTCCTCGACAGACTAACATGGAGGAGAGAAAAGTGACTACAGGTTAATAAAAGGTAAAGCCCGTAGAGTAGTTTTATTTTGTCATACAGTTAAGGAACAACAGCAAAAGAACCAAATACATCTTTTTTGTACAGATTCAAATGCAGGTGCCTGAGTTCATTTACAGTTAATAAATCGAGCAAATAAATCCAGTTTTCTTGCACTCTCTTCACCATTTTATGAGTGCGATAGAATTTTTTGTAACCTTCTTTGTTAGATGAAGGTGTGATATGTACATATGAGGGTACATTTTAACTAATAATAGACAAAACCAATGAGACAGTCAATCACTGCGGAGAATTTTTGCAATTGATTATGATTAGAACCAAAGAAATTCTCAATTTCAATCAATTTTAAATTTTAATCTACCATCAGGTTCACGTTTTGTTTTGGATTACTATATGTCACAATTTGTCTCATAGCCCAAACTGTTATTATTTATTATCATTATTTTGACTATCTTGACTATTTTTCTCTCTTCACTTTCTTTGATCATGACCAGTTAGCTTAGCTTCGGGTTATTCTTAGAACAGCAGTAAATTAAATACGAGAATATCATAAATCCCTTCTGCATCAGCATAAGGTGCACAGCCAGGAGAGAGTGGAAACAGCACACCTTAGAGCTGCATTATGTCCAAGTCATGTCAGGGTCCTTCTTCTCTGGGAGATTATTACAACTGAACTGCATATAAACACTGATCTCCTTTGAAGATCAGGCTGGTTAAATTAATAGTTCCTCCTCTTTTCAGGCTTCAGCAGCCACATGTGAGTACACATGGCACAGCGTTCAGTCTTTTCTAGTCTGCCAACATATTTTGCAGTACCAAACAAAGAGATGCTGCAGCACTGATGAACAAAAGTGAATGTTAAACATTTGCATTGATTTCAAAATGTAGAAAATCAGAATACCGGGGTCTGAGGTAGAAAATACTGTACCTGTGAGAGTACAGGAATATCCAACAATAAAACACTATAATAATTTTCACTATTGATTATTAGTATAAACAAGTTTTCATTTCACTCTTTATATCTGCAACTATTTTTGGCCACCTGGGGGCAGCGGAAAACAGACCGGAAGCACTGCATTGGCATACAGCATAGTTGCATATTTGTGAAGAGTCGCCAGACAACATATCCGTTAGGGCTGCACAGTCAATCATAACACAATTGCAATCAAAACTTTGGCTTTCCATTACTAAATGTACACTGACTGACTGCAATATTAAAGTCTCAACACATGGTCTGCTCATTTCAAATCAAGCACTTCCTAAGGAACCACCCAGCCACCAGGGGGCGATGAAGATCCTTTGGCTTCACTTCTGAGGTCATGTTGTTGAACACACAACCTGCTGCAGCAGTTACAGGTGGAGGAGTAACAACAGAGGGCAGACAGGCAAAATAAACATCAACTATCTGGCGCAGAACATGAAGAGACAGTCCCTCAAAACAGATTATCATCTGTTGTTTGGAAATATTTCAGATTTAGGGCAAGTAATTTTAAGCAAGAACAAATCCTATGCAAAGAGTGCATGAGACTTGTGTGTGTGTCACAAAGTAACACCACCAACGGTTTATCCACCTGAAAAAAACACAGACTGCAGTAGATTAATGCATAAAGGCCAAGAAGAATGATGTCCTCTGAGCTTAATGTGACCTCATTGAATCTCAGTCCTTTTTTTTAGCATCAGCTCTGACATCCTTAACAACTTTGACATCTTTGTACAGCAACTCATCTCTATTGAAAGCAGTATTGCTGTACTGTTTGTTTTTTTATTTGTTGTTATTTCTTTATATTTTTTGCTTCCTGTGCAGTAGCTGTGTCTGTCTACTATTTGGTGCTGACTAGCTACAGTCAGGTGGTTTAAAGAGTGATCAGAGTTAAACCAAAACAATTAAGTTGCAGATGGCTAAACAATGAGCTGTAATTTAAAAGCGCTATAAAGCTGAGAAGAATTCAAGTTTTAAATTGCTTTATTGCTATGAGCAACCTCTTTCTCAATTACACATTATTTTCCTACTGTCATTTTAGACATTGCAATTTTAGAAATACTGATTTTAGCCACCTTAAGAAACTCAGGGTCAGGAAACTCAGGGACACAAAAATGCTTTGGTTAAGTGAAGACTTACAGGCTTGTCTAATTACACAAAATTATTCATAGCTGAAAACTGTATCTATTCTCATGGCTTCAACAAAAATAGCAAAACTGGCTGCAGAAAAGGTCTTCAAAAAAGACAAAAAGTGTTCCACTAGAAGCAACAAATCACAGGAAATCAGACAGCTCACCATGAGAGTTGTGTGGTTGAGGTTCCAGGTATAAGTGGTCAGGCTCCTGTTGACAGGGTCGACAATGGAGTCCTCGATGATGTACACAGAGCGAGACATGCCAGCGGGGAATATCCGCTCTGCCCAGCGAGGCAGCCGATTAGTCTTCATCAGGAGGCGTCTGGAGAGGAGACGGTGGTCCGCAGTCACCTCCCGATACACAACGTCCTCTGTGAGAACATGGGTGCTAATCGATACAAAAACAACATAGATAAACGGTGATTAGTTACTATTACAGAGCACAATCACAACTTTGTGTTAAAAAGGGATCTATTCATGGCCTGTGTGATTTTTATGATTGAACAGCCAGCAAAACCTAAAACAACACTCACATGCCCATATTTGCACACAGATACAGAAGGAATGGGAACTTACACTTGAACTTCCAGGTTTCATATCAGTTTTTGATTAATTTCAAATCTCTTTTAAACAGTGACGCATTTTCAAACAGTCAGTTAAGAGAAAATAGAGGTATTTCTGGGTCAAGGTTACCCTGTTCAATTTAGTCATAAAACAAAAATTAAGGACTGTATAAACATTTACAAACACACTAAATTAGGTGTACTTCTCCGTGTTTTCTTTAGTCTCTGTCTTAATTGTGAAGAGGTACTGTTTTAAGTTGTAGAGTAACTTAATCGTATTGTAAGATTCAATAGTATAGAACTTTAGCCATGCTCACTCAATACAAGTTTTTAGAAGGTCTACAAAACTAAAAAACCTAAAGGCTGTGTCATCTTTTGACGACCACAACATTCATGATGAGTATCTGCAACAAAATACTGAAAAACGAATATATCACAATACCTGAACGGGTTAGGGTACCTCTGCCAAAAAGCAGAGACAACATGGTCCCACGTACTCCTGATGTCTATGTAATTACAGAAATACTTGACCATTCTTTGCTTGCTGATATACAGGATGGTCAAAATCTTGAAGCCCAAAGTCCCTTGCTGTGATTACACAAGACAATGAAAACCTGGGTGCTGACTCCATCCAAAGTCTGGCGCTGCGCTGCAAAGGAGAAGAGAAAGGGCTTAACCAACACACTCAGCCATCATCATGAAGCAAACAAGAGGTGCTGAATATTTTTTTACCTGGTCTGGAGTTTTACTTTAATATGATTATTCAGTTTGCTTGGTTAGTGAGAAACAGCTATTTTGTCTGGTTGTTTAATTCATAAAACGATCCTAGACTGAATTTCTTGAATACTTTTAATACCACACCTATTAGTCTTACATTATGCAATGATATTTTTCTATGGCCCACTCCTGCTGTATCTCCATTATCACTAGCATTCTCCACACTGCCATGTACTCTTCTACTAACTGTATACAGTAAACAGTACTAGCCATAACACGATCTGGCATACACATTTTTTCATGAAGATTGACTTGTACAAATAAGAGCTCCAGCATGACTGTTGTTCGGTGTATGTACAAAATAGAGATTTTAAAAGAGTAATTTTAAAGCAGAATATAATTGGTTCAAATGAGTTCCACAATCTTCATGAATTATGTATAATGGATCTGTTATTATGTAGGAGTTCAAATGTTCTTAGCTATATGTTACACATATTTACATTCTTTACAAAAGGGTACCCAGACACGTTCATAACATCTTGTTCGCTTACAAATGGACAAAACTGACACAAATGGTGTTTATTTATTTGATTGTAAACGTTACGCAATGAATCGACGTCACTTTGCGTTACGGTAATGTTATCGGCACGTATATGCCTGTGGGTACGTCCTTCACTAGTTCTACGTTAGTAACTTGACCAGCTAACAGTAAGCCAGCTAAGGTTAGCTAGCTTCTTGGAAAGAAGGACAGTCAAATATGATGTAAACTTGCGGGATTTACTCCACTGCAGACCACATAAATTTGCAAAAAGTTGACGGTTTAAGTCATCTGACGTTAGTTGTGAATCTCTGGTGAAAATTTGCCCGATTGCTCCCTCTCATTATTTTATTTATCCGTGCCGTTGACGTTCTCTGAACGCCCCCTAGAGGTGAAAACTCCCCTGTTAAGAAATGATAAGGTAGATCATTTGACAGCTAGCTTACCGTTACAACGTGAATTTGTAGTGTAGTTAGCCTGAAGGCTAAGCTGACAGCTAACTGAAGGTTCAAAGGCTCTTGGCTATCAAGAAACAAGATGAGTCTTACCTGAAGTCACTTCTGATAAACTACTAGGCTAATACATATCCGCGGAAAGTCTGCTTCTTATGCCTTTCAGCTCATAAATGAACCAATGTTAGCTATTTGCATCCATTATCCCACATGGGAGTAGTGAGTGGGATAGTGAGTCACGAATCGAGGTCGCGCTGTTACTCCTTCTTCCTCTTCTTGTTTTACTGTGCGTCTTCTTCTTCTTCGGCTGTACTATCATAGATGCATTAAGGGGTCTACTCGTTTTGGAGCTCCCGATAGGACTGTGACGTATCGGCTGGGCGGAGTTAGCACTTGATTTAGACCGGGTCTTCCCGGCGGGATGCATAGGCGGGAGGCTCCCGACCTGCCCGCTCTGAACCGGATGCGAAGAGCATCAAGGAGGCGGTGTCTGCCAAAAATAAACAAAACGCACATGGCGGAATGTTCGGCGGAACAAACCATCTGTAAATGTGGGCGCCTTAACCGCCTATTTCAGACTACCTTTACGTACACTGCAGAATAGATACAGAGGAAAGTTAAATTCAAGGGATTTGGGGGGTTTTTGTAGTTAATAGGAACATGGGGCAGAAATTTTAGATTGTAATTTCTCAAATAAAGCACATACTCGCTGTTTGTTTGATTCAATGTGGTTTGTTTTTCCCTCTCAAGTTTAAAAATACAGTTGCCTCTAGAAGCAATAAAATATTCAGTCCAGTAGGTTGTTCTCAGAAATTTGCATTTGAGATCAAAGGAAACATATGAGACAATAGTACAGACAACCAGCTTTTATTTATTGATATTTACGATATGATATATGTTTAACGCTCAACGCTACATTATCATAATTTTATTGTTCTGTCTCCCTGTGTCATTTAGTGTTTCTTAACTATGGGCCCCAGCTAATAGTAATTTATCTCCCATAATAAATAGAGTGCTTAACAGCTATGTAAACTGGTTGGGCATTTTAGGCCTACTGTATGTATTAAGCATATGAGTGGGTTAATATTACACAGCCAGTCCAACTGAGGCTGTTCAGTGTTTTAATGTTGTAAACACTCACTAAAAGTGTAAAAGCACTGCATGGATCACTCCGCTGGCTTGTTGTGTTTATTCCTCGGCTCACATGTAACACTAAACAAAAAACAACAACAAACAGCAGAGCTGCCAGTGGCAGGAATACGTTGCTGGAGTCACTTGACGACAGCTCGCTGTCAAAGATTGACCAGACGACTATTCCTCGTCCCGCCCCGGTCCGTCACGCTGGTTTAGGGTTTGTGTATACACGCGTTTACAGCAGTCCATTCCGCCTTCATCGGACTCCGCCCGTGAACTGAGCGGGAGGGTTTTGGGAGCTCCAAAACGAGCGGACCCAAGGAGACCTGGATACAGCGTCGGAGGAGGAGCCTTGTTCATTCTTGACCCAGACCCGTGACCCAGGATGATCTCCATCAGGCAAAGTTTGCTTGTTTTTTAAGTATGGGCATACAAACTCCAGAGTAAGAGATTACTTTCAGGATGATCTGACGATTCAGCCAAGGCGTACCGACAGACTTTGGCAAAGGTGCATATTTCTCGGAGAAACTGATATTTGAAAAATTAAAACTTAAATACATACATTAAGAATCTCATGGTAACTGTAACTCGGCCCATAGCTGGATTCTTTTGGACCTGGAAAGGACCTTGGACCTTGGAGGTAAATGTGGTTGACCGAAGATACATTTCGTCATAATTGCACAGTAATAGAGGTCTTATTTTTGTTTTGTGATATTCAGGAAGAAACAATCTATCATTTATTTTATCATTGTATTTATACTAAAATTTTATGGGTGGATGTTCAAGAGTATGTAAGAAGAGAAAAACTCAATTAGTATTATTCTCAGGGCAGTACCTTATATACAAGAAAAAATGGACCGACTTAAATCAAAGTTTTGAACATTTTTGGCAAGAGTATTTTGGCACCACTATTAAAGAACTTATAAATAAAAAGACAATGAAAACCAGCTGTGTTTTGTGTAAATATTATTCTGAATAATGTGAATACATACATATCTTTATTGATTTTTATTTAATTTATGAATATATTTTTGTAATTTATCTGTTGGATATATTTGTATTTTTAACCTACCCCTGGCATGCATAGTTTCGTTTGTATTGAGATTTGTTAATAAAAAACAGGCCAGACCTTTCAGAATTACTGTTTCCCAAAACACATCAAAGGTATGAAAGAAGTTTGTCACAAAACAACTTCCTGCTTCAAAGCATCAATCACCAAGTTTCACAAGATATCCCACCAACCCTTCAAATAATCTGAGGAACTCAGCCGTCCTGTCATCAAGTGCACTTCACCCTAAGTTGGAAGAGCAATGTGCGCAACTCCACTTTTTTTGCTATTATGTAGGTGCTCTCAGTAGATAGATTTAAATTTTGTCTATTACTAACACTATTGACTGATGTCATCTTTAATCTTTAAATATACAATATAAAATGCTAATGATGGAAGATACTAAAGACATCACAAAAGCTTTAAGCTGTGGCAGCCAACAGGATACTGGTGATGGGGTCCTGTATGAATACACAGTTTTTAACAACTCTTGTTATTTCACATAAGAGATTTATGTGTTTCTGTTATTGTTAATTATATATATATATATATATATATATATATACAGTGTTGTATAAAGTACCCAAAAGCCATACTTGAGTAAAAGTAAAAGCACCTTACTGGAAAATTACTCAAGTAGAAGTGAAAGTCACCCGCTAGAATATTACTTGAGTAAAAGTAAAAAAGTAGCTAGTATTTACTGTACTTAAGTATCAAAAGTAAAAAGTACTG
>JAQNCA010000024.1:1296187-1310399 GCA_029783725.1 Acanthurus tractus
GGTTACTTTCCCGAACCTGATCCCTGTTTAAGTCCCATTCCTCCGAGGTGTTTGTTGTCTGGAGGCATATGATGACCCCTCCATTACTGCCTGTAATGCAATGTAGTAGGGCTGGGTGATATGGCCTAAAAAAAAATCTCTGATTTTTTTCACAAAAAATCCAGATTCACGATTTAGATCAATTTTTTTCACCCTCTACCTGAAATCAATTTGCAGATGACAAAGAAATTGTTCAAAACAAGTTTCAATTTTATTTTGTTTAAAACCCGAACCAATTCTAAATAACTGAAGATACGTTCCCTTTCTTCGGAGTGAAATCCGCACCGCTCGTTGCCATGTTGTTTCTGTACGAAGCGCGAAGGGGAGAGGGGCGCACACTCCGCGCTCTCTGAACTACGGGAGCCCAGCAGGCAGGCGTTGGTGGCGGATGTTGATGAGAAAATCGATTTTCATTAAAACAAATCGACGTTAAGTACAAATTCGAATTAATCGATAAAATCGATTTATCGCCCAGCCCTACAATGTAGCTCATAAAAGTTTATTTGAAATAACAGCAAGGTGAAGAAATAAATTTGTCACACTATTGCCAATCACAACAAAAACACATGAACCTGGCTATATAGACTACCCAGTGTACATATGTGTAAAGAAGGGTTTTACTACTTTAGGACTATCCAATCATACTTCTTCTCATGTAGACCGCAGACAGCCCTTAAATTATATGACTGACATTCTCATGCAGTAGGATTATTATTTTTAACAAAGCTATTTAAATATACAACTCAAGTTGAATCATAGTGTGACATTGCACATACTTTAGTGTGTTACTGCTCATTAAATGTTGACCTTTTATGAGGTTCAGTCTCAAGCAGCACACTGTAAAGTTTATGTGTGTTATGGATTTATATTGTTTGCTGAAACTTTTTAAATTATGACAGGTTTAATACAAAGTCATGAGTTTCTTTTAATTGTTTGACCCTTTGCCAGAGGTGGTTGTTGGTTTTTATCCTTTTGTGAGGTCTGTTGCACAACAGTTCAAGCATCTTCCCACACATCTCACTGTCAGTTTCATGTTACTCTGTGACAAGAGTGTACTTATAGCCGAGTGAGAAAGTACTTTACTCACGAGTTTGACATGGTCTCCGATGCCAAAGCCATTATACATTTACTACCACATTAAGAATTGTTAACTTCTTGGTGTTTTGCTGGGCTCTCAAGTGTCCCAGTTTGCGAGGTGAGGTTTAAAAATGCTGCAACTGTGATGCTCCAAGTAAGGAGACAGTGTACACCAGAATGATGACATATTGTCTTGAGCACGCACTTTGCTACAGAGAGTTTTTGTAAACATGAAGGCCTGCTTCCTTTCTGTCTCATGTTTCATCTCGTGTATCACTTGCTCTGAGTTTTCAGAATTGCAGCCTTCAGTTTTTATAAATTTTAATTTGCTGAGCTAATACTCACCATCAACTTTTTGTGGCTGTCACACAAGAGCTGTAAAATTGTCTAAATGTATAGTGATATTAAACTGACAATGCTATTATGATTTTGATGCAGATTTTTTTAATCAAAATTGACCACAAGTAAACAAGGTTAACCGATTCTTGTGTTAATTGAGATCTGTGACAAATATGTCTCACTTTTATTTTTTCCAAGTTATCAGTTGTAGCAGTTAAAAGCTGTTATAAAAATAACCTGCTATTTCCGGGTTTCAGTAACTAAAAAAAACTGACACACATTCTTCCTCAGAGTTTAGCGCATTCGCTGGTAAACTTCAGATTATCTTTTTCATTCACTGACATGTTAAAAGATATTTTCTCAGCAGTGTCTGACCTCCAGGCATATGAATATTCACTTTATATGTAGCATGAGCCTGTGGGAGTGTGTGCCGTCTTAGTTAGCTGACTGCACAAATTCCATTAAATAACTCAATATGTGCAGCGAGAGGCAAAGTTTAAACATGGCTTATTTGTTACCAATGAGTTGGCAAACAGCTGGTTAAATTGAGATAAGTACTAAATTGCCTTCTCTCACAGTCTTACCAGTGTGTTCCCCAGTGCACTTGTATACGCCTTGGTCACGTTGCCTGTGGTTTTGCTTGCCTGCATGTTGGTGAAGCTGACTGCAAGCATCAAGCACAGACAACATCTATTTATTAGAAAAAAAGGAAGTTACTTGTTGGGACTTGTTCAGACTTGTCCAACAACATGTGACAACATGCTTTCTGAGGGTTTTGCTTTATTAATGCACCAATTTGTTCTCTATGGCTACAAGTTAGCCAAGTGTTTTGACTTGTCTTGTTATCATTTTCACATTGCTTAGTACAATGGACATTCGATTAAAGTGCTAGATTTCTCTCATACTGACCTAGAGGAATCTCAACATCGAAGAAATAGCTGACTTGTGTTACATGTCACCATATATGTTTAAATTGAAATTGAAATAATACAATACCATATGTGGAAAAACCCTTGGGATAACTAAAACACACAGTGTTTTCCCTATCAGATCAAAACAAATACAAAAGAAGAAGTTTGATTATGTCATTAAGTAATGTAGGATCATGGGAGTTGTTGTCTCCTAGTTAAACAACCAACAGTCCATCAAGAGTGAACAGTATGAATAATAGTAAATAATAGAGTGACTAGTTAGGCGGTTTACGGATCTCCTTCCTCTCACTGTGAGGGATCATGTGACCTGATTGAATCATCTGATGTTTTTCATGTTTCCCTGGAAATTTTACCAAGATAAGGAGGAAAAGAGGCTATGAAGCCACAAATGGGCAACAAAGTCAAACTCACCATTACCTTAAATAAAGGTAATAGTGAGCATATTTTTGAGATTTGAACATTTTTGGAAACATTAAGAAGAAAAGTGCACAGCTCAACAAAATATATAACAAAGGTCTTGTATTATTTTAATGCAGAAATGTTGCTTGATATGACTTTTCAAGTAGCTTATTTCATGAAAAACCAAAATGATATTATTTGGTAATTTCCTCATAATTTCCTTTAAAAAAAACCCCAAGAACATTCAATTACTTCCGTCCAAGTGATCAATAACAAAGAAAATTAGATTAAATGGAAATACAACCAACTGCATGCTCCTTTTCACAGTCTGTGGTTAAGATGTCTATTACTGACATTAAAAATCTAAACATTTCTGTGATTTTTTTAATGAAGTGACACCTCAAACTTCATATGATGGAGTTGTGCTTGAAAATGATGTAGAAGGGTTAGAAGTGTAAAGCTAGTGGTTATTTCTTCATAGCACTATTATTTTGCATTTTAGGAGTAATCTGATTATTTGATTATTACAGACTATTTAAGTCATTCTTTGCAGCAATGGTTCTGAAATGACATTGCTTACAAAATGCCAGTATAAGATATTTTGATTCTTGTAGCATAAAAAGAAGTACTGTACTCCACCGACAGTTTATCCCACACACTGCTGTTGTAGATTTGTTTTCTGTTGGGTGGAGCTGCAGCTGCTATTTAGGCACTGACTTTAATCTTCCCCTGCCGGAGTTATGAGTAAGTGATAGGGTTGGGCTTCAACTTAAAAGATTATTGTCGACGAAGACATTCATATTTTGGATGTCTGAGATAATTATGTTATGCGTTGGTAATCCTTCAGAAAATAGAAGGAAACCAAAGTTATGCCATGAATCAACACTACTGAGAAATCTTATTGCTTTAATTGCATAATGATCTTCCGACTGTGATAAAACTGAACACTAACTTTACATACTAAATAGAGTTCAGTATTTACCAAACAAGCTGAGGGGATGCAGACGGACACAAAGTCCCAGATGTTCTCAGGTTACTGGGCTGATTGAGTCAGTCTCTTGCGGTCTAATGGGAGGCAGGCTGGTGCTGTCTCTTGTGGAACTCCACTAACTCAGCATAGCGAAAAATTTGAACGACCATTGTTGGTGTGGTGTAAGAGACTGCTGCTGTTCTCAGTTAATCCTTTTATAGCCCTGCATGGTTGTGAAAGGACTGTTCACAACATGTTCAGTGGTTGAATAATGGAAACATTTCAACCACTCTAGCAGATTATCACAAAAAACTCTGGATACTTTAATATGTATAATTATTAAAAACATGATTGTGACGCTAACTTTTATTGCTTTGCTGATGATATCATTAGTATTTATCATGACAGTGTTTTCTTTTGTTTTTTTTCCAGTCCACTATGCTAAACATATTTCAGTTTATTCAGATTGTTTAGCTTTTGTTTTTATTCATTCTGTTCTTTAAGTCTCCAACTGGAGACAGAGGAAAATGTTCTCTTAAAAGAAAACAACAAAACTTTGAAATGTCAATTATTTTTTTCTGCAGCAGAATGTTGAGATTTGCAAAACAAATTAAACTGCTTTATATAGATTTGCTTATTTTGCAATAATTAAACCCAGCAAAAGCATCTGTGATTTGCCTGGGCGGTCTCAACAACAACTTTCACTTCCTCCTGTTTTCTCCTCTTTCACTAGAACTACCAAGAGAGCACAGACGCTATATGATGGGCAGCCCACCAGTCCTCCTGGAGTGTCTCATATCCCCATGGCTGAGCCTTTCTGTAACAGAACCAGAGAGGTTAGTCCTTAAATACCTGCAAATACCTGTATATCCCTGTTTATCCACATATACACATAATTCTTGTACTCCCTGAGCATAGATAATGTGTAGCAGACAGGAAGCAGTACTCTGCATGGCAGAATCCCAGATGTGGGACTATGCTCTTGTGATTTAGTGGTGCAAAACATTTTGGGTTATTTATTAACTTTTATCTGCGTTGTACCTGCAGTTTTCTTATTTTATTCCTTTAGGTTTTCAGTTTGTTTGTATTGAATTCACTTCCACTGCACACATTTGCTCTATGGAGACGGTTGCTCTCTGTCTTGGTCCAGGTTCTGTTGGAGGTGGCGCGGAGCTTGGGGATAAAGTGCCACGCTCGAGGGACAATGCTGACTGTCGAGGGGCCACGCTTTTCCTCACGGGCTGAGAGCCTGATGTTCCGCCAGTGGGGTGCTGACGTCATCAATATGACCACTGTGCCAGAGGTGGTCCTCGCCAAAGAGGCTGGCCTGTGCTATGCCAGCATCGCCATGGCAACAGACTATGACTGTTGGAAGGAACATGAGGAGGCGGTGAGTAGCAGGCTGAAGGGCCAGACAGTCGTTTTTTTCTATACACTTGATGTCTCTTCTTTGTTCCTTGTGTGATGTGAGTGATGCATGGTCGGTGCACTTCAGGTCAAATAACTTTAATCCTTTTCTGTTTGTTTGTCTTCCTCCAGCAGTTACAAATGTTAAGTTTGAATAAAAATTAAAAAAAGCTAAGGTTGGCTAAGATTGAGTTGGTCACTCAATATCTTTTCCTCCCAGTTTCCTTTTGTTCATCTCTGCACTCAACTCTGCCCATCAAACACACAAACCTCATCAGCTGCTCTTTTAGCATTCTGCTCGCCATCACAAGAAAAGTTGGGGATGAAAACCATGACTTGTGCACTGCAGTGAAGTTTAGCCAAAAAATTTGTTTTAGTTTTTTGTTCTTATTTTAACTTTGACTGCCTTTTAAAGACTTGTTGATGTCAGTTGGTTTTCAGTGCACTAAAAGTCAGAAACTAGCAGACTTATTAGTGTAAATGCAGTTAGCATCTTTTATTGGAAATGCTTGTTTATAACCGGCAGTGGCTGATACAATGTGAGTGTTTGTACTGATGCGAACTCTCACTCTCACTACTCTCACATCCGGTCTGTGCTGGAGGTTTTATGTTTCTTTGCCTGTGATTGACTTTCAAATTTGTCATGTACGAAATCCAGCTTGCCTTTGGCTGCGTTTAAGTCTCAGGTTTTAGGGAAGTGTACACACATCTCTCGCCCCTCAGTACAGAAATGTGAAAATACCAGTCTAGTTACAAACTGTGACCTGATAAAAGTTAGTATAGTGAAGGTGTGACATATTAGGAGAGATAAACAGAACAAAAAGACTTTTTTTGAGCGATAGGGGACTTTTAATGAGATGGTCCATTTAATTTAAAACATGAAAGCACTCAAAATTTTCTTGACCTTATATATCTCGGACAAAGTGCCAGCTGTTTACTTTGTTTCTTAACATTAAACAGTTATTTACTTTTTATGATCACATCTTTCCCCTGTTCAATTTTTCATTGGACTAATTCCTTTAGTGTTTACAAATTCTCTCAGGGATTTCCTCTCCTCATTTATCCCATTCTCTCAGAATCTGACAGCTGATTTCCTAAACAGTTTCAACAGCATTTGCCAGGTCACTTTCTACAAATTATCCCAAAGTTAGGTCCAGGAACCTCTGGTCTTTGACACATAACCATAGGCTCTGCAGAGGAATTTCTTCAGATAAAATTGTGCTGTGCCATTAGAATGTGCAGGTGTGCACCACTTGTGCGAAAGAGTGCAATAAAACAGCTGTTACACAATTATGTCCTTTCCTCCCACGTTAAGTCGGAGTTTTTACTGTGAATGTGACATGACACATCAGAGTAACAATCATTGCTCTTATACAGAGGAATGTTTATTTTGGCAGCAAGGCTCGTGATATCAGCTTCAATTTTTTCTAATATATATATACACACGTACATATGAAAAATATTATGCATTATTTTATCCGTTTTCTTACATGAAGGGACTTTGATGTTTTGGTACATAGATTTATCACTGGCCTGTTTTTCTCATTACTTTCCTAGACTGGAAGTGCTTTTAACAAAAGGACCTTGTTTACAGTAAACCACAGTGACCAGCCTCATCTTGTAGCAGGAAACACATTATTTATGAGCCTGACATAGTCCTTATTTGTCACAAAACACACATTTTTTGATCACTGAGTTGTTTGATTATATAAATAGTCACATTTTGTTTGTGCAGATTTTCAGCATTTCTTCAGCGAGGGGGGCCAGTTTTTGTAATGTTTCATAAAAATGTGTTTCAGAAGTGTTTAATTGTGGGTGGAAAAAGAGCAAGGCTTCTCTCAATAATGACAAAGAGTTTCAATTACGTCAAATACCATTTTCAACTTCCTGCAGTGTTTAAAGTTTGAACATCTCTCAACGGTATGTTAAAAAAATATAATACAAAGAACAATTTTTTGAATTTTATTTGTATTTGAGGTTCTACACAGAAGTTTTTGACATTTGTGCTCCCCAAGCAGACTAGAGTATCTGTGGCTTCCTATGGCTTCCGAGTGATCTCCTCTCTGTGTCACACACTCTGGATAATGTAGTTGATATACTGCGTGTGGGCGAGTTTTGGCTTTTTTGTCACTGATCCAGCCAAACTCACAACTCAACTTCCGAGTTCCTGCAGCTGACCTCTTCCCCCTCCTGTTGCAGAACGCTCGCCACATCCTTCCGCCCCCCTCCTTCTCCCTCCATTCCCTCCCAGTCTCATACTACCTCCTGGCCTCCCCCTCCTTGCCTGCCAGCCTCCGGTGGAAGCCCTGCCAGAGGAGGTTGAGTCACACTGAGTCATCAGCTTCACTGTCTTCATCCTGGCAAACACCATAAAAACACGAACATTGAGTGTGACATGAAAACAAAGCACTCAGAGGAGGGGTTAATGAAGGTTACAGGAGGTAAACATGAGCACAGGACGGAAATAATGTTGTAACTTACTGTATTTTTCACTCTGACTGAGTAATGTTGACATTATCACATAATTTCATGCAGTTAAACTGAAGTGTTTTATCTTAAACGTGGCTGGGGCCTCAGTTTTACAGCAGATAAATTTTCATGCTTATTGCACTGTAAAGATTTTTATTTTCCCCTTCAACGTGATGTGGGTAACCAAACCTATAAATAATGCCATTACTAGTGTCATGTAGACATGGCAGGTGAAATGGCCTCAGACTAAATGCATTACTAACCCTGCATATTGAGTCATTAGAGTACAGGGCACAGCTGGCTTCTCTAAAAAAAAAAAAAAAATCACACTAATCTTCGCATCTGCTCTGATGCGAACTGTGTCTTATATTGAAGGCTATTTCTGTGGTTGTGTTCCTGTTTGACCTTGATTTGGAAAATCTCAAGAAGGAACTAAACTTTCTGTCTAACCAGCTAAACTTGCTGCCTAGTACTGAGCAGGAACTTTGTTGTCTGTGCAGTATAACATTATTTTTATTAAATGACAGATAAAGTAGGCCTGGCAGATGAATCAGAATGATTGTTCAGACACTTCTGGTGGGTCATATCATCATTATATTGTTTTAATGTTGCACTAGACTCGTTTTTTTCTAACATGAATTCTAAAGTCCCAAAAATTTATTGTATTGTTTTCGGTGTAATAAGAAGTGCAAATTACTTTGCATAAAAAAATTATCTTTTTCATAATTTTATTGTTTTTATTTGTTGACTTATTGTCTGTTGTCGTGAGTGGTGTAGCGGTTCTTTAATCCTAATCATCTGAAAAATATACAATGGGACTATGACTATGAATATGACTTCTTGGTTTAAACTATAATTTGAAAATTCATGAACACTAAAGAACATTATGAAGATAGATTAACATTATAAGTTAACCTTAAAATTGCCATGGATGAGTTTACATACTAAGTACAAAAACGTGGCAAAAGTAAAGAAATACAAATTAATAATAAACATCTCTCAAGACCTCTCTACCAAGTTCAGCATAAGTCTTTGAAAAGTTGAATATCAATGGATTGTGACACGACATTTGTAATTTACGAGCAGTCTCTGAATGCAACATGCAGTAAGTAGACATGAGCCGCTGTTTACCCTGAGCCAACACAGAGGAAGAAAACGGTCAGACTGTCAAAACACAAGTTGCAGAAGTGGGTGTGGTTATGGGGGGGAAGAGGTGGGGGATTCCTACGGATGGTGGGATCGTGGACACATGTGACACAAACTGATTAATGTGAAGTGAATTTTTGTATGAATATGATCTTCATCTTAATTCAGTTGCCCTTCCTAATTTAAAGTGTTGTTTTTTGATTTTTATTAAAGAAAAATCTTCATAATCTGTTGAACAACTAAAAGTTTTATCATTTTCTTGCATTGCCTTCATCATCACCATGTAAAATAGTTGAGAAAAATAACTTTTGTTGACCATGGAACGTATAAACACATCTGATGTTCTGATCACAGCAGTAGCTATGATTTTAACATAATAGTGTATTTCTTCACATCATGCATTGGTGAATTCATATGTTGTTCTCGGTGAACAACTGCATTTTTGATCATAGGAATACTTCTTATGGCGGTGGAAAAAAGTAACTGTGACACTAAAGGGAAGTGAAATTTGCATTTCTGTAAGTGAATCTTCTTACACAGAGGCTGTTTTCTTCCCTTGTCTCAGGTCTGTGTTGACAATGTCCTGAAGACGATGAAGGAGAACGCCAACAAAGCCAGCAGTATCCTGCTAACTGCAATACCCCAGATTAGTCAGATGGATTGGGCTCAGACAATGAAGAGCTTGAAAGTAAGTTTTCGACTTTATGATGATTCATTTCCATTCAGCAAGTTGTGAAAGAGGTTCTGTTTACCTTTTTGGCTGACTATCTTGAACTGAGATCGGATTTATAATGTCTCTGGTCTCACTGAGCCACCTCTTTTAACTGTGGTTAAAACTATCTGGAGCATGACTGCTCTCAAAACACAACTGTTTTTTTTAAAGTGATTATCACCATGAGGCCTAAATGCCATGAGAGAGCTGACGTCGGCTATCTCTATTTGACTCACTATCATTGTACTGTGTTGCACCTTTTGCAGTGTTATTAAAAAGTGAAACTCACCTGGTTTAACTTTAAATAGAAATCTCTATTTGACTACTCTGAATATAAGAACACACTGTCTACACTCAGTATATAGAAACATATGATAATAAAGATATGAAGTGTAAAATGATAAATAGAAATAGATATAAAGTTCACATGTTGTAATGGTGGTGTTTTTCTCAAGTGCAATTAATATAAAACAGATATAAGTAAATTAATATATGTACCTCCTGGAAACCTCTGGCTTCAGACTTCTCTGAAAAAATGCTAAATAACTTTATCTAAATAAAGTTATTGTTGCTTTATATCTGTAAAGCAGACATGGATAATGACCTTTTTTCTCCTTCTATTACAGTCAATGGCACAATCCTCAATAATGTTACCTAAACATTAAGAAAACAATGAAATAAAAAAAAAACTGACAAAGACACCAGACACCGCCCGCACTGACACGGACAACAGACCAACAGACTCCGCTCTGCCTGGGGATTTTTCATCAGTGAATCACAAGAAAGTGCCTCACATAATTAATGCTTGCACTCTGTCTTCGAGCTTGAGTGTCTGTCTTTCCATGTTTTTTTTTTTTTAATTTTGTTTTTTTTTTACTTTTTTCTCAAAACACAACACCCACATCTCTGGCACCCTTCGTACCTTTCACAGGCCACTGCGTTTCTCTGTAACACTTGACCCAACATGGTCACTTCAGTAGGAGTATTCTGTCTGATGAAGGTCTAAAACATTCAAGAGATCAACAAAATTTTTAGACTTCTCAAGATTGTGTTACTCATTTTGAATGTTTGTATTTTGTAATCTGTTCATGCATTTCTTGCCTGTAAACCACTGATGTCTTTTCTTTTTGTAAATGCAGGGCACAATCAAAATGCTTGTGAGGTTAGTTAATCTTGTTTGTTACTGCCCTTGTTATAACTACTTTCAAATTTCAGTGACCTCTTAAACATTTGCGGGATTTAATCCAGTTAAGCCTTTTTAATATCTGGATACACTTTAGTGAAATAGAGGTAGGGTATAAAGCCTTGTTATTATCTCAGGCTATGTTTCAATCTTTCCCTGGCACACTTTTTATATCATGATTTTTGGTTATAGTTTTCTGCAGATTTTTCATCACAGAAACCCATACTGACTGAATTTGTCTACACCGACAGAGGTGATATACGTTTTTGTGCACCTACAATGTTTAATGTACTGTAAGATTTATCACAGCCATGAAACTCAATTGCAATTTTGTAAAGTGCTCGGTCTTCTGTCACCAATCATGTTTGCTGCACTTCATTGTCATATTGCTGCATGATAAACAGTATCTAAAAATGTTCTGTCTTCCGTTTCTCCTCTTTGTTGCTTTGTCCCAAAAGTAGTCATGAATTATGCAAAATAAATTCATTCTACAAAAATGTAGAAACTTGTGGTCATCTTTCAAAGTTGTAAGTAAAAAATTAAAATTGCAGAAACAACTTGCCCTGTTTATAATGTATCCTTTAGTTTCCGGTTTATATTTACAGGATTTATTTTTTTGATATTCATACATTATGCGAGATAAAATGCATGGGTGCAAACTCTTAGGTCTGTGTTAAAATTAGTGCAATCAAACAAGAATAAAAAGAGAAATAATGGTGAATTAACATCCATCTGCACTGCTAGTTCAAGTTTTAATGTCTTGAAATACGTATGTATACAGGAAATAGCTTTGCAACTATCCTCTCCGTGAAGTAGCCTATATCAATTTTTGACTGCCGAAACGATTTCCTTTTTGTTGAGGTTAAAAGGCTCGCACAGGTTGTGCAGACCGGAATTTTCCTTGTGGTTTTTGTATGTCAGTTTCACGTTTGTTTTATGGTGCCGTGAAGAAAACTGAAACTAACTAAAGAAGGGTAATGCTTTACTCACCCAAAACGTCGATAATAACCCTACTGTATGAATATTGTTTTCTGTATTAATTTTTTTCCCTCTGTGTCCGTTTTCTCGTATGTTTGTACTTTAAGGTAGCAGAGTAAATTCTTACTCTGACCCGTTTAGGCTTTAAAGTGAAGTCACTTTTAAGCATACAATAAAAATAAGAAATATATTAAGTAATAGTTTATATTAGTACCATCCGAATAAAAAAATTAACAGAAAGACAAAAAAATTGCCTTGATCTTATACGCGTGTTTACCTTGAAAGTAAAGCAGAACGACACAATGAGCTAGCGTGTTTACCATACGGTGTTAAATACTTTAAAATGTTTCTTATTGTCTGTCAGTATTGCTTAAAGGCTTTTTAAGCAAAAGCAAAGGAAAAGTCGGTTAGCAGATAAAATGTAGCTGTTTCACTGTTCGACCGGCTTTCAAACATACTCACAACTGCATTTAAATCCAAAAAAGAATGAACTGATTCTTTAATTTTTTTATTCTTATTTTCCGGTACCCATAGACTGTTATCCATCCATCAGAAATAGAACCATTCATGAAAAGCACAACGGTATATTTTTGGCCCCTATTCTTAAAAAACTTAAAATAAATCTAACAATTAAATAATTTGCATAACATCTTGGATTTAAATATAATTTGAATAATGAGAAAATGTCTCGGCCTACTGTTTAAAGAATAGTGCATCAGTAGGACAACGACTTTCAAATGTGCAAAATATTTTGAATTGCTTTTGGTCAAATATTTGAATTGTAAATATATTCAAAATACGGCAATTTCATTATGACATATACCAACAGTGGTCCTATTTTAAAAATACGATATGTTGTAAAAATACAAGCCCCCAGTAAAACTGTACACTTCATGGGTGGGATTCTTTGTAGACTTTTCGGAATATTTCACTGTTGAACAACGGAAGTAAAAATTGCAAGAAGCTGTATCAAGGTCGCTGTAGCCTCCGTTATTTAATAACCCAAATAGCTTCGGTTTGAGATCTTTATAACAAATTGCTACTGGTGTTATTTAACATATTAGCAACCCTGTACCTATGACAAACCTGATTTCGTTAAAAAATAATATAATGATGCCGATTCGGCAAAAAAACTAATAAATAAAAACGCATTTTACAGCAAAACAGCCTGTGTGCATGTTGTAGGCTGCGGGCCTCTTCAGGCCCCGTTTCTCAGAACTCTGAGTCCCCATTTAGGGCAAGCAGCAGGAAATAAACAGTTTCACAGCGTCACAGAAGATTTTACAAAGACTCCAAGAAGGCAACCACATCTTCGTGGCCGTTGTCTCTGGCCAAATCGATGGGCCGACAGTTGTTATTGTCTCTTGCCTGCGGGTCCGCCTGGAATAGCACCAACAACCGCACAGTGTCCAGAAAGCCCGTCCTGGCTGCGTCATGCAGCGGGGTGGTCCCGGTGCTTCTGTCGGCCACGTTAGGATCCGCTCCGTGCTTCAGTAACACCTGGGCCACCGGGGTGCTGCCCATCATCATTACCTTTATAAGAATAAAACCGTCGGTTAGACTCAAATTAAATGTCATTATGCCTTTAAAAACATAAAAAGAACCTGTGAATTATATGCTGGGAAAGGGGAGCCTGACTAATTTAGGCTTTAACTTACATAAAAGGATTCAGGCACAAATGGATGGTGTGACTTGTAATGTTTTAAAACCACAGCTCCCAAATATTTACAATATATTTACCCTCATATTTCATCAGTATCTGCAGATATGGAAATATATAATAGGTCAATTATAAATTAGCCTACAAGGGCTGAATTCACGTTCGGATAATAGACATAGGAGACTAGGAGTAAACACATGGACTGTCATATAGGCCTATTTTATATGTACAAACGTTTTAAAGTGGAAATGCGGGAATCAAGAGCCACTGAAAAAGTTATTATTCCACATTTAACGCACCACAACAATGCTATGCGTGAATTTTATCCTGTGTTAAGCCCTTTTTCAAAGTTCCTAATAAATTTAATTTCTTTTCAACTAAATTTTAAAGGGGAAAGTGCAGAAAAGTTGTGTTTCTCCTTGATACACAGACTAAATTAATGTTAGTTAGCCTATGTTACAACCTTTTCAATAAAATGAGATAACATAACATTTCTGACAGGACTTTGCAATAGGGGCGATGCTGGCTGTCAGTTGAAGCTGTTGTTTTGTAAATTCTGCTTGTTTCTTGCTTTAACAGCATATTTTAGAGATGAAGAGCAGGTTGAGTCCCACGTAAATGAAGACTTTAAAAGGGAATTAGGAAGTGAATTGTGAGATCACTATGTTAACTAACTACTATGTTAACTAATATTTAAATGCAGCCCAAGGCAAAACTAACAAGTACACATCCACACAGGCCACTATTTGAATGCGTCGTTTTTAGCCAGCTTAAAGACAATGCAAAGCGAAAATGAATAATCCAAAGTAAAAGTAGTTATATGCAATATAGCTAGGCTATATCTGTTGTGACTAAGACTTAATTGCTTACAAACTTGTAGTTTCGTTTCACCTCACTCAGT
>JAQNCA010000024.1:1310499-1321084 GCA_029783725.1 Acanthurus tractus
TTTGAAGAGATTAATAATGTCCACTAGGTCCATAAAGCATAGATTGGAACAAAAACTGGTTTTAATCGGCCGATGAGACGCATCCGTCACTGACCTGTAGAGCGGTTCGTCCAAAACAGTTCACGCCGTTAACTTCAGCCCCGGTCTGCAGAAGATCTTCCACATCTGCCGTGTTTCCCGTGGCTGCGGCTGTTGTCAGGTCATCCTCGAGAGTCATTGTCATGTAAAATATATCTGCTTGACACACTGTTTTGACAGGTAGTCCGATGATGCCTTGTTTTGTTTTGTTTTGTGTTTTTGTTTGTTTTGTTTGTTTTTTAGGAAGAAGATCAGCTTAAAAAAAAGAAAGAAAGAAAGAAAGAAAGAAAGAATAAAAAAACTCGCCAATGAGCACGCGCAGATCTGTCACGGTTCGGGGTATCAGTCTCTCGATCGTCCGATGATCGTCAGTCCGTCGGGGCAATTGGTTGTCTGGGTAGACCGTTCATCGCTTGTCCGGCGAGCTCTCGGTGTGTGTGCCCGGACTTGCCTGTGTTTTGAATGGGTTGACGTCATTGCTGCAGTGGCGCGGTCGTGCGCATGCGCGACTTTGTCCATTTGACAGCAGAGGCTTATTTTGCCTCCCTCCGTTCTTCCATGGTGCCGCTGTGAGACGAGGGTAACCGTTTATGACCAGAATATTTTGATGAGAAGTTTATTTTTTAATCGAAAAAATGCAGCTTCGCATATATTTAGGGATGGATAATACTGTGCTTAAATTGTTAATTTTGACTTTGGAAAACAGATTTTTTTAAATTTTTTTTTACTTAAAATCCGTTTAATAGGCAGCCATCACATGACCTTTGTTTAGAAATTTAATTTGCACAGTTTTCATGGAACCGTAGGATGGTCAAAGTTGCATTTTTTCCTACTTTTCCTAACTTTTAAGTTGCATGAAAAAATAACTTTGGGAACTTGAGTAGCCCATTAACACTTCAATGGAGACTAAGCATACTGAGCTGATAAAATTTTGATATCATCAAAATCCTTGAGTACAGCCACCAAGTGGACCTTGATGTTAGATTATTTTGTCGGTGATAGCCTCTGATTTGTAAAGTGGCTGAAATGAGACAGCTAACGTTGAGGTCATTAAAAGGCTTATTGATCATTTACTTTTAGTGCAAAATTGGAGGCAAAATGACACCAGAAAGTCATCCACTAGTTCAGTGAGGCTAAAATAGTTTGTTTTTCACTTTTGTTTTTTACTTTGAGACCCGATGTCTGTCTAAACATGACCTCAAGTCCTTTCCCTCTCACCCTGTGTGCTAGTTTTACAGGGCTGGAACACTGCATAGACCCAGGTTTGCTGTGTGATCGTCCTATTAAAAGCAAACAAGCTACTGAAATAATGGAAGTATTGAAATTTTTTGTCACAAGGTCCTTCCTGAAGAGTGTGCCTCAAGTAATAATGCTGGTACCCATCTGGAAGCCCTGAGACCTGCTCACATCAGTTGTGTCTTCACAAACAAATTCATTCAAAACAAGTTAATTTAAGTAAGACCCCTGGAGTTCCCTGACCTCAAGAATTTAGATGGTATCTTTGGTTGATGATCAAGACTTGCTACCTGCTGTAAATTATGCTAAAACAGCGAACAAAATAGTGAAAAACATGACATAACAACTGTTTCAGGTCACCAGTGAAAGACTGAAAGGAGCAAAAATAAAAAAGTGGGTCAGTTTTGCTGAGCAGACTAAAACAGATTTTCAACAGGGAGCTGTTTATGACAGCTGACATGTCAACAGAGTCGACCGAATGCATCATCTGAAAGAGGCCTTTCACAAAATGTGTGGAATGTCTGTCGATCGCTGCAATCAACGTCATAGTGAAACTGCAATGTCATGCTTCTCTATGTTTTAATCTACTTAACCACTGCCTCAAAAACAGAATTTTCTCTTAAACGTGATCTTCAATAATCAAACGTGGCCATGGCTAAAAAGAGACAACCACTAACAGTCTGTGCAAGACCTCTGACAAGAATGTGACCTGTCACTGATCCGTAAATGGAATGAGTGTTGTGTTAGGTGAGGACAGATACAACGTTTGGAAAAATCACGCCTATCAAAATAAAATACAGCATGTGTGCCTTCAAATTGAATGGGCAGAGACACTAGGCGTTCCACTGAGGAAGTTCAGTCTTTAAACGTGACTCCTGGCAGTATTTTATTTTTTAATGAAACAAGATTAAAAGATGGTTTAGGACTAATTTGAGGCTAATATACCAGCACTGTATTTTATTCAAACCTGCAATGACTAGCCTGAATGCGGTGGGGCTCTTGTGGTTTCTGCTGCTGACAAGCGCTGGCATTAATCAGCTTGTTTTTGTTAAAACTAGTTTCTTAAGAAAGTCAAATTGTGCAGTTGCCATTTTCCTGTAAGATGTTGTTTGTGCAGCATGGTTGAAGGCAGCTGAGTAGTTCCCTATTTCATTCTTTGTATGAATAGTGTTGAATCATGCTGCATTCAGGATTCACACTTACTGTAACGACACAAATTATAAATAAAAATTTAAATCTTTTTTCCAAGTTTAACTTTTTATTTAGGCTGATTTTTTCCCCCATATTTAATGGATTTATACCCCTGATAATCAGCAAAAAAAATTATATATTTATATGAAAAATTATTTTGAAATAAAAAAACAGTTTTTTGCATCTCCCAATAAAAAACTCTTTGTAGCTGCAGATAACTTTGTTGTGAGAACAGATGTTACACCTTTAGGGTCAAAGTTCATCATTTTTTCTTACCAGTGGTGGAAGCTGTAATTAGCTTCTTCTTTAAGTAAAAGTAGTCATACCTTGGGGTAAAAATACCTTATTACAACAAAAAATTCTGCATTCCAAATGAAAAAAGATAATATCAGAAAATGGATTTTGGTTTTCACAATGCAGTAAACCGTCAGTTATATTATTGTACATTATGCTCTTGCATTATTATAACAGATGCATTTGTGCAGAAGCTGCATGTTACTGTTGTGGCCACTAGAGCAACGTTCAACCTCTTTCCACTGATTTGCAAATGCTGCTAGTTCATACCAAGTCACTAGTTTTTATAAAACGAAACCTGCCAAGGTTCCACAGCTGTCAAATAAATGCAGATGTGTAAAAAGTGTACTTTTTTCTCTGGTAGTGCTATAAAATAGCATAAAATGGGAATACTCAAGTAAGTGAGTGTGTGTATGATTAGTGAAATGATGCAAATGATTATTATCACATGACTTCCCAGCTCATCAGCAGCTGTTTGCTTGATGTAACACTAGCTGTGGCCCTGATGTAGCTGTGGCTCTGGGAGTGTTTGCCCATGCAGTATTTTGAAGTCAACAGTGTGTGTGTGTGTATGTGTGTGTGTTTGTGTGCGAATAGTCTTAATTCTTAGTTTATCTGTGTAAATGTGAGCAGACCTGTGAGGAATGTGTGTTCGTCTGAGGGTTCACAGCCTGTAGCGAATGAGCCTGAGTGTGGGTGGAGGTGTGTTGGTCTGGAAGTCCCCTGGGTGCGCACGCATGTGTGTCTGTGTTTGCCTGTGTGTCTGTGTGTGTATTGGGTGTGAGAAAAGGGCACTGTGAATGATTACAGACGTTATGGCTTATGCCTTTTATGTTCTGTTTAAAGTATGGAAAAGTAAACAGATCACAATTTTACATAGTAAAAAAAACAAGGGGGGGACTTTGTAGGGGACAATTAAAGTTTGCTTTTAATAACAACCAAGGCCATCATCAAACATGTCTTACACAGCGGTTTTTCTTTGTAGGGCTTGATTTCATGACATCAGTGCATTTGGAACGTTCTTTTGGTCAGGAAAAGGCTTTAGGAAGAAAGTCCTCCTCTTCATTGCTAAATTTAGCAGCTTAGTTTGAAGAAATGTGGTCGATAGTTATGTGGGCATCATTGTAATCTGACTGAGTTATATGGTGTTTCTCACAGAAACCTTCTCTAAGTTGCATTCCTTGGTCAAGCAGCTGGGATGCTTGATTCAATGATGTCTCAATATGTGGCCTCTGAGAATGAATGAAACTTTCCCCCTATTTTGGTTGTACAGTTTTTATTGTTTATGTCCTACAATTCACGCTTCACTCTGTACCAAATCACGCTTCGCATGCTAACCTAGCGGCGCAATCCTAACCACTGTCCTCGGCAGAAGAGAAGGGGAATACCTACGCTCTGATTCCTGGTAAATGAAAGCTCCTCCTGCTCATTGTTCATTTGAAATCCCCCTTTTATTACTCGTATTGAATCGTTTTATTGTATGCGTTTTTGATTGCTGAAGAACATTTCAAAATTTTACACCTCATGGATCAACACTATAAAATGTCAGAGCTAATTCGGCAGCCCTCTTTCATATCTCTGTAACATGCAGACTTTTTTTAAAATTCTGTTTGTTCTCTCTCTGACAGTTCCATATCAAAGAGAAGGCTTGTGCATACAGAAAAAAGGACAGTTTAGGAAAACACATAGTTGGTCAAATAGTTTAGCATCAATAGTTTGGCAGCTTTAAGTGAACAAATTTTACAAATCTATTTGCAATAAAACTTCTGTCATAATTCACCTTGGTTTTGCCTCCACCCAGTGGTGTAAGAAGACACTATGGGGTTGGCTTGCTGAGACACACGTCTATTGATAGCCACTCATTGCTGCTAAGCAATTCTACCTTATGTGTGGTATTGTGTGGTATATGTTACCCTATTTCACCATGCTGTGAGACTCTGCCCTACTTGCACACTGGCCTTTCACATTGTTCTGTTTTTTGTTGCATCTACATGATGTGATTTGTGTCTTAACCCACTCTTGCACTTCTCAGAGGATAAAATGTAGTGTGTCAGCATGTTTCACGCCAAGGTTAAATTGTGCAACAGTTGAATGAGGTTCTCTGTTATGGTGCAGTTTGACTCATGCATCCCCGTATGACCTGCACACTGATGAAGCTCTTTCTTCTCTATTTGCTGAACGTTCATTCCATCAAAGGCACATCACAAACCGTGACTTAGGTTAAACACACAAATTGCAAGACTGAATTGCTGATAAAGCCTTTGTTATGCCGGTATTTTTGCTTTGAAGTCCTCCTTACAGAACACTCTCTATGAGCAAAAAGAAAACAGCCCGCTAGCCAGACAGAAGGGAGATTTTGTTTCATTCCTCACGTTATTTTTTAATTACCACATAATTGATCCATTCATTCATTAAATGCAGTTGTCTGGAATTCTTTTTTCTTTATTCATCTTTCTCATGTGCCACAATAAAAGCTAATAATAACACAAACTTGAAAAGGAATTAAATCTTCCGCTGAATATTTCCCTCAACAATTTTTATTTGCATTGTTTCACATTTCTCAGTTATCTAAAAGTTGCCGTAGGATGAAAATAATTCACATTAGAAGAAATGGCCTTGTGTGTGTACATCAGTGAATGCTTTGTCTCAGTTTTTTCAAGGCCAATCGCAATTTTGGCTTGACTTTCAAAAATTCAACTAATGTCCATGTGATTTCTTTATTATTTGGCAAAAGTGAGACATTTCTACTCAATGCGAGATCAGAGGAAACTCTGCAACTTTATTTAAAAAATATGTATTTTACTTGCAGAAGCAATCTCCATATATTCATATTCACAATGCAGTGTATATTAGATTGAGAGGCCTCCTGGCAGACCAATCTCTAACCAGACTGGGTTTAGTCTGTGAAAAAAACTAAATATAAATCTGGTTATGTGCCTGCAGTGTACAATTCCAATGCTTTGATGCTGTACATTTTAATTTAGGCTGATTTCAACAGGAGAATCATCCCATGATTTTGATCCTCTGTCCCAAGGCAATGTAGACCAATGCCTTCATACATGATGATGAATCAGCTAGAGAATTCAGTGACACACTGAGTTTCCTCTTCAGGTTTATGCATCTAAGTTAATATACAATTTCCTCTTTTTACTGAAATGTTCATTTAGGCCCCAAAAGACAAACAGGGCTGAAAGGTCATTTGGCCTCTTGGTAAATGCTGAATCATACTCTTACTGTAACTGAAGCGGTTTCACGTGTCTGTGAACATTTTCAGCTTGACATGCTCTGCTGGTGTGACGCATTTACTTTTTAACGTCACTGACGGTTGGCTGGAAATGTGTTTTTACTCTTAGAAGAAATAAATCTGTTATAATCGTGTTCATGAAAGCTGAAGCTGAGCCTTTAGTGGTGTCTTGCTTTTAAATCAAAAGATTTATTGACGGTTTTACACAAATATTTATTAGCACTCTCTAAATTCATATGAAGTTTTTTTTTGTGTATCTGATGAACAGGATACTTATAGTTGCTGCTGAGTGTGATGTGTGCACCACCCTTTGTTTTTATTTCATCACACACACACATGATATCAATAAGCTATTTGTGAGTGTGTCAGAGGCGTATTAGTCTGCAGATTTCCGAGCACTTGAACTACACACGGAGAGCAGAGTGTGAAGGGAGCTCAGAGGAGGCGCTCAGGCTCTGCTTCCGCTGCCGTTTTCTTGTTTTGCCAGTCACATGCACATGAAGTAGCCACCGCCCACATACGTATGACTGTCTCCAGCCACTGAGTCAGATCAGGAGTAATGCTGTAAAAGATAACAAAATGTGGAAATAATGAGACAGCAGAAGGAAACGAAATTAACCATTTATAAGCAAACATACCGTTTTGACAGTTTGAACAGCTGACTTAACTCGCTCTGACGAGGACTCCATTGTACATTTACAAAATGCATCTGCCTCAGAATGAAGTCAGTCAGAATGAGGGCACATGCAAATATTGCACTTTTTATCTTGCTGTTTTTTTCTGTCTAGAAATATTAAAACAAACTGTATTGTCAGTTCATGGCTGTTTATTTTTCCAGGATGCGAGCAGAATGGAAAGACTCTCTTGTAACCTGAGTAATGAAGAAAGCATATGAGTACCTCCAGTGGTTGGATAATGATTAACAAGAAGGTGACATCATTCCTCCTCATTATGACAGCCATCATTTGCACCATAAGATATGCATATGCAATAAATAAAGGCAATGGTTTTATCATAGCATTCATCACTTTTTACTTTTAACACGGAAAAATTTCACATCAAGTGTCGAGCTGTTAAGTTGTGGCCTTACTTTAAGGTCCATTTCAGAGCATACAGACAATGCAAGCAGGTTGTTGAAACCACCAGGGGGAGTGTTGTAAAAACTAAAAAAAGGTAAATAATGACTCAAAACATCAAGATTTGTGTATTTTGAGACCTTTATTGTTTATGTTTTACCTTTCTAACGAGTTATAATATTGTACTCACTAGTTTTGTAAAAACCTGATTCTTTTGACCAGTGTCATTAAACCCTCATGTTTTCTTCCACATTCTGACGGATGTAAAACTATCTTGAGGTTTTTCAGTACTCTGTTACATCCGATCGGCTCTTCCCCTCTATCAGATCCGGCCAAAGCTAGTCATGTCCGCTCAAAGGGCTTTGTGGGTGGCCAGACATGCTCAGTAGAGAGCCAGTTTGATTGAAAAATCTGTCATAATATCACAGGAAGATTAGTAGGAAAACTCAGGGGGAGGAATATGTTCCTGGATCCTGGTGTAGTCATATGTGTGTTTTCCGCCAACGTTCGTACTCCCACCTCTTCTTAGAGATACAAACACCCAGCGTGTTTTTGTATTTACAAAAGAGAGATTGAAAAGATGATATGCTGCTCTAATAAAAGGTGAGCTTCAGTAGAAATGTTTGCTCTGTGGTGAGGTTGTGGTCACATGTTGTCTTTGACCTGCCGGTTTTCTCTTTATCAGAACAAGAGACTCTGCTCTAAGGCTGGTGGGTTGTGAAGCTGGTAAAGTTAAGTTACCTCAAAAGTCTTTTCTAAGTTAATTAAGTTTGTATAAAAATCATTAACCCCAGGAAATTCAGTTTCGGTCACGCTGCTGTATGCTGACTTCCTGCATGTCTGCCATTGGTTGAGGGGTTGCGGGGGCGTTTGCTGAATGGATGTGAGACGATTACTCAGTAGAGATACAGTGTGGTCTGATCCTGACAGACCTATAACCTTCGATTATTTCTGGACACAGGCAAAGAGTGGATGAGGCAACAAAAGGCTGACAAAAACAATATTTTTTTACAAGTCACTCAAGCTTGGCTATATAGGAGGCATGACTAAATATGTTGTTACTAAACAAACTATTAAGAAAATATATTCAAGCTTAAAGAAGTTGTTGTCAAATACAGCAAACTCTCACACCTGAAAGCCTGTTTCTATTTGGGGTACATGGTTTTTACTATATTTATTATTATTATAATTATTGTCTTCTTCTTCATCTTACCTTTATGAGAAGTGAATAAAATGGATTAGAAAAAGTTTAAGACTGGCTTTCTTGTTCCTCTAAGTATTTTTGACCTTAAAGATGAACAAAAGAGACACCAAGCAGTTTGCACAGAATGAATTCATAGAACAAGCCAAAGTTGAGTCCTGTAACTGCCTATGAAGGTACTTTGAGTCCTGAGTTTCATGTCACTACGATTACATGTTGTACTTAACTATGAGAAATCTTTGCTTCTGGACTTTATGGTTTAATTATTTTAAAGTGCCTTATTGCTCTCATTGCACTTTAAGTGGCAATCATCTTTGTTATTATTTTCTCCTTATCATACCCCTTACTAAAATGCCAGATGACTTTGTTAATGTTCACAGTGTCACCACCAGAGGGCAGAGTAGATTCGAAATTAAACAAGGCCATCTGATTAAACTGAATAGTATTTTTTTCCACCTGTGTCAATTTATTCAAGGTTCCATTGTAAATATGGGTGGGTTTTTCTAGAAATGACATCAAATTAGATAAAAGGATTGAAGATTTTCATTATAGAATAATTTGCTATTGATTACATTACCAAGACAAGGAAAACTGACTAATCACAAGAGTTCAACAGGCATAAAGTTTCCCACACTGTGCATAATCTCCACAGTTTTCTTCCTCATAATTGACCATGATATCCAACTGTAAGCTTTTAAAATACTTTTCCCATTTGTATCTCTCAGCACTGCCTCGTCCTTCATTGTGTCTCAGTGAATAACACAGTTATTGCCGATCAAAATGAACAATTGCCTGAATCCAGTGAACAAAAGAAATGTGAGATCACTGGGCCCAAATGTTAGATGCTGAAGCCAGCAGAGAGGAGATGGAGGCTGCGGTCGTGCGGTCTGAGCTGCTCTCAGACAGATAATGTGTGTACTCACCCGCCCTCTTCCCCCACCTCTCTGCCTCCCACATCAACACCATCCCCTCCGGGCAATATGAGACGTCTGGGAGAGCAGAGGGGTGAAACTGGAGAGATGGCGCAGTCACTGGCCCATGTAATAGAACGATAGAGGAGCGTGCTGACGTGGACACACACAAACACACATACACACACACGCACACATGCATGCATGCATGCATGCACACTCTCACATTTGTAAGTTACATTTGAATATGCTGAGCGGTTTGATTTGAGTGTTTAGGCAGCAGAGGAACCAGCTTTCCAGTGTTCACTTTTGCTGTAATTGTATTCTTTCCTTTATTTCTGACAGTTTGTGTGTTTCGCCACTCATGATTAATTTCTAGGGTTAATTTAGTCCTGACAAAACAATGTTTGAAAAAAAGTGCTTCATAGCAAATGCAGATAAAAGAAAAATTAGAGAAGCCATGCTGAAACAATGCAGACACACAAGTGAAACTGTAACTAATGACTTGTTTCTGTATGGTCGCTCGATTTTTTCGGTGTTACAATTATATGTGAATGTCAAAAATGCACATCACCATTACACACAATCCTCTAGTCAACACGCCAGTGGCATTTGCCTGCTCACTTGGGAAAAATAACATCATAGCAACTAGAAGAAGTTAAATAAGTATGTTTTACCAAATGATGAATGTTTAAGTATATTACACTCATAATTGTTGTTGTAATTGTTGTTGTTGTTCTAAGCCTGTGAATGAAAATCAAAATATACATTAATTTAAAAAAAAAAATGTATGTATCTATTTTCTAATTATTTCTGCTTTTCATCATCTTAGCATGAATCACATCGTACTTGTGATCATTGGCAAAAGCATATCTGGTACAAACTGATACCATTTCTATGTGCATTTGCTACTTAACATAATTTTTGTGGGTTCCCATCAGTTCACTGTGTGTCTATGTTTAAATAATTACTTCTATGAAAACACATCAGTAGTTTTGCAGACAGAGTGCTTAAAGCTGCACAAACATGTATTACATGGGACTTGTAAATGCAGGGAGAGAATATTTCTTTGCCCTGAGGATGGTAATTTATCTGTGTTTACCACTGGCCCAGCAGCTTTAGCAGCTTCCTGTCATGTGATCTGACTGTCTCCAAGAGGTCTGGATCAAACACCTGTTGTCAGGAAACAGGGAGGGGAGGCCTGGATCTCTCATTAAGGACTGGAGCATTACCATAGCAAACGGGTAAACACAAGCATGAACGTGGGCAGACGGTCACACAGTCCAAAGACACTGCCTACCTGTCTGTCTGTTGTCTTTATGTGTTTCTGGGCGTCTCTGTGCCTCATAAATTG
>JAQNCA010000024.1:1324813-1341239 GCA_029783725.1 Acanthurus tractus
ACCACCTGCCACACCTGGGGAGGAACCTATCAGAAAAGAACAAGACGGGACACGCCCACACACACACAGCCGTAACAGCCTGTTGGTGTGGTATTAGTTTTAAATGCCTTTAATGCCTTGCATACAGTGACCACATGAGAATAGAGATGCTAACAGGTAGGAAGTAAAATGAAAAGAAGCAATGCAGAGAAACATACTGGTATTTTGGAGGTAAATGCTTCTTCATCTTTAGTTTCTGTAGCATTGCCATTTCACCATCGATCAGAAGATATGGTCAATAACAACACATTTTTGAATACTTACTTTTCAATAAACAAAAAAAGTAATGCTAAAGGATGTAGTAAACTTTCAATTAAAGACTTTGTAACCTGCACTTCTGTCAACTGGAATAAAAAATAATGTTTAATTTGGTTGAAGTACGAAAGCTGGTAATGCATTCAGCATTTCTCTATATATTAATAAAAGTAATTCTTACAGCGTCTGATGTCTACAGTTGTGTTAGACTGTTTAAACAGCTTCTCCTTCACTTCATTAAATCCCAGCAGACATCAGAAGGCAGAAGGACAGATATGTTGATAAATCTGCTTCCTCTGATTTGAGAAGTAGAATGACAGAGTTCATCGGCACAACACACAGCTGCCCACAGTGTTTACCTTGATTAAATGATCCCATAACATGCAAATGACACCCAACTGCTACAGAAAAAACACCTCACCTTCAGCTTCACATGTGATAGATCCGTTATAATTTAGCGTTGTGTTGTTGTTGCATCATAGCCTCATTAATCCTGTGTTTTATTGCTTTTTGTCCAAATTTCTGGTGGTGGTGTTTCATGTTTTCCTTTTATAACCCGATGCAACTATTTATGAGGTGAGATACACGTGAATACAGTAAAAACATTTTGTTATTACTGTGCCACTCTTGATGGTTTAAACAACAGTATGATACATTTTTCCCGTTGTTGAGCTGCTGTTGTCTGTTTGCTTCCCTCTGGCACATCTGTGTCAGAGCAAGTAATCACCACACCCTCATATTCCACTTTGACCAGCTCTTTTGCACCTGGAAAGGTCATGGTGGAAATTTCTTTTCTGAAATGTTTTTGCATTCCTTGGTGACAGGCCACAATTTTTGCATTTCTCTCTGATCCAAAGAGACAGACTAAACTATTTATGATATTGCGTTATGTACCATGTAGTAGTCCTTTGCTGGTTGGTGACAGTGCGAGTAGGAGTGACCTGAGCTGTGGTTGGCTCTGATGCAGGCATGTGTATGCAGCTGCACAGATAATTAAAGGAGGTACTTAACCTAGCTCTCTCTCTGACTGCTGCTGAGGCTGACTGCAACAGGCTATAGTCATGACTATAGGTATGAAATACTGGCTGTCCCTGCGACTATGGCTGTACAAATGCCTGCGCTTTGGTATGAATATGGATGGCACACATTAGTTTTTAATGGGTGCAACATTAACTACATGGAGGCGTTTTATGTGTGCAATGAATTGAAATGGATGCGTTGGCTGAGTGTTGTATTGAAGCCAGTGTGTTCTTGAACTCCTGTGGTGTTTGGATAGCACATCTGTCATATCTGATTGAGGCACTGCAGGTTCAAATACAGTGTGGTTTAAAGATGCTTTCTTGGCTAGTTTGAACAGGAGCAGTAAAGAGCAGAGAGAGTACAGCTGCTGTAGCCACATCCGTAGCATCATAGATCTGACCATAAATGCAGCTGTAGCCTGAGCAATAACAGTATCCACATCCGCGGCTCTGAACACCACGGCCATACAACAGCTGCTGTGCTCACAGTGGCTGTCAAGCATTCCACACGGTCGGAGCGCTGTATTTTGAGAGGAGAAATGTAAAGCAATAAATGCGTAATGTCAAGGGCCATGTCATCTCTCCTTTTTGTGCTTTCTGTGGGAAAGTTTCCCTAAACAGTGTATTCAAACTCTACTCAAACTGTAGACTATGTGCTTCAGATCGCTAACTCCTTTGAGAAAATGTGCGGTTTCAGACACAAATTAATAGTTTACCTCACATGGGTTTACAGAGGAAAAGGTGGAAGTTAAAGTTTGACAGATTCATTCGGGACCTTCTTGCCGCCACCATATTGGTTGAAACAATACATTGCATTAGTGTTAACATTTAGCCCAAATAGATTTTCCTTTTTGTCTGGTGAATGTAAGAGCTAGCTAGCTAATGCTACGTGGCACCACAATCTGTCGGCCACTGACCTACTACATCAGAACAGCTGAAGGTAAAGTACCTCGCCAGAAGACAAAAAAAAAAAAAATAATGGCACTACACACACTTCTTATGTATTTAGATCTAAAAATCATTCCTGTGCTATTAACTCTAATGCGGCTGCTGCTGCTGCAGAGAGGGCTTAGGAAGAGCTTTTTTAGGGCTGTGAGGGAGAGAGTGAAGGGGTGAAGAAGGAGGTGAGTCTGTAGTGCATTGTGACTGCACATTAATTGAATGGGCTTGGGTCCTGAATCCCTAATTAGGGACAATGGCTGTGACATGGGCAGTGCAGAAGCAGAGAGCTCTTCTGAGAGATAAGTGGCGAGTTGAAGGACAGCCACGGGAAAGCACCTCACTCTGCTCATACAGCATCCTCCAAAAGCCTTAAGAGACTATTGTGTGAGGGCACATGCACGCGCACACACACACACACACACACACACACACTTAAATGAAAGAGGGGTGGATGTAGTTGGGGGTAGAAGTGAGATGGCGCTCCAGCAGCCTCTTCTCGTCTCTTCCTTCTTCCAGCTCATTGACTGATGTCACAGAGAGAAACTGAGAGGGGGGGAGAGCTGCACCATTGGAAGGGAGACGGAGTGACGTTAGAGTGCAACCCACGTCAAAGGAGGAAAAACATCCCGTGGGGCTAAGCCCATCAGGCTGTGGCGGCGTGTTTATGTGGCTATGTGCACTTGTATATACACAACATGAAACTGATCTATGTTTATGCGAGTTTCCCACTCCGTTGCTGTTGTCCAATAGGCATCTAGGCGCCATATTTTATCTCAACAAGTTCACTCGGAGACCTGCGTTTTTGACGAACTGTCAAAACAGCGCACCACGACTGTTGAGATGCTGGTTCAATTATACTAATTGATTTTTAAACCATGTTCACTCCATTGGGCTGTATTTTATTTGTCATTATAAGTCAGAAATGTATGTGCGTTTTTAAGTGTTTCTAAATGTGTTTTTACAAGCCAATATGTGTGGAATTCAAAAAATGTCTGTTAAAAATAGAAATAGAAAATTCTCAGGCCTCATGTATAAAATAGCAGTATGATTGAAACGCATGTGAAACTGAAACTGTTGTTCAGGTTTGGTGTAAACTTGATGCCAGGATTTAAAAAAAGTCATGCTGTAGATACCTACACCATAGGTTTCGATTAACAGTTGTGAGTCAGATTTCACCTGTTGATAACACTACCTCAACACCAGACGGATGTATCTTACATGAGGAGCGCTGGTTCTCTACTCATGTCCTTACAAAATTTACATACAAGTGACTTTTGTTTCATCTTGTAAATTACAAATTATTACAAATTACAAATTAAAATGATTAATTGTGGCTTTATTCCCTGTGATAAATAACAGAGATCATGTTTAAGTATAGATTTGCAGTGGACATGCTTTGGGTGACTTTTTCCTGAAAAAAAAAGTCTTTTCTCAAAACTTGCTTCTTGTTGTTGGGTTTATTCAAGCAAACTTGAGCAACTTTTTGTGCTGTTTACACACATGGACACCAGTGATTTCACAAGTGTGGACCACTGCATACATGACAAAAGTTAAAAGAGCCTTTAGCAGCTCCGAAGAGTTGAGCACAAAAAAACACAACAAAAAAGCCAGGGATGTCACTTGATTCAGTGTTGTTTGGGGCTAAAGAGTACAAGTTTACTAAAATAAAAATCTGGGGTTTTAGACCAATTCCGCTCTTTCAGCAAAAACAGCAGATTTGTGTGGTTGCGTAGATCATTTGGATTCTGCAGCATCAGTTTTTTTAAACTATGAATCCTGATTTACAATGTAATTCAATACCCATTATTAAAAAAAACTACAATTTTAACAACACAAGAAACAAGCTTTCTAAATTACACATTAATCTTTAAAATGCATGCATTAACAAAGGTAGTTTCTCTGGGTGTCTTGATTGTCATACCTGCTCCCAACAAATAATGCACTGAGCAAGGGTTGTTTTTTAAGATCAGTGGTATTACTCGATGTAGACTTGTTGTGAAGGTGGAGCAGCTTTCGTATTTCAACGAGAAACTCATGTAAAAAAGGTTTTATTAATCTTAGCTTTTTGATTTTAATCAGCATAAAAAGAATTCCCACTTTGGACTCACATAACACGAACAAATCATTTCCTATGGTTTCCATATGGCACTAATAATGTACCAGATATCCTGCCAGACATTTATATGATTAAAAAAACATAAACATCAAGGTAACCGGAAAATCTAACTAATGTGAACAATGTGATCTCCTCAGCTGAACTACCTGGATGTGGGTGTTCACAATAAAAAATTTGTGTGCATGAAAAAAGAAGCGAGGCTGAAAGAAAAAGTGTAAAGTTCAGAGTGCTTAGACAACAACGTCCACACTGTGTTGTTTGAGACACGACAGGATTAACAAACCACAGGGAAAAAAATCAAACGGCCTGAACCAATTCATGATTCCCAGCAGCTAGTTTATGTGTGTTAAGCCTGGTCAATCAATACCGTCTCCAATACTGTCTGCTGTCCTCCAGGTGTGGTGTAACGAGAGGATGTAGAACAGCAGCAGCAGTGAGGATCGAGGTGTGTGTGTGTGTGTGTGTGTGTGTGTGTGCGTGTGTGTTTTGTGTCCTTCAGAGAGACACAGCTGGAGCTTTCAGGCCAAGGGTGTCAGCCAACCAGCCAGCCGCCTCACCCTCCCTCCTTCACTTGCCCCCCCCCCCCCCGAGCCTCATTATGAGAGGGAGAAAGCTCACGGAAACCTTCTCCTCCCCCAACTCCCACTGCACCATGGCCGTGGAGACAGAGAGAGAGAGAGAGAGAGAGAGAGAGAGAGAGAGAGGTGGAAAAAAAAACGAGTCAGGTGCTCAATGTGAACGTGGAGTAGTTTCTATGCCAACGGCGGAGGACGCACTCACGCAGCCAGCCAGCCAGGGTCCCTGCAAGACACTTGTTTTTGTCCCTCTTGTTTTCTCTCCTCGCCTGCCCTCCCCTCCCTTCTCCTCTATCAGTAGGGGAGATAAGGCTGGGCCCTGTGCCTGGTATTAAACCTTATCTCTCCAGCTGGGGCTAAGGCCTGCTGGATTTGGCGACACAGACGCTCCAGTTCAACTCAAACATGCCTTGTTTTAATGGCCACCCATTAGCATCGCTTGCCACCGGGAGGCTTGACATGGTTTAAAAAAGGGTCCGTTGAGTTTTTAGTTTCCATGCCATGATTGGTTACCAAGTCTAGAAATGTATAAAATCCTTCTGAACTTTTGTACACAAGAAGATAAATATTATGTATATTAATTATAGAGGACATACTAATCTGTTTTCAATTATTTTTGATAAAAATATTAAATCTAATAGATTTACAAGACTTTTTTTCCTGTGCTGTTTTTTTTTTTTTTTTTTTTACTGTTTTTCCATTGAAGCTTCAAGCACAGGTTCCTTTGTGTGCTGTTTCCTCCTGATGTCCCTCTTACTGCAAGGGTTAAGAAAGAACAAGAGGGGCTGGCTGGGTAGGTAGGAGGGGAGTATGGGGAGAGATAGACAATAAAGAGGAGAGAGACAGAAAGGAGAGAGACAGGGGCAAGGAAAAGCCAGAGAAGAGAGCATGAGAAGAAGACAGAGGAGAGGAGGCGGGAGGGGAGGAAGGTGCACACAGACAGACAGGCAGGCAGGCAGGCAGGCAGGGAAGCAAGCAGGAAGGGGTTAAGGTGAAAACAATAACAAGGGGAGCGGGGAGCGTGCGTCTCCGTGCGGCTCCCTGGAAGTGTCAGGCTCTCTGTTCATTGACAGTGTCGTGCACCCGCCGCCCCGAGAGCGCCGGCAGCCTCACAAAGACAGACAGCTCGAATTAATCCCACGGGGGGAGTGCGTGACAGTTTGGCAGAGCGGAGAATTGAAAGGGAGGAGGATGCCGAGAATGGGGAAGGCGCGAGCATTTGTCAAATCATAATTAAATGATGAATCACTATTCCGTTATTAACGATATGCCCACCCGAACCTTCCTCGTTACAAAAAAGAAAAAAAAAAAGATGGAGACGGAGAAATGAACGACCACCGGCATTGTGGTCCTTGAAAAACAGGGAATGTATGACCAGTTTCCTTTAGTTTACAGGGTTATGGTTGCACAAAAAGCACTTAGTTTGTTAACGATTTGCAGTCTTTTATACCTGACAAAATTAAAACATTTTGAAAACAGTCTTTGAATTAATTTGTTAATAGGAAAAATAGTATTAAGATGAAATACTTACATTTCCAAATACCAAAGGACATTCTTTGGGCAAGCCTTCACCTATACACAACGTTACACCATCATTTCGTCAAACCAGAATATTTCACCATCCTCACACACTGAGTGGCCAGTTACAGTGATGATAAACCACAATCCAGTAAGTCTAACATGTTCATAAATGTGGTGCACAGTAGTTTAAAATACCATCAGAGAAGAGATTATAAGTCTGAAAAGTTATTACAGTGATAGTCATTTTATTCCACATCTTGTCAATCCTGAGGTGAATAGCAGAATTATGACGTTCAGTTATAAATGTAATCGACTTGGAATGTGTGATTGCACATGTTTGATTGGCCATCACTTTGCAGAGCTGGATCCTGCATTTTTCTCCTGAGGCCTCTCAGCTCAGGCCTTATTGAAACGAATGAGGAGTTTTTTTGAATTTGAAGCTAGAATGTAACATCTTATGACTACAATGATTAAGTTACACAACAGCTTTTCAACAGTCATTGCTATCACGGTTCATATAAAACTGTCACTACCACCATTTACATGTAAAAAAATGTGTCCATATGAAACAAGTATGGGTAACAGGCCACATCATGTACTCTAATGAGCAGCAGCTTAGTTGGTTAATATCACTGTCAGTCTGTTGTGTCCATTGTTGACCTCTTCGATGTTGCAAAATACAGACTACCGACGAGGCATATTGGATTATTATGGCACCAAACCATCTAATAAGTAGAATGTGGAAGCATTTTGGATTCAACATTAGATGAACAAAATGGGATTTAAGGTAAGACTGTTAGGGAACTTGTTAGAACCTGTTAGCTTGCAGAGGAGGAACAGTGAATGAATTTTAAAAAAGCATTAGTTTAGGATTAATGTTCTCATTTTGCTCAACTTTGGTTTTTAAGCCAACTTTAATTGTAGGGGAACTTCTGTTGTTGCTGAGGAGGTAATGCTATCTGTTAAAATTTTGCTATATTTCACATGGCACTAGAGACACACCGATCAGACAGTGAAGACGGAGGATGTACACAGCTTTGTGATCTCAGCCAGACGCCTTTCTGTCCTTAAGGAGCACAGTGAAGATGAGGAATCCAACAGTGCAGCTGAATCCAACAGTGCAGCTGAGTGTACTGCTTTCATAGCCAAACTTGATCGCCTTGTGGCAAAGTTAAAAAAAAAATTGTGGCTCTAAATTACTGTCTATAAAATAAACACAGCTAGTTAAATTTTGTTATTAGCAATTACAGATTGTGACTATTTCAATTTGGATGTTCTCAGGTCAGAGTTCGTTAAGCAAACCTTTTATGGACACACACTGTGTCGGCCTATTTGCATCAGGTAAATAACACTGCCTAACTTTTGTACATAAGTGAACAAATGTCACTGATATACTTGCCTTAAACCAACCAAACGAGTAGTTTTGGTCCCTAAACCTATTGAAGTAGTTTTGGTGACTAAGCCTAACCAAACTGTGACTGTTAACCGCATGTATGTTATTGTGACTGTGAAGTAAACTGAGATAATTTTCACAGAACTAACCACGTGTTTGTTATTGTTACCATGAAGTAAACTGAGATTGTTTCACAACGTTGACTGCGTTTGTCCGGTATGCCCGTTGCGAGTACTCTCCGACCATCATACTGCATACAGTTCTGGAAGTCACTGCCAAACAAGCTGTTCTGTTGTTGAATAATGGGGATGTGTTGCCCACACTACAGGAAATTGTGTTTTTTAGTTCTTCTTTTGCTTATTTTTCAGTGGAGATGAATGAGACTCTTGTTTACCACAGCTTGAAGTTGTCATTATAGGTGAAACTAAATCAAACTTGGTCGGTTCTCAAAGGTTTTTAAAAATCAACACTGTCTTCATCGCTTGGACATGTATGTTGGGTACAGAACCGTAGCGTTAACTTACAACTGAACTGACATTTACTTTGATACCAGCAGAATGCAACTTAAAACTAGACAAATAAAAGAAACACAAGGTAAGTGCTACAACCTTCATAATGTCCATCAAAGGCTTAATTTTACATTACATTTACTTCTAATAATCTGGTTTCCAAAATACTCAGACAGACATAATAGCTTTAATTGTTGAGTCCCACAAGAAAAAGTAATTCCACATAAGGAAGATCCTAAGAAAAACAAGTGAAATGGTCTAAATAGCACAGTTTGTGTAGATCTTCAGGTTTAATAACTGATATTTACAGTAATAATAAAAAAAACATATGACATGAGCATGCTCTCCTCTTTAATCTGTAAAAGTGGGATAAAAGGGGGGAAATTAATATCATTAGACTGTCAGAATATACTAGAAATAGTTAAAAATGACAAATAAAATCAGTCAACATGAAATATGGAACAGTATTAATAAGATGCCTCCTGATTATGACAGAGCCTTTCACATGTCTGATCGCTGAGCATGTTTGCAGCAGTTGTATACACCTGGTACCACAGGACTGTATATAAATGATTTCCAATATCTCTGCACAGGGCAGTCAATACCTGAGGTGTGGGTGGAATTATGCTGCAAAACCACTAGATTAGCATGTCACATGACCAATATTTTACCCTGCATTTTGATGTATCCTTTAAGTTCACATTTGTTGGATACATTGTGTCCAATAGTCCATTTTAATAACATATTTTTTTTGTAATAACTGACTCTATTGTTGCATTTACTTTTATAAAGGTAGTAGTTTCGTGTCTCTGCACTGGCTGATAGATGACCACCAAGCCCTGCCATGCTTCTCCCTGCTCTCTGCTATGACAGCAATGAACTGCCAGATAAGATAAAATTTGCAGTGAAAAACACAACAAATGTCCCACAACGTATTCCCCTCCAAACATGGGCATAGATACAGAATTTCTACTCGCTCAAGGCACAAAATCAGATCAGAATGTATCTGTCTGTGTACATGTGGACGTTTAAAATGTGTTTTTTTTGTTTTGGATCCCTGTACGGGCAGGATTATATGAGTTTGTGAACCTTCTTTCAACAAAGACCCACATATATACTTCTTCTATGAATATAGGAAACAGATGTGTTTCAAAGCTTTACAATATGATCCCTCACATAAAAGACGCCAATCTGTTCGCCAGGATGACCACAAGCACCGTAAACAATGGTTTTGGTACTTTGTCCCTTAGAAGCCTCTTTACAAGTTATTAACGCTTCAACATTAGAGCGTACTTGGCAAAGAGAAAAAGCATTGTAGAAAACAAATTTTCCCCCCATGCCACATAAACTGCCTATTTTGCACGGCATAAGAACCAGGAGTAAAAATCCTGGAAGCTGAGAGAGGAAGTCAGAGCAATTAAAGAACCATTAGCAGCACCTCTGTGAAAAAGCCATTAATCAAGAAGCAGCAGTGCCGTTCACAATGGTAAGCACAATGTACACCAAGGAGAATGAAGGACAGATGATTAAATGAAAGATATCTCTATTTGTAAAGTGTCTCTCTGGGCTGGATACATGTGAAACATTATAAAGACAGGTTCTCTTTACATAGAGAAAGAAATCTAAAGAGGAGTAATAGTACATTCTCTGATTCTCTGACAAATAGACTCCAACCTACTTTCCTGAAGCATTTATTGGGACAGAGGGACGGCGCAGACAAAAAGCTGAAGGTAAAAATGGATATTTTTCTTATTGAATAAGGTCTTGAATCAGAGTTTAAAGGTTTTAACAGAGAAAACTTCTTAGGTCATAAGTATTTAAATACACCAATTTTTTTTGATGGTCATTTAAAGGATAAGGCAGACAAAAATGAACACTTTTGTATTATATTCAGCAAATCTTATGAAAGACCAAAACCAACAATGTCTTAGTCTGTATCTCAATGCTTTCTTGGCCTTGACTCTTCTTATCATATATGTAGCAGTCAGTCCCTCCGTGGCCCAGTTTCTTACTTTACAAATGGGTCACAAATTTGTGGCCTGTAGTACATTGAAAAACTTTCCAAAAAAAGACTAAATAATGTCCTTACTGGATGGTGTATGCAGGACTGAGTCAAATAAACTACTGCAACAATGCTAAATGAAATAGAGAATCTTTAACTCTGAATCTTGTTGTATTTTCTCAGTTTTTTGGGCAACAGCGGAGCTCTGAAGCACAGAAAAAGTAAAAAAAAACCTTAACCTTCACTTGTTACTATGATTATTTTGAATCTTTTCATTGGATTTATTAGGGATTATAAAATAATAAAAATAAGACATATTTTTACTTTGCCATATATGCTGAAGTGCATTCACATTTTTAAAGGGAGATGAATATAGAATATGAATACTGATATTATTGATTGCATTACTCAGCCATATTGTATAAATACTGTCAAAAATATGGCAGCTGCACATTAATTAGGAATATTGATAAAACATCAGGGACTCTGCTGGTTCAGCAGGCCACACATTATTAGGGAAAGGTTAAGTGCCCGGCCGACATTTAATTTCCTTTCTCCATCTCTCTCTCACCATGTCGCTCCTCCCTTGTCTTTCTTTCTCTCCTCCACCTCTTCGGTCCTCCTATTCTACATTTTCCTCTTTCTCTATCTTTTCCCTTCTTCCTTCCTTTTCTACATTAACACTTTGCTAAAAATTCTTTATATGAGATATTTTTTGAGGGCTAAGCTGAGCTGCAAAAAAAAAAAAAAGTTGGTTTCCTATTGGTTCCCCACACCCAAATCGTTTATGTAGACACACATACGCATGCACACACACCAGCCCTCACTGTCATTTAGCAGCATCCTCTTCAGCAACACGCTTGCAAGATGGATGCCCTCTCACACGCATTTATCCGCCAGCACCGCGGTGCTTTATTATCTAATTTTGACAGCCCGGTCTGCCCATCGCGCCGCTGTACTGCTGCCGACGTTTCCTCCAGGGACAGTCTGGGCGAGGCCTCTGCTGAACCCAATCGCAAAGTGCTAAACGCGCGGCGCAGCTCGAATGCTAATTTACTGTAACCAACACGCTGAAAGACCTCCTGTCATTGCAGCTACCCCTTCAGTGCTGTCTTGGCTGTAACCATTACTGCTTCCACCAAAGACACACACACGCGTAAACAAACACACCAGGTTTGCTCGGCTGGACTGTCCTTTTTTTTTTTCTCTAGTCCATAAAAATCTGGATCTTCAATGCTGTTCAGGGTCCAAGGTTTACTGGGGCTGATAAAAATGATGATTTTGAGGGAGGGTGTCTGCGCCTGAGGGGGGGGTGACAAGACAAGATTGAAATCTGTGTGGAGCTCTACCAGTCGCCTGTGATGAGGGATGGCTGTCCGCTCTCTCTGAGGTCTGAGTGGATGAAACATTAAGCCACCTTAGGATAACTGATGGTGGCTTGATGAATGGTTGTAGTTAGCATCATCCCCATTCATCACGGCACGGAGAATGATTGTGATTCATCAAATTCACTGGTTTGCATTAGGATTAGCTTATGCTTGTTTTTCCACGTCATCCTAACTGTGAAGCTTGTCATCAAGGTGTGACAGCTGGCCTCATCAGGATGTCACACTTTGCCTTGGCAGGAAATAACAAGTGGCAAAAATAGATTTAGGTTTTTGCTTGCTGCTTTTAGACAAGTGTGCCTCAGTGTTAAGATATAAAATCTGAGACAAACGTATAGTATCTGTGATCTTACTTCTCCAATGATAAACAGAAAAGAGTTTAGCTATTTTTTTTTCTGGTTGTATACCAAAGTGAGTTAAAAAGGGCTCTGAAATGGACTGTCAGTCCAAAGCCTTCATTCAGCTTATGATGGAGTGGGAAAATCAGGATTTTTTTTTTTTAGAGCAGGCAGTGCTCGCTGAAAACCTTCTCTGGTGTTTCAAATGGCACCGAGGAGGAGTTTCCCCCCAGGCTTTTATCAACCCTGGTATGGTATATTACGTGTCTTTGCGTGGAATTGGATCCAGTGTATTTTAAACACTGCAACACCGGCGTTTATCTAGAAATCCAAGTCTTTCTTGCCGTCTTAATCTCACCTACTTCTCCCATTGTCTTAGAAAGGTGGAAACCCAACTCTCTGGTAACTCAGGGACATTTATAAAATCCACTCTGTCTTTGTTTGTGTTTTTCCCAGTAACGATCAAATGTCATCAGCCAGAAAGACATATTTTTCCTCTGCCCACTCACTATCCCACAACAATTCAACAACAATGATACACTCTTCCTGATTTGAAGATGAGTAAGATGCTTAGAGAAAATTATTCTCCAAAATCTCTGTGTTTTCACCAAAACAATGAGTGGGTTTGGCAAAAAACTATATTTTGGTTTAGGATGTTGTCAGAGGAAACTTGGGGGTGTAAGTTCTCGTGGACTTGAGACTCTTTGTGGCACTTTTCGCCCCCTCTTAAAATCGGATAATCCTCATTTTACGTCCACGGTTTGCCACTGCCGTGCGGTGCTTCAGCCATTGAATTGGTAATTTCATTCCAATCCCCCCCAAGGCTCGCCCGGCAGTCCTAACCGCCCCTTCCTCTCCTTCCCAATCCTTACATGCAGGCCCTGCATTTGGTCAAATTGCCTAAACCCTGAGCGATTGTAATTTCTGAAGAGGCTGCCGAGTGGTGCTTTGAAGGAGGAGAGGAAGGAGGAGGGCAGAGAAAGATTGGGAAAAAAAAAGAAGAGGCAGTGATGGAAATGGCATTGGGCATGCAGGAACTAGAAGCTAGGTGAGAGCAGGGAGGGGTGTGGAGGATGGATGGATGGGGAGGCGGTGTTAAGTGCTCTCGCAGAGGAGTCAAGCCCTCCCTCTCGCTGGTCGCAGCCTCGCTCTCGGCGGTCTGATCCCCTTTGAAGCAATTACCCTTTCACCTGGACAAGCTCATCACAGAATCGCTGCGGTCACCTCCACCATGCCACCACCACTTCCTCTCCAACAACGCAGAACTCCAACCAAGACTGCGGCATGCTGGAAGAAAAGAGGAGATAGTAGACCAAACTAGACACAAGAAAAAGAAAATAGTCCAAAATGACCTTATAATATGGCGGCCAAAATGACCGTGGAGTTGAAATGTTACCTCTTCAACACATCGCTGACAAAAAACGATCAAAGGCAAACTTACAGTTGATCACAGCTCGGGTGGTGAATTGTCGCTCTGACCTGCGATTTTATTGATTAATAATAAAACTGTACTCCCTTGTGCTGTGGTCATTGAACACAGCATCACTGGGCTGTTAAAAAAAACAACTAAGAGCACAAGAATTTATTTTTATCCGACAATGGTTAAAAACAAACTCCAGTGCTTAGTCAGATTTGTTTGAAAGGGGACACAAAAGCAAACAGTAAAATTCCAACTCAAACTGTGCATCTTAAACAAAAGCATACTTGGGATCATTGTTTGACAAATAGTGACCCAGTTTGGCTAAACAAAGCACTCATCTAATACTGGTTAACATTACCCAGAGCCAGTTGGTTGCTTTGACCAAGTCACAGTCTTTTTGCATTACTCATAGTGTGTTTATTTAGACCCTTGTTGGACACAACAAGGTCAAGTGCTCATTGTTGGTTGTACAAAACTATGTGTGTATGACAGACAAAATTGCAACAGATTGTGACATGTAAATTTATGGAGAGCTAGATTAGCTTACAGCAGTTAGCAAACTTACTTCCTTGAGTCAAAACCTTTAAATTCAACAGCTTCTCTGAGTTAAGGTGGCAATCATGCAGAGTCTGACATCAGTGCATTGCTGATTTAATGCGAAACAAGATTTAAGATTCTGTCAATGGCCTATTTTTGGCCTTGAATGTTGGTCAGAAACATATGTTAGTGAGCTGTTTAGCTGTATCAGGAGAAAGTTTGTACCTCCACCGCCATAACCAAACACCACACAACCCACAGTAAGCAACCCACCAGCTGCAGCTTTCATTGGTGTGGTACAATCAGATACGTTGGTCTTTAGTGATTTGTTTTGGAAAATTTAAACTTCTTCCATTTGGATATCACTTAGAGTGGCGGCAGTGTCAGACTGAAGATGGAAACATTGTACTACAAGTTGACAGTTCAGTCTGATATCAGGCAGCAACCTCACAATTCAGCAAAGCAACTCCAACACCAACCCTGGATCAAACCAATTAATTGCCTTGGATTGTTTTCTCTCTCTGTGTAAGATTAACCCAGTAATGTGTACATGATACACTAATACCCTAGGATGAAGTTGTGTACACTAAAAAAACAATAGGATAAAAATGTACCCTGTGTGGAGTCAGTATAACACAGACACGGTACTGGGTTAACTTGACGAGTATTAACAAAGTTTTTTGAACCAGTGCTGGAGTAATTTTTATATTTAGATTAAAATGAGCCTCCTGTTGGGTGATTTTCATCCTATTTGGTAAAGCAAATCCAATATTGCAAAGGTGCTATTGCACTTTTAGTCCAACATTTTTTGTGTTCCTAATCTGGCAAAACGTTGCCCTTTTGCAGCTTTCATAGATAAAACTGATGGCCAAAGTTGTTTAAGAAAAAAAAAACTTGCAATAGACCCTGGTTTCCCTTTAAAAGTTTCACAAAAGTAATATAGGTTGCACATCTCTTGGAGGGTGGTGGTGTCTCCGTTTTGGCGTCCACCTCCTGCATATGTATGTCCTGCACTCAAGCAACCCCACTGCATGCATTTCAGCACACACAGTGCTAAACAGACATCACTGGGAGTCCTTGTTGATGAGATGCACGAGATCAGTTATTCAATCAGTGATTGAATATTTGGCTGAATCAATGCAGTAGATTCATTCTCACAAACCTGCCTGTGGGTAGTTTGACTCTGAGCACGTTTCTCCTGCTGTTACAGTGAGGGTGTACAACTTTAAAAAGCAGAGAGGCTCCAGTTTGTCCTGTAACAGCATCATTAAGATGCACAAAAGTTTTCCACTTGGAATGTGTGAGAATATACGCCACAAATATATATATATAAATATGTGTGTGTGTGTGTGTGTGTGTGTGTGTGTGTGTGTGGGTGTATGTGCATTTTGAGTGTCTGGCTGCGTGCATAAGTGCGTGCCTGCCTGTCTACAATTTGGGCTCACACATCGTCCTGTCAGGGGTCTGTGCAGCTAATCTTTATGCACTCTGTGACCTCCTCACTGCAAACCCTGCTAAATATATTATTCCCCTGGGCCTTTCATTGCTGCTTGGTGTCAGAAATCAATATGTATGAGGCGCGTAGATGGGAATTTCTAATAGATCTCTGCGGCCCTGCGCTGCTCTTCAATATCTGCCTTGGACTATTAGTGCCGGCTCAGTGGCGGTGAAATAACCGAGATAATCTTTTAAGGTACCTTTCTTAAGGTGGAACGGCAACTCCCGCTCTGCATCCTCCTCGGTATACCTGAATGCTAAAGATGGATTTATTGTTTAGGGATGATTATTGAAAGTGGTATGCATGCTCTCTGTAATTTGAACTGCCTTATTTAAAGAGCTTTTTTTTCTTTTTTACAACTGTAGATATGGTTGATGTGTGTGCTGTAGTAAAATATAAATGAAAATTGAAAATCCAGACATAATTTTTGCCATAAAATCACATATAAACTAAAAATATGACCTCAAAACAACATAACAAACACAAATGATTCTTCACAAGTGGCCACACACCCTTCTCACACATATATAGATGCATTTAGGCCTGGATGTTTTTTTACAAGTGAATGCTGATGTGAAGAGTCATATTTTCCTCAGTATGTGTGTATGCGCATGTGTGTGTGTGTGTGTGTGTGTGTGTGTGTGTGTGTGTGCGAGCGTGTAGGCATAAGTGTGTCTGGAGGGATGTGCCACGGTGCTAATTGGCCATATTCCTAATGCGGGGATGATTTGCTGCAGCACTTAGCTGCAGCAGCACAGGAACCTGACTCTAGTTTCTGTCTCTCGGGGGGGGGGGGGCGGGGCGGGGGGGCGGCGGGGGGGGGGGGGGGGGGGGGGGGGGGGGGGGGGGGGGGGGGGGGGGGGGGGGGGGGGGGGGG
>JAQNCA010000024.1:1352443-1378904 GCA_029783725.1 Acanthurus tractus
CAATTTTAAAATAGGCCATTCATTGAAGGTGCGCCTTATAATCCGGTGCGCCCTATAGTGCGGAAAATACGGTACTTAGTTAAGTTAAGGAAAAAAAGTGATTATGGCTAAGGTTCCACTGTGTAGGTTTAAGGGAGAATTATTTATAAAATATGGCAAAAATTATAAGTAGTTTTTTTAATCTTTGAATTTTAGTGCCCTAACATAACCCTAACCATTACAAACACTCTTTACCACAAGACCTGAATCTGCGTGGGCTATATGTCATGGCTTGTAAAAAGTGGGGTAAATGAGCGAGTCGATAGGGCTGCCGTTAGCTGAGACAGTCCTGTAATAACAGCCTGACAGGAGGGAGTGAGCCCTGTAGATGTTTGGAGACAGCAGAGATTACACATAATAAATTTGGGAAAATGACTTTAGGAGAGAGCTTTGGGGAATTTTGCGGACATGGACGAAACCAATTGCCTGAGCTGCAGCCTTTGTACATTTTCAAAGAATCTGTATTTTATTCTGTGATCACATAGTCATTTCATATCACGACGGTCTCATTTCTTTTTCTTTCTTTTTTTTACAGCAAGAGCTGCACTGGATGCCAATTTGTCTTGACAGGAAATCCCAGGAACGAGCTTCATTTTCTCTGATGAAATAAATGCTGAGTGAGAGATTGCACTTGATTGAGTTACAGAAGCTGGAAGAGAAACTGCACCGGATGTGACGTTACGACTTCAGCTCAAAGTCTCTTCATGTCTCTTCTTGTGATGCTTCGCTCCTGATATGTGCAATGGGCAGCATAAAATAGCAGGAAAATCTTCAACATCTTTCTGCAATACTCTCCTGCACATTTGACATAAGAATAACAAGGTTTACCAATAGAAATATTTTTTGTTGTCTCAATATTATACCTCCTCCATGAGTTGCATGAAATGTCATTAACAGAGTTGGCAGGTCTGCATGTTTATGTAAATTTACGGTACGGACACATCAGTCAACCTTTGATATCTGGAGGGTTTTTTTTTTCCCAACATTGAGCTGCAGAGGCCTCAAACTCCACAACACGTAGACACACTTTAAGGCTCCCAGTACAGCACAGATGGATTATTCTGTTTTTCACGGGTGCTGTTGGGAGAGGATGAGAGATACTGTAGAGACAGTGAGCGACAGAAACAGAGAGAGGAAGGGATGAACACAGGGAAGGGAAAAGGTTGTTTGGTGGAAGTGCAGTGGGAGGAGAGCAGGTGAAGATTCGGTTCAGCCTGAGTGCTTCGCTCATGCAGCGGAAATGCTGCGGAGGTCAGTCACCAGCCACCCCCCCACCCCCCCCAGCCCCCTCCACACACTTCCTCCATCTCTCCCTGTCATTCAACCTGTGTTTCTCTCCTCTCCTCTTCTCTCCTCTCCTCTTCTCCTCGGCGCCTTATCTGTGCCAGTATTTCCTTTCCTCTCGAGCCACGTGCCATTTTGACAAACAGATTTATTGGTTACGTCATATTTCTTCCCTGTTTTAATCAAATGCCGGGGCGGCAGGGCTGACTCGTGCTTAGATTAATATCACCATTGATCAGATTGGATGGAGGTGTCCTCGCACCCGCACCGTACACCATTGCTACTCAGAACACCCTCCCTCCCCTTTTATGCACACACACACACACACACACACTCACACATACACACCCTTACTCTTTCTTTGCTGGGAAAAGGCTTTGCACTTAAAGGATACCAGTAATATACCTTTCCCCTGTGCGCCTGATTGGAGTCACGCATGCACGCTTCGTATTTATGTGTGCATGCTCGTATAATGCTTTGGCATGAGTCAAAGTGTTTGCAAGCATGCCTGTGTTGTGTTTCACCTCTTTTGGCTTTGTTCATGAATACCATCTCTTGTTTTGATTCTTGCTACTGCACACATTTGCAGAGCCTTTTACGTGCATTTTTTTTAGGATGCACATTAAAGGCCTTGCAGCTGCACAGTTGTGTTGATGCGAGAACTTTGAGAATTCATGGTCATTTTTAAACTGTGATTGTGGAAGGAAGCGCTGTGGTCGGTGGTGAGACTCAGATTGAGAGAGTCTGAAGCGGCCGAGGCTGGCAGGAGGAGAGCAGGTGCAGCAGCAAGCTGCTGACAATGCTGCACAAGGAAGTCATTTTAACAAACACACAGTGGCGGCCAGGGCCGGTGGCGGCCATCAGCACTGCTCCTTCCCCCGCCAGTCACCCCCTCACTAATACACACACAGGCACCCGAACACACACACACACACCATTACTACTACAGCCGTCTCAGTGCCCTCACCCATCCCCCCGCCCAACCACCATCGTCTCCCCGGCCTGCCAGTCACACCGCCGCAGCCCGCCACTGTCCCCCACGTCGATCATGTGTGACATGGGGGTCAGCAGCGGCGAGGCAAAGAGCCTCGGTGCATTCCCTCCCGCCATCACCCCCCCAGGGTGTGACCAGGCCGGCGGTCTGCCACACGCGCAAGGAAATTACCACACATCTTTTGTTGCTAAGTGCACGGGTGAGTGATGAACAGAGGCGGCCTTTGGCAGACGCTAACTGCAGGGGTGTAGAGGGAGGTGTGTGGGGAGGAGGAGAAAGAAAAAAATGTAAAGAGAGAGAAAAAGGCAGAGAGAGAGAGTGCTGGGAGGGAAGTGGCGACTGTTGGTGAAAGGATGGAAGAAGGGGGGATGGGGCGGATGGGGTGATGAGGAAGAAGGAGGGAGGAGGTGGAGGAGCGCGGGGAGCCGCAGCCTTCTGATTAAGGGCGAAAGACTGCCGGCTGAGGTGGTGGGGGCGGAGGAGGAGGAGGAGGGGGGAGGGAGGGCTGCTGAGCCCATAGTGAGTAAGAGAGGGGGAGAGACGGGGAGAGGAGATAGAGGGAAAGAGAAAAAGGAGAAAGACGGGGAGATGTGGGGGAGGGGCCGGAGGGACAATTTAACGATGCTCAAAGCCTCTGCCATCTCTAAAAAGCAAGAAAGGAGACAGACATGGAGGAGATCGGGCCGGGCTCGGGCTGGTGTTAACAGCCTGTTAGTTCTGCCCCTGCTTTTCTTCTTCTCCTGGCTCTTTGTTTGTGATTTGGTGTTTAGAAAATTGTGAGCCGGGATTACGCCGGGCTTTTTAAAGAAACTTTAGAAATCTGTTTTTCAGAAATATGGTTGGTTGCTGGGTTTCCATAAAACCATCATGGGTCTGGAACTTGTTGATTATCAGTCTTTTCCTCTCACACTTTAAACCAAAAAATGGACTCTCAGTTAATTTTTGTCCTCTTTTGGTTTCAAATTTATTATTATCTAAAGACAGGTGAATAAATCAACCTTTTATATCATACAAATTAACTTGTTTCAATAATTTTCTCAAAAAAAGGCCTTAAGTTAATTGATTTCTTTTTTGTATACTTTTGTTACAGTTATAAAGCTGAAGCAGGTTGATCTCAATTAAAAATCTGACTTCACAGATATTTTTTTCACTTTTTTAAAAGACAAACAAGCAAGATATATCGGATTTAATAACAACAGCCAAACTTGCTGACTGAAATAGAGATTTTTCCAGTGCATGTGTTCGGAGTACATCAGACAACTATTAAAGTAAAAGGAGAAACAACACACACGAGCCCACGGCTAAATCTGAAAGACGAGAGACCAGATCAGGATGTTCTGAATAATCAAGGTGTAACCTTTTTATAAGTGTAACAAATTCATGCTGAACTTAAAACAAGTGCCATTTAACATTATTGAGGAGAGGATGCAAAAGCCATGAACACTGGATGAGAGAGAGAGAGAGAGAGAGAGAGAGAGAGAGAGAGAGCACCTGTGTCATTGTTATGCCTGTTGCCTGGTAACAACATCCTTCACTGTGCAGCAAATGGAAGCCATGCATAAAGAAAGCCTTCCTCTTCGAAAAAAAAAAAGAAAAAAAAGTGAAAAAAGAATTCCATATTTCACGGAGGTGAAAGATGGCATTTCTGTTCGGGATCCATCATCTCTCTGTGGATTTCAGCACAAACAGGTGTTGACAATGAAATTAACTTGAAGTCAGCCACTATATCTCAGTTTGCTGAGGCATTTCAAATGACTCACTTTACCTGTTTGTGAACACGCACAGACACACAAACACGCAGTTTCTGATCTGCCAGTGGTGCATATACATGGACCTATACTGAGGTGACACATACCACTTCACTGCACTCCGTAGGTTTAAACTTTCAAACATGGACAGTGTTGTCAAGGTAGGTGTTCAAAACACCTCCTGTTACATCCCTGTTGGGGCGTGCCCACAGGTGCATACTTGACAAGAACAGCAGATTTTTTCCTAGAAGGACATATTTTTAACATTTTGGTTAAAGGACTCAGTATCTTTGTTGCTGAGAGTGAGGTGGATCGATACCATCTCTGAGCAATAAGCATGAAGCTACAAGACACCTCACTTAGCTTAAGCAGCGGCAGAGGGAAACAGTATGGATGGCTCTGTCCAAACTTTTAAAAACATGATTACCAGCAACACTAAGAGTGTCACTTATTAACAGGATGAATCTTAATTGTTAAATCTGATTACATCCAAGAAATTTTAAAAATGGCAAAATGTTATTTTCTGGCTATACTGTGCACCATGATTGTTTTTAGCATGTTAGCATGTTAGCTCATGTTAGCAACTCCGTCCCTTCTGTGACATATGTTACAATATTACAAGGGCACCGTTGCTGCACCCTGCTCCAACGTGTCACCCAACACAGGTCTGACTGGTTGGGTGACACACAAACAAGCCAGAGGGTTTTGTTCTCACACAGCAGACAAATAATAGGTGCAACCAAAATTTGGCTTGTGCGCTGCGTATCCTTTTTTCAATCAAGCCTCTTATTTGATAAAGTAAAGATGAGTATTTTAGGCATTAATTTACTTTTTTGCAGTGAAATGAACATCAAATTTTATAAAGTAAACATCTGAAATACTGTACTTGTATATAAAGGTAGTTCAAGGTATTTTTGCACTTTAATATTTTACTAGTGAGATATTGCCTTACACTTTTAATTAATTTTTTAGGATGGCTGCACACAAAGATTGAATTGGCATACTGCCCCAGTGCAATCGTTTTAAAAACTCAAACTTTAAAACTTTATGCCATAAAATCTCAAATGATTTTTACTGCTGTGCTCTATATGTTTTACCTATAAAACAGCAAACTTATTAAGATCTCTGAATGAAGGTTTTCTGGATGCAGGAAGATAGTTTTCAAATGAAATTTCTCTGACAGGCTACTTTCAAGTTGTGTTGCTCTTCACACAAAATATTGCTGTCACAACCTGAGCTGGAAGCTCTGTGCTTATGCTTGTATGTCTTTTAATACCTAAGGTTGCTTCAATTTATTGGCCATCGTTAGTAACTGTCTGATTTAACTCCAAATAGTTTTACCAGTGGTCCCTTATAAAGGCTAATCAGATGATGAAAAACACTTCAGACATTTTTGATCTACAAATGAGTAGCGTAGCAATGGCTTGAGACCAACAACGTCTTGTAGAGAGAAAACATGTTGACGAAAAAAAATTCTTCTCTAGGACACCTATGGGATAAAAAGGACTTTTATATGGATGTCTAGTTAACTATCACTTAGCAAACTGAAGCACTGACAACGAGAGAAGCTGCAACTCATCTGTTGATTGTTCTGCTCTATCTGTCCCTCGAGTCTATATTATAACTGTGAGTTTGCTGAACTTCACAAATATGTTGTGTAGATTAAACCAAGAGCACATTTTAATTCTGTATTGTCAGTATTAGTTTACCCACAGATTTTTTAACAAAACCATTTCTTTGAATCAGCAAAGTAATTGTTGATTTCCTCAATATTTTAGAAAAGTGTTTCCTTATGCCACTGTACTGCTTTAAATTATAACAAACAAACTACATTTTGATTTGTGATCAGCATTCATCATTTCACCTTATCTCTGCATTTTCTCAGTGGCATATTATTGATGGCCACAATGGCTTGTTGCAAGCCTACAACAGAATACAAAGCCCATGACAGTGTTTGCAATTGTGCGTTTTTGTGCCAGTGTTTGCTCACTATGAGCTGCACCAGGAGGTAGTTGTCATACATGTGTTAGTTATCCTGGACGGAGCCTTGCGGGATGCCTTCCTTTTATTCCCAGGAAGAAGCCTGTTGCTTGAATAACACAGGAGAAAGGTTGGCTGTACAATTTGGTTCTGCAAATCATCTTTAAAGGACTGAGCAGCTCAATGATGGGGGCCTGCGTGCACTTTGTATCTGTTAAACCTCGCACATTAGAGGATTTGCCCTGGTTGAGCCTTCTTGTCTTATGGTCCAATAAAAACTGGAGCACAATAAATGTCCAGCTGCATGTTGATTACCTTGTAGTGGAGAGTCATCAAATTGCTTTTAAATACCTTCCCACTTGTTTGCAGTTTGTTAGTTACAAGAAATATTTTCTGCCAGATCAATTAAAATGTTTCAACTGTATGTGCATATTTACCCTCTTAAATAGTGAAGTCCACTGCAGAACACTGATGTTGAAGTGCCAAAATAAAGAAATACTGTGTAGTAACCTCGAGTAAGATTATCATAATTTATGGCCTAAGTTTGTCGAATGAAATGTTGTTAAAATTAATTGCAACCACACACATGCATCGAGTTAAAAGTTACACTAATGACTTAGAAAGTTTTTGAGATCATTTTTGATGAGCAAAATTATATTTTGTGATCATTTTCTGCAATCTACATGGTGCCAACATAATTAGTCTTTAATGCACTCAGAGTCTTGGCTGCACAGTTTACAATTATAATTTTTACAAGTGAGTTTTCAAATATAAATTTAAACCCCAATGAGATAAGTAGGAAATAAATGTTTATAGTATTATCACTCAATATACATGTGTTTTTTAACTTTCACAGTAAACTCAAACACAACTCCTTGCACATTTATCGATTTTTAAAAAAACTGCAAATGCACAGAATTCCCCCCAAAATTCTTACATATTGTTACTAATTAAACAGAGTTTTTCCTCGTTCCTGATCATTTGATGGTCAAAACAGATGCTGTTTCAATGTGAAGGGTACAATGGGTCCATCTCTGCTTTTTCGGTCCTCAGGGGGCCTTGCTGTGTAAGCCTTGTCCATGAACTATGAAAGATGGCCCTTGCCGCATCGTCTTTTGCTCACATGAAACACCCCCATCTTTGATGGCTGTTTGTACCAGAAATCCCTCCCTACCCCCACCCACCTCCAGCAGCCCCTATCTGAAGTAAAGCTTCGCAGCGTTGAAATCTCACCGCTCAGTCAGTCTGTAGCAGAAAGCCCATTTTGATTTCAGGGATAAAGAGGGTAAGGCCATTCACAGCATTCATACAAGCTTGCCTCAGACACAAACTTCTGATTATTTAAATTTTCCTGTTATTGTTATGTTTCTTATTTATGACATACTAAAATATTTTTTCTACTGGAATAAAGATGTAAGAACATAATAATAAGAAATAATATTTAGCATTATTTGTCTCCAACTTGTCCTTTTCAATGAAATCAAGACAACTGGTCTTCTATTTTTGCTTTACTTTTCTTTCACTACACCATTTCTATATCACATGTTAGCAGAATTTTTTTCTACAAGAAGATTCATTTTATCGGAATAATGTTATCTGATTGTTTACAGTGTTGTGTTGAACAACTGTTGCTGCTCAAACATAAGACACCACGTCAACCTGACAGATCCTCAAAAAATTATATTGTACATCCCATCAGCACACTCAAGCATTTTTTAAATAACACAGATTGACCCAAAAGTGACATTTATAATTACAGGTCTCGAGGTGACATACTTGTCGCTGATTGCCCTCGAAGATGACTGCATCACTGGAGGAGGAAACATGCTTATAGTTGCTATGTTCCTCTGGTGCTGCATGAAAAAAATTTGCAGACATGAAACAAAAGTTGAATGCAAAACTAAGCCATACAAGTAAACGTGTTGAAGTGGTGCTATGACAAAAAAGTCCTCCACTTCCTGTCACCTCACCTGTTAAAAGAAACTGAATAAAACACTCCGTGGAGGAGGTGACGGGTGACACACAATCACACACACTCCTCAGTGTGGCCGGCTCAGAGTGAGAGTTTTGCCTGTGTGCACCTGGGTTCATGTTACCCTCTCTTGGGTCAGATTTCACACACTCTCCACCAGCTGCTCAACACCAGACTGTGGCTCAGCCGCCTATTGAACGCCAATGGAGACAAAGCCACAGGTGAGATGTTGAGAAAAATTCAATTTTTTGGATTTGTTCACACTTGAACACAAAACCCTGCAAGAAAATTTACTAGCATATTATTGTTATGTAATGAGGGATTTATTAGTATTCCACTCCACCGTCAATGGTCGTCTGGTAGAGGTATCTGTTGACTGTTTCTATTGGTTGGGATATGTGACTTAATCAAGCAATAACGCTGGAAACAAAATGATTCTCAGCTAATCTTCTGGCCAATCATAAGCAAAAGTAACGGCTTGGAAGCTGGCAAATGAGCCACTGCCTTGAACGCTCACGGTCTAATGACATGATTATTTGCTCATCAGGGCAATGTGAGGGAGACTGTGTGGATGTGTGTGTGTGTGTGTGTGTGTGTGTGTGTGTGTGCGTGCGTGTGTGTGTGTGTGTGCATGAAAGTCTATATGAGTGCTGGTTGGGGGTTGGTGGTGGTGGTGGTGGTGGAGGTGGTGAGGGGGTTTCTGGTCACATCTCAGCATGGTAATAAAAGCCGGAGCTGTTGTCACAAAACTCGGCCCCTACGCCCGGCTTTTAAGTGCTGCCTCTATTCTCAGAGAGCGGCAGACACATTACAGAGAGAGGAGAGAGAAAAAAGAGGAAGAAAGAGAAAGAGAGAGAGAGAGAAAGAGAGAGAGAGAGAAAGTAGAGGGAGAGAAACGAGGGGGGGTTTGAGGCCTGTGGCTGAAGGATTGATTTTAAATGTTCTGCAAAGGCAGTGTTTACTATCCTCCCTGGCTAGCCCCCTGACAGCAGCAGCATCAAAACAAGATTTGTCCCCCCTTCCCCCACCTGACAGTAAGAGGGGAAGGAAGCAAGAAAGGCTATGGTTGCTTAAATTGACAGTTTTTCTCCCTGGCCAAATGCATGCCCCGAAAAGTTGCACAATTGGTGCCTGCCATGTGCAGTCTTTGTCATCTCTGCATCCCTTTGTTTCTAATATAACCATATAGAAGTCCAAATATTATTGGATAAAATCAGTACTCGTACACTGCTCTTTACCCAAACTGTACAAAAAAATGTTACCTAAATAATATAGCGGGACATAGTTTGTCATTTTGCAGCATCTTTTCAAACACTGTATCACCATGAAGGACAAAGTGGTCTCAATGTGTTTAAATGGGCAACCCTAACTCATTAGCAGTCATTATTTATGGATGTGATGTTGACGGGTTTCAGTCTGGTACTTGTTCTCAGCCTCAGCTCTTTTTTTAGTCATGAGAGCAGATGATCAGCTTCTAACTCTTCTTGCATTGATGAGGAAAATGACCGCTCTTCTAAGACAGGTTACAGTGTGCAGTAGTTGTTTGTGTAATGTAGTAATGTAAAAATAGCACGTATATTTAAAGGTTAAACTTGGTGTTATATGTTTTTCTTACTGTCAGCAAGTTCAGTGGAGAAAGTGGATCCCAGGTCAGAGCCCAGTGAGATCAGATGTAAACCCTCAAAAATGGATCACAGATATGCATTGTTTTGTTTCTAAAAAGGATGAGTAATTTGCTAAAACAGCTGGGTACTGTACTTTTTTTTATCAAACAATACACAAACAGGATAAACAGCGGATTTGTTTGGGACTATTTACAAATTTATAAAACACATATGGAGCTCTGAGTATTTGGTTGCAGAAATTTCCACACATTGACTCCCACTTAACTACAGTTTTCACAGTCGTGGTAATGGAGCAACATAACAACATAGTTTACTAATGAGATTTTAATAGTTTTTCCCCTTTTTTTGACTGCAGTGGAAGTCGGTGGCGAAAATAATTGAACTATAATTAGGCTGATGATATGCAGATAATACCTGTCAGTAGGGTTGATTCAGTGTTGTTGTTCTTAATGTGACTTATAGGCAGTAAAACAAATGTACACATTGTCTTTTCCTTCTCATTCAATTTAAACTTTCAAATCAAGCGGAAAAGATTCTTTAAAAGTGTTGAGACAATTTTTGGCTCCGTCTATTGTAGCGTCTGTATGTAATAAAAGACTGTTAGTCTCTTCAGAGTGTGGAGAGTTTTCCAATATTGTTCAAATTTCTACAGTGGGAAGGTCTTCATTCCAAATAAAAAAAAAACAATGTGGCTACTTGTAACAAACATTCTGAGCACTGGCAAGAAATCAGGCTAAATACTTAACTTGATTTGAAGGAGAAAATTCCCTTACATGCCACGTGGCTCCACTCATAATTATCCGATTGTTGCCGACCATTAGGAATTTGATTTATTGTTCTTTGGCAGTCAGGATGGAGGTTTCTCACCCCCGCCTTTGACGTGTGTGAAATGCACAAGTCTGGAGGGCTGAGGAGAATATGGGGAAGCGAGAGCCATATGTCTGCGCTGTCAGAGAGCCACTTGTTAGAGGAAGTTTAGCCTCCCTGTGCCTCCAGCCACAGCCTTAATTATTAACAACACGTCTCCCCTCTGAAGAGCTGTGTGAGGGCGGCTCGCTGAAAAAGGTGCTTTGGAGTGTGGGCTGGGTGACGACTCTCCCCTGGATTCTGAGATATGTTCAGTTAAGGCAGTGAAGTATTTAGGGAAAGTTGTAGGTTTGTAGATATTTATCCTCCCCTTCCCTCTCATGCAAGACTTTGTAATTGAAGCTCACTTGTAAACATAAGCCCAGAGTGACTCAGTTTCTCTAACATTTAAATCAAGGCAATCATCATCATCAAGTCAGTCTGTCCCAATGAAAGATTTGAAAATGATCACCTCCGGAGGTTTGTATCCATGTTTTTTTCTCATAAGGAGAAGAAATGGATTGATTGGCTCTTGGCTTCATAAGTGACAGAAAGTCCTGATTTTATGATTTGCTGAAGGTATCTTAGTGACTCAACAGTGTACAGTATGTAATTTGATAGATAGCAAATGTTGCATAAATAATTTAATTGCTGATGTTACTAGAGATAAAATTTCATGTCCTTTACTAAAGTAAAAAAAAAAAAAACCTAACTTTAGAGCTTTAGAGGCCCCCTTACTCTGATCTGCACTGCTGAAAAAATATTCGTCAAAGGCTGAATGACTTAATCAGAGTTTATTCCAAGAAGAGAACAAAGACTAAAAGCAAATCTCTTCTCTGCTGATGAATCCAGAGTCACCAGTTAAAGGGAAAGTGACAAAAAACTTGAAATATACTTTAAATACTGTAAATAAGAGCCTTTTCAAACAATAATGAATTCAATTTTTAATTGTAACAGGCACCGAACACAGCACCTTGTTGCTCACCATTGACCCAAACCAACTGTCCTGTTAGCTGGTTTCAAGTAAACTGTCATCCAATCCCATTGTTTCGCTGTCTGGCTTGTGAGCTGGTCACTACAGTTGTGGGACAGAGGATCCAGGAAGTGAATTATGGACTTGGAGAGTGTAAACAACTAACACCCTCCACCCCCCCATACTCTCACACTCTCTCTTTCACAGTGTTTGCTCCTGGTTAGATTTTGTTAGAATTACATCTTTTGGATTTTGAACATTTTTTCAATTATTTTGCACAATTTTTGAATTTATCATATCGTGAGCCATGTATAAAGGACTAACTAATAGTAGCAGCAGTATAGTAGCAGTAGTCGTACTAGTGGTAGTAATACTACTACTAGTAGTAGTAGTAGTGGTAGACTGAACTGTATGGGGGTATAGGCGTCGGGTATAGGTCATTTGCCAAAACCCCTCTATAAAATTTTCCCTTTTTTTTACTGCCAAATGTTTTCAGGAATGATTGTGCCCTTTTAGTATTTGGGCTTGCAAGACGTCTCTGGTGGTTGGTACGAAATCATGGGAGGTAATGGATCTCAATGGATCTGGAACAGCATTTAATCAATAAGTGTCTGTTTTCATTTCGGCTGCATTGTAATTATCCAACAATCAGTCAACTGTAATTATCAATTACAAGATTGAGATGGCTTGATAATTAGCCAATCGGATCAGGTTTACCCTCGGCATTAAAGCCAGAATTAGGTCAAGATTTGTTAGGTTCTTGTCAGCGGCTACGACAGTCCCACAAATCATTAGGTTTGGATCACCCAAAGGAAATCCTGCAGGATATATTCACCTGTGAGGAGAAAACAGTGACGTAAAACAATGCTATGACAATGGGGTTTTTCACTGTATCTTCTTTCATTTAAAGATAAATAAGCATTAAAAAACGTTATTAAGTAATAGAGAAACAGTGTTGCTCTTTAATCTTTTCACTCCTCCTCCCCAAACTTTCTTGTAAGTGGTCTTGGATGTCATGGTTAAAAAACACAACTCGTCCAGCTCAGCACTCATCATCCCCTTCAGTAGTGTTGTCTGATATAAAGGTTACGCTTAAACATGTTTATTTTCTTCAATACTGGAAAACATTAAACTAATTAGACAATTGTGAATATTTTAAAAGATGTCAAATTTGACTTGGAAAAAACTTTATCATCTTCATCGTGCATCCTGAAAGGCTGAAATTGAGGGAGAAGAGTTGTGACTTTCTTGTCCAAAAACTGGTGTTTGATATTGGACCATATAACAGGTAAACATTGGTAAAGTAAGCTTTGTGCTTTTTTGAACATCACACTTGTTGGTTGCATTACTTACTGGTAGGTGTACACGAAACATTAACACACATTTGAGATAATAATGAGAAATCATTAAAATATTTAGACTAATGTATTTGCACTCATCTGCGCTCCAAGGGGATCATTGGTCTAACTAACCAACTAAGACCATAGCTAAAGTCCAGAGCTGCTATTTAGATAAGGCACTATTTCAAAATGCAAACTGAATCCTTAGTTTTAATTTGTTCAATTTAACAAAACAGTGAAATTTGTGTACACACCACAGCTGAACCAGCGTCTTGTGACTATGTGCCACTGATTGTCAAAATAGGGCTCCAAGTCTGTCTGAGAGGCCGAACTGGCAGTGACAAGGGAGACAGACCATGTGATTTTTTCTCCTCTCTTCCTTCCTTTCTATCCACAGAAGCCCTCACATTCCCCTCACACACATGCACACAACACTTGCGTACATATGCAAAAATGGGCACACACATCTCTCTGTCTCTTTCCTTTTTCTCTCTCTGTCTCACACTCACTACACACACACACACCGAGCCCAATGCTGTGGAACAGCCATCAGTCAAAGTGTGTTGGCGCTGCAGGTCTGGGGGCATTTACATAGATAGATGATGGAGAGATTATGGGGCGCTGGGGTTATTAATCACGCTGCTGAGGAGGAGAAGAGGGACTCCTTGGTGTCACTCTTCTCTCCAGGGATGGCTCTTTACCCTGGATATGTCTTTTGTGCCATTTCCCATGTTCTATTTGCTTCCTAGCTAAACCACAGTGGTATTATGAGTGCCTCTGCATTTAATATAGCTGCAGGGTAAAAGTACGGTGCAGCAAAGTCCATTTCAAGCCACTTGCTTCAGGGCTACATTTCAGAATTTCCTGCTTAAATGCAGAAAAAAACTTTTTTTTTACACCCTTAATTAATTTTATATTAAATGCAATTTATATTCATGTAACGTAGACACTACTTAGTGCCAAGCTAAACAGAAAAGGCAATTCATTGATTAGTTAGTCGATAAACAGTTAGCAAATATTTTAGACACTTTTGATCTTTTGTAAAGGAAAAACTGCTTAAGTATTACTGATTCTTGCTTCTTACATGTAAGAATTTATTACTTTTATTCTCTATATATAAATGTACACTGAGATTAAGCTTCTGGGCTGTGGATTGGATGAGAAATGTACTTCAGCAGGGCACTTTTTAGACATTTTTTGTAGGTGTAAAGATCCAGTCTATCAGATTTAGGAGGATTGGTTGGGTTAATGTAGCAGAAATGGAATATAATATTCATTTGTATATTTTGATTTGTGCATAGTCACCTGAAAATAGAAATATTTGTGATTTTCATTACTTCAGACTGAGCCATTTAGATCCACAGAGGGAGCGGGTCCTCTTCCACAGAGTCTGCCATGTTGCAGCACCATATTTGTAAAGTTACCCAGAATAAAAAAAACAAACCCTGGCTATAGAGAGGGCCTTTAATGTTGGACAGGGGGGTGAGCTGAAGGAGAGTCAGTTGTGCAATTCTAAGCTTCATCTCCAGATGCCACTTAATCCTACACACTGCACATTTCCCATAGACGTAGTCGTTTATTTACTGCACATACTTTACATATTGCAGGTTTCAGTTTATACTAAATCAAGATAATAAACCGTGTAAACTGTATATCTGTGAAAAAAAGCAATATCCTCAACTTTGCTGTCTTTGTTTATGGTGGACATAGACTCAGCACCCAAGATTTGGTGATTGCCAGTTTCTTCTCATGTGAATCACACCCAATAAGAGATGTGTCAGCCCAGCAGCGATACTTTCTCTCCCTAAATCCTCCTCTTGCATTATTTGTTTCAGCCAGTCCCTGCAGTTTCTTATCCGCTCTGCCCCCCTGGAAGGTGTTGGAACCACTGAACAGGCTAAACAGGCTGTCTTAAAAGAGGTTTATTTGTAGTATAGCAGACTCATTTTTTTAATCTTCCTCTAGTGTGTTGCAAAAACAAAGTAACCCACTGAAAGATCTTAATAATCCAAATGATTCCTAATGTACTTTATTTTGAGTGACTGTGATGAGTTTTGATGTTTCATTAACAAAAAAGCTAAAAATTTAAATGTCTACATAGAAAATTCAGACTGTAGTTACTACATAAGTGGACAGGATAATGTGGCAGGAAACTCATTTTTATCACCAGCTTGAAATTGGTTTTAAAAAAATGATGCTTAAACGAGTAAAGGTAAGACTTAGAGATTTATGTCATGAAGGAAGGTGTAATTTTCATCTCTTCACCTGAGGAAATTCAGGGAATTAAATTTTTTTGTCCTAAAATATTAAAAATTGAATGAAATTACAGGATGTTTTGAGCCTCTTGATCCGCCAAATTGTTCAGTTTGACTTAAATTAATTTAAAAAAAGATACACAAAAATTATTTTAAAAATGCCTTACACATTCACATTTTGCCTGTGGATTCACACTTCTAAAGCTTAAAATTTCATACATACTGTACCTCATAATACTCAAACTCACCCATATTTTCATCTGTTTTTACTGTGTGTGTGTTTGTGTTTTTCATTTCACACCTTGTTTGGATGTACATGGTGCAAGAGCACAGGCCTGGTCTCATGTTTGGTTGATACCAACATGGTCACCAAGAATGAATGATGGTATTGCTTGTTTTTGCAAACTACAAATATTCTGAAACTTTCCACTTCCATGTGTTTTTCGTTTTTTACATTTATGTGGTTACAGTCTGGTTAAGCTCAAGCCAGGGGAACCACTTGGTTAGCTTTAGAAAAAGATCTTGTTTTGTTGCTGCAAGGTCAGAATTTTTCGCACTGTTAACCCTGGTTTGGGTCAGAAAAGGCTGGAGACTGCAGAAATTTCTTTCAAGACACCTGTTTTTTTGTCAACAGAGAACAGCTGTAAAATGTATTACAATAATTATCTTGGGGTGTAGCCTTGAACACTAGTCTTGTGCTTGGCAGCTGTGTTACCACAGAGCCATGCAACCTCCGTCCCATCCAAACTCCTGGTAAGAAAATTCAGCTGCATCCCATTTATATCATCTATTAAGATGATGATGAGTTTAGCCTTCAGCATCCTGTCTCAAAACTAAAGAATTGCTTTTTGTACAGAGAATCTTTTTTTGTATTTATATCAGAATTAAAGTCAAAATCATCAGCAGGAAGGATGTGAAACAGCTGATTTTCACTCTCTCTCACCAGTCGCAAAATATATCAGTATAGACATTTTTTTCCCTCTGATATATTGTTATGGATGTCCCTACTGTCCAAATGCAAACCCAGGCTCTTGACATCCATGTGGATTTTTCCTGAACTCTGTACAATTTTTGTCCATTTCTTGATGTTGTTTATACTATACTCTCTCTACCTTAACATATATTTTAAAACCCTTTCTCGACACTGTGTGTTACCACTTGCATAAATCATAAATTATGACTGTATTTGCTTGGGAAACTGTTGTAGCATGCACTGTATTGCATTGTTGCATTCTCTGTATTTTGTTTTTTTTGCATTTAGCTCTTATTAATGCATTTCTGCTTTACACTCAGAATTATTAATGAAAATAGGCTATAGCAACTTTGTGCTTCATTTTTACATGTCATTTCCTTTGTTTGTTTGTTTCACACGCAGCAGACTAATAACTCAGTCACTTCCCCTCAATAACTACCTCAACACCTCTTTAAAAAAATTTGCTTGTTTAACATTTTATAGTGCCCAACATTCTGCATGTTGTATGAATTTTGAATAGGAAATGGCTGGAATGGGACACTGTGAGACTGGTGGATGTGATAATGGAGTAATCCACAGCGACAGGTGAAGTACTCTGCTCCTCTGGGCTGTTTGCTTTGGTAAATGTAGCCACCATCCTGTGACCCCAATGGGACCTGACACTTGGACCCTCCCTGTCCTTCCGTCTCACTCCTCCACCTCCTCCTCCCAACGTTCAGCTCGTTCACCAACGCACTTATGGTGTCGCAGCAGTTCGATGTTGCACTATGAGTCTCTGGTCAACAAAAGCCAAGTGGTGTTTTCATTGAAGGATTTGATGGGTTCATTGAAACACTTGGAGAGACTTAGTGTGTGGATGCACGGGTGGGTTAATGCAGCTGCTGATAGATGGATGCACAGATGATGAATAGAGGGGTCGACGCATGGATGAAAGGACAGGTGGATATACTGATGGATGAATGATATCTTAAGAGATAAGTGAATGAAAGCCTCCTCAGAGATACAGTATGAAATATAATTTCTTTTTATCTTGATGACAGGTTTGTTTCACACAATAAAGCTGCAATTTATCATTTGGTGTATCAAGTTTGTTATTATTACTTGTTTATTTATTTTACTAATGTCTTTAGTCAGTAGGGTTGAGTTGGGTGTTGAATGAAAAGGAATTGGTGTGTCAGGCAGAGAAAGGAAAAGAAATTCATAGAATTTGAAAAAGAAAAATATGAAAAAAATCAAGTCATGAGTTTCTTCCTTTATGTTCTGAAACATTCGTAGAACAAATCTGGTATGTTGTGGAAGACTGCTATGAATCATACATAGTTTGCACCATATTTTGACATTTGATTAATGTAAATATGAAATTTTATCATGCTGTAAGCTTTTCCAATAATCTGAGAATTAAAAGCTTGTTGTTGAATCTTTTTCTTTAATTGGCTGCAAGAAAATGATGGAGCCCAGAAAACCTGACCTGGGGATGAATTATCTTAAATGTTTTGAATATGCTTGGTGCTGTGGAACTCCACTCCGGAGTGGAGTTAAAGACTACAACCCTGGTTTTCACCTCTGCTAAAGGTATGAATGAATGAATGTGAACCACTTTGTTGCATTGGCTTCTATGCATTGTCAGAAATGTTGGAGAAAGTCTACTTGTATGCTTGATAAGGTTAGCTAGCAATGTTTTTTCCTTTACCAGTCATGTGACAACAAGCAGTTGTACGAGGAGATTACACATAAAGTAACATAAAGTAAAAGTAACACTGGAAAAAGGCAGATATGAATACTAGCAGAAGAAGCATTGAGATGCTTTACCAAGGCAAACATGGGTTTTTATGTGTAAAATACTCTATTTCAAGTAAAAGTTTTGCATATAAAAAGTGCTCAAGTAATTTCATATTGTTTTTAAAAAGTGTATCTTAATTATTAAATGTATAATTTTCATTCTCATCGTGCAGATTGAACTCTGACTCACTCATTATTACTAACACAATTATATATAAGCAGTGGCAGCATTTCAGTGTTGTAGCTAATAAGGATAGAGCGATGCTAGCTACTTATTGTCTGCAGCAGCTTAATGATCGATGCTATTTCTATATTTAATGAATGAAAAGACCTTTGTGGGCGACAAAGTCCATGATTTTAAAAGTAGTAACTATGAGTGTTGAAAAAGTGTTGCACAGTTTATAGTACAAAAGTCTCTCTGATTTGCAATGGAGTGCAAATATAAACGAGCATAAAATGGAAAATTTCAACTCAAGTACAAGTACATTCAAAATGTACCTGAATTCAATTTTATGAACTCATATCTTTCAAATACTGAATACTGGGATGAGTGGGACACATGTGGTGCTGATTAGTACTTTTTCATTAGAATTTATGACTTTTATGGAAGAAAAATATAAAAAATGTCAAAAAAAACAAACAAAAACACTTAATAATATTTGAAAACAGAATGCATTGTCTAATATCATGAATTACACTTGACTTTCTGCCATAGGGAGGAGTGTTGTTTTGGTTAACATAACCACATACTTTAAGTTATCTAAATAAAATAACTGAAACTGCATTAGTTGCCAGAAGTTAAGAGAACTATAGTGAGTTAAATGACACACAAAAATTGTTAACATGCTATGATACATTTGCTTTTAAACAATAGGAAGCAATACATTAAATATTAACACCGTTTCCTTATTATTTTGAGAAAATTGCATAAAACAATTATGCAATTAAATGTAAACCTAATTCTTTGAAGACAAAGTTGCCTAAAAAAGCCTTTTTTCGTTATTCTAAACGGGTTTGGACTGTTGCATTGGCACTACTCAGGAGTCAGCCTGCTGACTTTGATAACCTAATTCCTCAGAGATCACTCTGGGACTCTTGCTGCCAGGGGCGTTGACATGATGTGGAGAAATGTTGCCAGCCGTCATGAAACCTACAGACCCAATCAATCAATCAGCATGCTAACACCTCTGCTTATGTGTTTGAATGTGCTGCCGTGTGTGTGTGTGTCTGTGAATAAATGTGTGTGTTAGAGCATGGAGTTAACCCATGTGTTCTCCCGGGTCAGAATGTGAAAAGGAGAGGCAGGGAGAATGGGATGTCTCCTAGATTCATCAATTACTGCACCCAAGAAAGGTTGTGCCTGTCAGGATCCACAGATGGTGTCTTTGCATGTGTACATGTACATAACCTGCACTATGTTTTTTTGTGTGTGTGTGTGTGTGAGAGAGAGAGAGAGAGAGAGAGAAAGATTATGAGTAAGACAGAGATAGAAAGAGATGTACAGATGCGTGAGGGAGATATGTACAGGTGTGTTACACGGGGAAAAAGCAGGAAAAAAGAGCTGGCATGCTCGGCCGTCTCACTGCGCCGTGATGGCTGCAGGATAACTGATCAATCTACACCTGCCTCAGAGAGAGACAGAGAGAGAGAGAGTCAGAGAGAGAGAGAGAAAGAGAGAGAGAGAGAGAGAGAGAGAGGGAGAGAGAGAGAGAGAGAGAAACAGTCAGACAAGATTAGTGGAGAAGGATGATGTCAGCCAGGTGCCTCGCTGGCTCCTCTGCAGACCCTGCTTGTCTGTGTCCTGTTTTCCATACTGCACACACACACTGAACTAAAGCATGTTTCTCATGGTTATGCATGAACAAGTCTGACTTTATTTGACTGGATTTCTTCAGAAAAATAACTAAACGTCTGTTTTCAGTACTGCTTCCTATTTGGAATTCTTTCATTTTCCCAAAATCTGGCCTCTGGTTGTGATTCACCATACATCCCCCCCAAATAACTTAAATTCCTTCAGGGTGCAACAAAAGAATAAAATTGAAGTTGAAGCACTAAACATTTTCTAAACAAATGGACTCTAATGTGGCTTGTTAAATGACCCAAAAGGGGTATGTTTAAAAAAATATGATACACCCTCTTGCCTCTGGATTTAATAGGAAAGCTCAGACAAAACAGCCTCAGAATCTGATTTTCTTCCCGCAAACTTTTAGAACTTTTGTAAATCTCCTTTCCACCCAAACGTCGCTTGTGCAAATCTTGCCACTTCCTTCAGTGGGGAGATGTTTTTCTTCTCCCTCCTGCTCTTAACTGTGTACCAGCGGTTCTAGGGGCTGTCATATTGCATCAGCGCTCTGCTGATTACTTCCACCTTGTCTCCCTCGTCAGGAAATGATTCTGACACGCACTCACACCCTGCTTTCTCTGCATCAATATGCGTGCGATGGAAAAACTGCAGACAGTAAATAAATAATGAAAGACAAGGTAGGGAAAAGGGGGGGAGGAAAGGAAGGAGGGAGGCTCTACGTGTCGTTCTCTTTCGGTCTCATCCTCTGTCCTCTGTGTGCGACTGACTTAGTGTGAGAAAGTGTTTTTTTGCATATAGGTATGTAAGTATGTGCAATGCAAGCATCGGCAAATATGAAGTTGGAGATGGAAAAAAAGAAATTGGGATTAATTACATAAAGATTTTTTTTAAAAATGTTGTGCTAAGTTTGAAATTAGAACCTAAGATACATTGATTTTGTTTCAGTTAAGGTAACAGGTTAATTGGAGGGCAATTTGGTTCTGTTCTTTAATGTTTCGTCAGTATTGCTTTAATTTTTCAACACTTTATGTCCTCTCTGAGAGCCTCCCTGCAGGAAGGTGTGTGGATTCGTCTTCTGCTGAGTGCCAAAAAGTATGCCAGTAGAGTGAGGGAGTATTCTCAGTCAAAATTCCTGAAGGGATTATCGCAGAGACTCTGCATATCTGTGGAGGACACAGAGAGGTTGAGCACATCTGACTGGCCCAGTAAGCTTTGGCACCCAGTGGTACGACTGGCATCTCAGGGACCTCTACTCATTTTGCTGTTTATTTGAGTGACAGCTGATATTTAACCGCTCTCACTTTTGTTGACAGGATCTTTGGAGGGTCATTAGAAAACATGGGCAGAAATAGATGTCTGTGTTTCCTGCTAGCATGTAAAAATTCTTTTTGCTCTTATTGAAATGTGCACCATCTTGGAAAAAAAACATTTTTTAAATACAGTCTTGTGATAGATTTATGATAATGGCTTGACAGCAATACAGACCTAATGAATGATTAGTTTGTCTGACTGTCATTTCAGCTCTCCGTTCACCAGATGACGGAATGATTTTAGCTCCAGCACTGCAGCAGTTTTTTGGCTTGCTACACTAGTTTCGAATGTATGTGCACAGTTGTGTGTGTGAGTGTGTGTGTGTGTGTGAATAGAGTTGGGTTCAAACTGAGTTCACAGCTTGAAAAAAAACGAAGACTCTGCCGATTAAATTTCAGCATCTGTTAAAACTGGTGCAATTTTATTTGCAAAATAATATTCCTCAAACTGTTTTACATCATGTCTCACCAGTGCGGATCAAGAGTTTTTGTGTGTTTACTGGGAGAATTTAAGGATCCACCTTGTTGCAGCTCTTTTTCCGAGCAGAGCAGCAGTGACACTTTCAGTGGCACAAAAAAACAAAACCAAAAAAAAATTAGAAAGTAAACAGCTCAGAAGGGTAGTGTCTCTGCATAATGTGAAAGGTGCTGTAGGGTTAAGTTGGTCCTGTCTGTTCCATTAGTCTGCTTGTTGTAAGGTTGTTGAATCTGTCCAGTTTAAAACTGTAAAAAAGCATCTTTTAATAGTATTTTAACCAGTAAATAAGACAGTTTAAGACCCAAAAAGTTAAATGCCTCTTATAATTTTTCACATGAGTTGGTGGAGATCAAATAAGAGCTAAAAAGCTGAAAAAAAGGGAATACTGGCATTTCATTTGTTTTTAAATGTGACCCTGAGATGATTAAAAAGCTCTGTGTGTTTTAAATGCAACTCAGTCATAAATATGTCCTTGTAGACTGACAGCATAACAGGCAAGTTAGCTATGTTTGTTTTGAAAAATTTCTGCCTCTTGCAGTCTAAAACTGATCTCAGTGTTTCATTTAGGTAAGATCAAGAACCTCAAAAGATTTTATTTTAATAATTGTCTGTTAAGTCATTATCTAATTGCAGAATAAGGTGAATGAGACGATGGTGACTGAGTAGGTGGTTGACTGATAAAAGTTATTGCATATCAATAGTTTAAGGTAAACTAATTATAGTATTATAATATTAGCTTAGAGTTTTCACATTCACAGCATAAAGTTACCTCTGATGCAAACAAAAAATTTATGTTTGGAGCATCTGACTGATGAAACACAAACTGACTTTTATTTTGAAGTAGTCTCAGGAAATGCAATGTGATATGCGCAATTGTCCATTAAAAAAAAGCATCTGAAAACAAGATAATGATATCCTTTTGCTTTTTTTTTAACAAATCCAATTATTGCAGAGAGTAATGAAAAAAGAAGGCGCAGTGGCGGTGAACTGTTAGGGCCTGAATGAACTCCCAATTGGCGGCGCATATAGACACCACCACGGCACTGCACTTCATTTTATTTTGTTTACTGTTTGCTGTTGGTCTTTGCTCATTCCCGGTCACGGAGGGTATAGTTTCGGCTTTAGATGAAGACCTTCAGAGGACAGGCTGCAAACCTCCAACTTCTCAGTGATGCAACCAGCTCCTTTCACTGTGCCCTGCTATTTGCAGACTCATGCTTTGTACAGCATACGGTCAGCTCATGGTTATAACAAATAATGCATAAAGGGATATCAAGGAATATAATATATAAAAATATTAAGAAAATAAAGGAATAATGGAAAAAAATGTCAGTAGCACTTTATAATCTAGTTCACATGTAAAGTGTAATTTCTTGATATCATGTAACTCCCCAAAACTAGGTAATTTAGTTGTATGAACCCGTTCATATAAAATACTTAGCTGGTTTCTATAGGCACATTAGGGAAAGCAGAATAAGAGAGTAACAACTGTGAATTTTAGAGAAAATATGAAACGTCTTAAAGAGTTGTGGTCAATTTTTTTCATTTTAGGCTTAGAATGAGGGCATATAAGCACTATTTCTGAAAATATTTATCCCTTCCCCTTTGAAGAGTTCTTGTGGTGATAAAATTGGTATAATCAAGAACAGGTGGGGAATAGATTAATGTTTTTGTGATCTTTGTAATCTCTTACAGTCTAAAAAATCACTCTGTGTAACAAAATTATGTAGAACACATTAGGCTAAACCTGTAGACCCACGAGGCCACAGGACGTGTCTTAGCTTAGCGCTGATGAGTTAATTTGCTCGTGCTACGTCCTCAGTTTGTGTGTGTGTGTGTGTGTGTGTGTGTGTGTGTGTGTGTGTGTGTGTGTCTGACTGATGCAGGACATTGAATGTTACCACTGAGGATCTTAAATCCCAGTGCCAGTGGAGACTGTGAGGTGTTGGCTGTGGTGGAGGTGGGGGAGGATTAGAGAGAGCTGTCTCTGATGTTATTTAATCTCACCGGCCAGGGAGCGAGCAAGCCAGCAAACCCTGATGCACGTTATCAACCTCTGATGACCAGCGAGGGGGGGGGGAGTGGGCACCTCAGACACCACAATGCCGCCAAAAACCGCCACTGCAGAGCACTTCAAGCCATCTCCTCGCCGGCCCGAACCAGTCAGCAGCTCAATTTGGGTGATGGCAAGCGTGCTCAGTCAGGGGAGAAGTCAGTCCCGGATGATTTCCTCCTTCTCCACTTGTTCTCCTCAGCACTGACGGCCCTCCCCACCTCAGATAGCGCCCAAATGTGCCTCTGTCCTCTCTTTTCCTCCTGCTGCACCCCCACTCCCCACCCCCTCCCCCCTTCCCATAACTACTCCCACTCCCTGCCCCTGAAACCCAAAGACCCCGCAGTCGCTCAGTTGCTCAAGCTATCTCAGGAGCCTGTCTCGCTTCACCCCCTCAACCTGCCATCCTCCATTCTCTTGCTACCACCCCCCCTCCCTCCGCTCCACCCTCAACACCCCCCCCACCCCCCACCCCCCAAGTGCATTCCAGCATGACAAACCACATGGGATTTCACTAGTCCTTTAAAGTCTGCTGCCTCTGGGAACCACTCTTCTCCATGCAACATTTTAGTATTCAAGGGAATACGTGACTGGGGAGGCAACCGATGCTGTTATATTCCTCCCGTCTCCTCCTGGTTGTTATTTCGGGTGATGCTTCGCAGGAGGAAAAGAAGCAGTGGAATGGCTTTTTTTTTTTTTTTTTTATCAAGTGATCATAATTGATCACTGATTGTTTTTTTTCTTTATGGATTCATTTTCCTTTCTTCGGTGCATCCTCCACATCAAACATTTACTGTCAAGATCTCTTTTACTGAATCCTTTTTTTTTATTTTAACACATAAAAGCATCACAACAACAATATACAAATTCTTAGTAATCTTTAAAACCAAAACACATTTACACATGCAACAATAGGGTTTAAGACAATGAGTAACTTATTGAATAATTTTGTTTTTGGAATGTCTCAACGTTACTTTGCAGGAGAGAAATCGGACTATCCCTTTTAGCTCCAGAACAACATATGATGGGTCGGATATGTAAAGTGTACTGTAATCATTTCTAAATCTGAATGTTTTCAACATAACATACAGTTCCTTTACTGGCATTACTCTCTACCTTTTAGACAGTTACAATCTTAAGTGATCTAAACCAAAGAAAAAAGGCAAAAAGCTTTGAGGTTTTGGTTAAAAAAACTTGTACTTCAATAGTCTTTGAGAATATGACCTCCAGACAGCAGACTGACTCACAAACGTCTGGTGCCGTCACAATCAAATGACGCCCAATTAGATTTTAAAGAAGTGCAATTCACCACACAAGACAATGTGCCCTGTTCTGCAGTGACACGCTGCGGACATCCTTCACTTAACTCGTTTTGGATGAGACACATCTGCCAACTCGCCAGGAATGAGCGACTGGCATTGTGTGTTTCTACGAACCTTGAAATGCATCAACATTTCTAAAATAGGTATCAGAATGAAATCACATGTAACAAGCAGACTTCCTTAGCAGGAGAATGCAGAAGAATTTTGGTCGGTGTGACAGTCAAGAAGGAGGCTAGAGTTCGAGCCCACACAGAGACCAACTTTTGCTTCCTGTTTGAGCCAACAAACCCGGGTAACTTTAGCGGCCATCCCAACAGTTTCAAGCCATGTTTGTGGCGGCCAAACCAGGTTTCTTTAATGCAGCAACGGGACATTTTCTAGCCTAATTGTGGTGATAAAAATGGTTATTTTAAGCCAAAACATTATCATTTAAAACCCTAACAAACAGGTTTTATACCTTAACCTAACCAGAACTTAACCACAGCTTTGCCATGTCACTAATTGGACACTGGCCCAAATCGGAAATGTTTGTGGGTTGCAGAAATGTACAATGCTGACATTTATTCTGGGATACACTCATTAAGCTACCAGTGACAGTCTTATCTTTAGATTTGTATTTCAAAAAAATGGTTTTCAGATAAAAATTAAAATATGATGAAGTCTGATCAAATGATTGAAGAATCAACAGAAAATAAAGATTGAAGAATAATCAACAGATCAATTATTGCTCCAGAGTTTAGTGTGTTGTGTTTGTTATATCATCAATCCATGTGGCCTCTTCTGTTTGACGGATTCATTATGATTGTATGATTGTCTCTTTGAGTCCTTTACATAGGATTGGCTGTAAAACTACAGCCACAACACTGAAACACATTCATAGACACCAAAAATATACATTATGATACTGTCAAAAGGTACAATAATTACACAGAAAAGGAAATTACAGAGTTAAAACAACACCATTATGTTTTCATTTATCTTTTTGTCTGTCCACTTTTTCTTCTCTTGTCCTCCACAAATGTGATGGGCATGTTGGGTTCAGTGAACCCATCAGGTGGTCCTGGCAGAGAGTCCAGAGTCCCACCTGCCCTCCTGCTGCTGCTGGATGGGGTGGCCACGTTTTGCCTCCCTAAAAGAACCACCGGAAAGCTTCTCCATTGTTGACTGGCGTCCTCTGTGGGAGACAAAATGTGAAGGGCACAGTTTAATTTACAGTTGTTCAGGTCAGGCCATAGTTTTAATGCATACTCTTTTTGGAAAATTGCAGAAAAATGCACATATAATAAGAAATAACAAACACGCTTCAAAGCCAATAATCTATAATATTATGATCAGAACTGTAAAGCGGCCGCTTAAAATAAGATGGACATTAAGTTAAGTAAAAACCCAGAAGGGCACTTAAAACTGCTGTAAAGCACAACTGCCAAACCAAGTATTTCATCAAAGAGCCAGCCAAGGTGATTACATCCACGTCCCACCCACACCCGAATAATCATTAAGCTGGATGAAATATTCAATACAAATTCCCAAGAAGCAACAATGAGGCATTTAATTACTGTGAGCTCTAGCCGCAGTGAGGGGGAACAGTGCATCATTTCAATTTGAGGCTGCGCCAGCAGCCGCCCCTCCGGCTGCGGCGCGGCGTGCGGCGGCGGGCCCCGCCGGCGCCGCCCGACGCCGGGGGGG
>JAQNCA010000024.1:1379004-1405812 GCA_029783725.1 Acanthurus tractus
CAACAAAAATTAATGATTTAAATTATTTTGACCTATCCCCGACTGGGGTGTAAACTCACAATAATACAATTTTGTGGCTCCCCCCCCACCCGCCCCTCCTCCTCCTCCTCCTCCTCCTCCTCCTCCCCCCACCTCCTCCCCAAAACCCCTTTGCCAGAGTGACAGCCTCTCCTTTCTGAAAACTCATTTGGAAGTCAAAGACATAAAATACTGAAGTCTCCCACCAATCCCCATGACCAATTAGCACATTTTTTGATTATTTTTTTCTGCTGTTGACAGGGGGGGAAATAGTGCATAATCACAACTAAAATCACTTTAGTCTGAGTGGAGGGCAATTTGACATTTTAATACCAAGTGTCATCTGTGGCTCCTTAAAGGCCTGACGAATCCTTCAGCACCAGACAGACGCCTACGCTCGGCCTCGCAGTTTATGGACCACATGTAAACATTATGCACAGTGTATGGTGGTAGGCAGTAATTATATGTGAACATGTCCCAACTTCTGATGGGTTCACACATCATCATTTCATGTTCTGTTACAAAAATACGCTGCATACTATTTAAAGTATTTTATTCAAACAAATAAACAAATGAGTTATTACTTTTTTTATTTTGCATGTATAAAGATTTTTGTCCATAGAATAACAGCAAAGCTTGAAAGGTTGGCTGGTGAATCAGCTAGGTAATTGGCAGAAAAATCCATGGACAATAGTTTTGGTGACTAAAGGATTAAGTTTTTTTTCCAAGCAAAAATGTTATAAGACCTTCTGTTTTTGATGGTCTTCTACAGTAAACTCAACATTTTTAGGCTTTGAACTTTATTCAGACAAAATAAGCATAGCATGTGAACCTTTGATGAACTGTTTTCACATGTTTCTGACACTTTGTGGAGAAAATAAGAGAACTGTCTATAAAGAAAATAGTTTTAAGCAGCAGAACCAGATTACAGAACGCCGGACCAGTTAAAAGACTTCATGTTATTTTTACATACTTATGTTGTCATTGTGATATGCAGTCACAACAATCTTCCAGGTATAAAAATCTAGTATATGTGTGGTACACGCTGTACAATGTATGTCCAACCAGCATTATTATTATGACACTTTTCCACTTGAATGGAGCCACATTTAGACTTTATACACTCACACCGACATTAACATTCACCAACAGCACTTTACCAGTATGAGATAAACAGACAATAATGGATCTCATAGAAAGGTAAATTTGACAAAATGAACATACAGTCCAGAGTCTATGGAGGAGTTTTTCAATCTACCAAATGTGAATTTCTGCCAAAAATGGTACTCCAGCCTGGAGTAGCGTTGTTGTGCTTTACCACTCTGCATAAAAAGTTTAGGAAGTAACAGTGTTAAAACAACATCTGTGTAAAAGGCTGAGACAGCAGTGGCGTAATGTCTTGATAACATATTGAGCAACCAATGAGTGGGGGTTTCAAAGACAGCTAGCAGCAATTAGCAGCTAACTCAAAGAAGAAGAACGGAAACTCAAAATGTCCATGAACTCCTGCCCTCTGTCGGGGTTAATAAACATATAACAGAGATAATAAAAGAGTGTTATTACCATGTTATTCCATTATTATTGTTGAGAAAGAGCGTTTGAACTCATATATGTTATTCAAAACACTAAATCACCAGTGCTGCTCTGTTACATATCACACCAAACATACTGCCAAAATGACTGCTTAACTTCAAATACACTATCATGAGCATCATTAATAAGTGACAGAAAAAAGTGTGCAAGCTCCTCATCTCATGCTGTTATCAGTAACTGTTTTTATTGAAATGATACCCACCACCAACAAATCATCCTTAAGCCCTAAGTCACATTAACTGTAAGCTCAGCGGGTGTTCAGTCTTTAGGTAAAAAAACTGTGGTTGTTGCCTCCATGATAAAATTTAAGGACACTCCTCTTAAATCTATAATAATGCTGGACTCAGTTTTGTGCACATACATTCCTTCCCATGTGTGTAGCAACCATTTACCATTTTTCACACCACATTAAGCAATTACTATTATCCTTCCAAGAGAATAATGGAGGGACTGGGAACAGCAGGATACCATCATCACCAATTTACAGTCATGGATGAAATGAAACACCATCGTCATTTGAAGGGTCAAGGCGTTCTCACAGATTCTGGTGTTTTTTCTTTTGCCTAATTGCACTGAGCTGAGGCTTCCGCCCTCGAACGGGACCGGGGCTTCATTAATTGTGTTTCATCATTTTTAGAAGCAATTAAGCTTTAGAAAATATATTAGCAAAGCCATTATTAGCCATTAGCTGTATTTGTTTTTTGAGAATTGTAGAGAAAAACAAAAGAACAAGAGGTGATTACACATTATGAGTTTTCTAGTAACCTGAGCCACCAGGAAACATTTAGGAATATGTGGAATGTATCTGAAATGTGTTTCATTTATATAAAATTGATGGTGTCTGTGATTCTGTGCAAGGTTGCTGTATTTTCAATAAATCCCATAAAATATAATAAAGCCTCTTAAACTGACAGTTGCTGGAAGAAAAAACAAATTAATGTGTCTCTTAACTAAATGTGCATATGGCTTTCCTTAAAAAACTGATCAGTTCTTTCTTATTATTTGCATGTGGAGAGAAAAAAGCAAAATCACACAAATGTAACCTGCAAATTTTATTATTTGATCATAACATAATGAAATTAAATTGCAAGTCGCGATATACCTTGCTTACATTAATTTAAAGAATTTAAACAAGGGGGCTTAATTTTGCTAAATGTGCCTAATATATTGGCAACTGAATACAGGCTTCTCTGATAAAATAAACAGGAAGGAGTTACAATTTGATACAATGCAATTTGACATTTGTGCCAACAAGACACAAAGTCTTTAAGAAAATGAGTCTAATACAGCCACTTCAGTACATTGCAAGATTACCTACAAAAGCCAAGCTGGGAAAATCTCACCAAACACATTCTTTGAAATGAGAAAACAAGAACCGCAAGAGCTTTTTAGAAAACATAGAAAGGAGTGCATCAGAGCACTTTGACTAGTCTTCCTAATAAGGAGCACAAAGGAGAGCACAACAAGGAAACACTTCAAATGTTGTAGACGTATGCACATCCACAGTGAATATGGTGCATCCACACTTTTAGCCTTATGCCATGCTATTTAGTGATGCTCTTAAGAGCTGAGGCAGAGAGGAGAAAAGGGGAGGTGAGAATGTTTATCTTGATCCATATTCTCACATTGATTAGTCCCTGGTGGAAGTGCGGCTCGCCAGAGACAATAATGACCCTGATCTGGGCACTCGGCATGTCTCTGTTTTGTTAAGTTCCTGCGTTATCGATCCAGTGGGGCTCTTGAGTGCTGCTTGGATTCACTCCCGGGCCTCGTCGCCTCGGCACACTGCAGTGACCAGGCACAAAGAAGGCTCAATTAGCACAGCTCTGCGTTGTCTGCTCCCCCACCTGCATGCGCCTTCAACATCACTCCATCAACCGCCAGGGAGAGGGAGGGAGAGAGAGAGACGCAAGAAAACAGCAACAACGGGGAGAGAGAGAGTGAGAGACGGAGAGGGATGCAGAGAGAGGGAAAAACAGAAGAGACAAAGGTGGGGAGAAGGTACCGGGTGATAGCGTTACACCAGGGACCCAGGAGCAGGACCGAGGTTTCACCTCAAATCAAGACGCTGTGGCAGTAGCTCAGCCTCACGTCAACACCGCTGCCTCTGCAGCAGAGCATGCATAACAACCTGGCTACAACGACGCACAGAGGGGAAGACAATTTCCCGCTCTGGCAATGAATGCGCACGACTGAGTATTGAACTGACTGAAGGAGGAGGAAGAGATTTCTCCAGACCTCGAATTAACCCCACCACACCACCACGGTAGGCAGTGTATTGTAAGTGTCTGCTGGTGGCTTTTGGTGATAACGACACAGTAAAACTGACGTGGTGGAATAATTCTCTGCTGATTCTGGCGAGGCAGTGTGAGATCTCTGGGCAGCCATGACACCCTGTGATCCTAACTCAACCTGGCAGGTGCAGTTAATGCCGTAGCCAAGTTGTTGGCGGCTGATTGAGACGAGGTGGTAGAAAGACGGCGAGATGTTGAGTTATAATCAAACCGACTGGACTGAGGCGGCATCTGTAAAGGCTGCTTCGACCTCAGCGGGGGCACACGCGTGCATACACAACATAAACCTCAATCTCTAACACCCAGGTTAAGGCCAATCCTCCCTATCTTTTCCACACAAATAATGAAAACACATGAACAGTCCTCAACCCCCGGCCCACCCCTTGCCCCTGCCCCTCCTCTCCCCTGCAGCCTTGGCTTCACACTGAGCTGGGGCCAGAGATAAACCACTCAAGACGATGAGGATGATAATGGCAGACGCCGCAGCGCCTCAAAATTCAATCAGCGCTGGGACGTCAATGCGGATGAGTGTAAAAGTGAAATATGCTCGCCGGCGTGTGTTAAAAGAGGGGCTCGCAGAAACAACAACGGGTGATGAAGAGGACGATGAGGGGAAAAAGCAAGAGAGGGAGAGAGAGAAAGAAAAAAAAAAACAGGAAACTGAGAGAAAAAAATGAAAATAATGTGTCTCTACTTCTCCGCTTCCCGGCACAATCCCACTGGCATTCTGAGCAGCCCTACTTTAACCACAGACTGTGAATAAATTACCCTTTTGAACTCGGGGTGATTGCAAATGTGCCCCGGTTTCTCCTGAGACATGTCTGGCACTCACCCTCAGCTCTATGCTCCCAGCCAGCCTTGTCACAGAACCATGTCCCCTCCCTCCCTCTCACCAGCACACACAACCTCACACACACACACACGCACACAAGCATGAACAACATCATAAAAACTTTTAATTCACCATAATTACGGGTGGGATTTTTTTTTTTAAGTCAGCTACAAACTTGCCTTTTCCCTCTTGTCTCTCTATTTCTGTCTAGGAATTCTCAAGAATCTCCTCACACTCTGAGATTTAAGAAATGTGTTAGAGATGAGAATGTATCCTGAAAAAAAAAGGGAAAAAAATGTAGCACTGGCACAAAAATCAGAGTCGAGATGGAACGGATAGAAGCAGGGCAGAGACGGATATAGAGGGAGACAGAGAAGGGAGACAGGAAGGGAGAGATCTCAGGGAGAGACAGTGGCAGTGGCTGGGTTGAGCTGCAGCCTGTGGGAGGAGGCTGATGTGTTTCAGAATGCTCATTATGACACATGGCCCATACATTAGTCTGACAATACACATAATTTATTAACTTACAGACCGGGAAGCAGGCCACTTTTCATAACCGCAGTCCTTTGGATGCAGCTCTGACAGGCTGCAAACATGATATATATATAAATAAATACCACTGACACACACACACGTACACTCAAACAGCAGTTTACACAGCTTTAGCTGTCTGGATGCTTGCTTTAAAAAAAAAAAAAAAAAAAAATTGACAAACACTTTGTGAAAACTGTGTGCACACCCAGGTCGGCCAGTTTGTCTTCTTGCCGTCATCAACACCTTGCACCTCATGAGCCTCCAAATAAATCCGACACCTCTGAACTACAGTCAGAAAAGTTACGTCTGTGATCATTTCAATATAAACGCCACGCAGGGAAATAACTTTGATTTTTTTTATTACAGGCAAACTGTTGGGGAGGCAGACAAAACGAGGAAAAGACAGGAAAGAGGAGTGAGGAAAGAGCATGTTTCATCAGAGTGAAGGAAGGAGGACTTTGGGAGGCAGCCAAACATTCAGGGCTGATCTCCAGGTCTAAGAAAGAGAGGAGGGGGGGGAAAAGTTTCAGCAGTGCAGTCAGCCTTAGCTGATGTGTTATATATTGCCTGTCACTTTATTCTGCGGGAATATTGGGGTGTTGCCAAGCTCAGACCTGGAAGGTATAGCAATCCATCACCTGCACTGTTACCGGCGCTGCTGGGTGGGGGTTGAAATCTCATCTTGAAACTTGTAGCCAATATTCTAGCCCACCAATGCCGTTTATAAAAGGTAGCTCTCCAAGGCCGCCATCACGGACAGACCAGTCATCAAGTCGTCCACACGCCACTGCCCCCACCGTCCTGCATCACAACACAATGCAAACCAACTCTCTGCGAAAAAATTCAAAGCCTGAATATTAGCTGCACGAGAATCATCGATAACAATAATTCTACCGACGATGGGAAAATATATGTAAGATGACAATCGTGCAATATTCATGTGCTGTGTTGAAATCATCTTTCTGCTGTGTGGCCTGGTTGCTTCAGTGTGCAGGTGATGAATTTTATTGGCCAGTTATTATTGAAATTTTAGAGGTTCAGGACAGTGGTTTAACAAAGCCGATCCAAACGCTGCACCTCATGATTGATAAAATCATCTTCAATCTAATCAGCTGTAAGATTACGAAGACGTTAACATTGTCATAGTTTATAGGGTGGAGTTTTCAGATTTTAAATCTTCTACATGATTTAACAACATTGGAGCTAAAACAGACCATTCAGAAACCAGGTTGTGGCACAAAACTGGCTGATGTCCATGCAAAGACATAGATATTATTTCTTGACTGGTCTTTGTCCTGATCCTACAAAGTGTCCTTTTCACAGCCAAAAAGTTCTTCAGCACTGTGCTCTAGCCTAGTAAGTGTTCAATTTCCCTCAGATTATTACATTCAGAATTTTTTAACAGCATTATGAAACACAGAAATATAAATTTTTCAGTGAAACATATACTTAGAAGTGCAAATCAAATCTTCTCAAACTGTTGCAGTCATTCTGTCTGTGACTGTTCTTTTCAGTATTCTGACATATTGACAGCCTTAAATGTGCTCAATTTTTCACAGTTTTGCCAAATATTCATGTTACTTTATTTCTGGGTACTATCTCCTCATCACAACAGAAACACGAGGGCAGCAGACAGCACAATGAAATGAGGAGTCCTGTGGTGCGTAAGTACACAAAGGTCACATATCCACTCTCATTCAATACCATTCATTTTTTCACAGGTGCCATAAAAGCTGGACTCAAATAAATCAGAGCAGTGATGCTCCAGTTAACCTTATCTATAACTGAGAATAATCCAATTTAAGACGATTTTAAATAAAAAGTCAAGGTCTATGGCTTATTTATTGTCAGTCAGTTCAAATAATTAAATCCTAATTTTACTGCCTTGAGAATCAATTTGAGAAATAACCTTTAATCTACAAGGTTTATACTAAAATATTTTAGTATATTGTCAACCTTTGCAGGCATTTAGTTGCAATTTAAAGCTCATTTTCTTTTGAATAAACACTTGAAGTCGAAGATATTAACAAATTAAGTGGGATAAATGATTTCTCGACACCTATTTTTCCTCTACTTGAATTTAATAATCATTCCACTTGAATATGCTCATGACACTTAATGGGCACGGACAAAGAACCCAAGTACACCAGTGTTTTGATAGCATTCCAATACTGAAATACAGCTGCAATCTTTTAATTCAAGGTCCAGTGTTGCACCCGCCATCCATTCGAGCAAATCAAGCTAAGTGTATTGCGGATGTTTGTGAGTAATGAGGAATTTGGGAGTTTTTTGCTGACTAGACGTGTATGAAATGGAGGGGGGGGGTTGGTTATGATGGTGTGCTTAAGAGCTGTGCCTGCGAGAGGCGGAATGGTCACAGGGGGGAGATTAGGCTGAGGGGCAGTGAAGGAAAACCAAATCCATCTCCATCTCAGAAACATCCTAAAGCAGATTACTTACTTCAGTGTGAGAGGAGGAGAGGGTGGGAAGAGAGAGAGAGAGAGAGAGGAGCAGAGGAGCATGAGCTGGATGAGGGAGCAGAGGAAGAGAGAGAGAGAGAGCAATTAGCATAGATGCAATTCTGGCACAGTCCTCTGACTTGATATTTGACCTTCTGCAAGAATCTTGCCAAATATCGCCTGAGAAGCGCAGACGGACCATATGGCAAAGTGCTGCTGGAGGCTGAGTGCAGTGTGACTCCAAGCCTCCGTATGCTAATGGGGGGAATGTAATCACAGTGCAGCATTCCTGTAGGACGTATACTCTACGAGCCCTCCATAGGAGTGGGTTTGCAGTGAGACAGGCCAAGCCTCAGTGGCTTCAGAAAATACACTTTTTATCAAACAAGCAGGGAGCAACTGAGTGGATAGGGAAATCGCATGGGCTGAGTATAACTGGGGCAACACTGCAATATGTCACTTTATGAGGAAGTCAGTATACTGTATGCAGATGGAAATGGAAACACAAACAGTCAAATGTTTGAAAAAGGGTAAATCCACACTGAATCCCATATTGAGGAGGCTGCACTGCAAAGCCGCTGCTCTTTCCTGCACATGTGATGTCACAGCAAATATTTCCCATTATCTACTGACAAAAAAAAAAAACACCTGCTGAGCCAGTGACATTGCTGATTGGGGCGTGGCCTAAATCACAAAGTTTTACCTTTTGTCTCTTCTGAAATCATGATAAATTTAACAAATCTTTATAAATCTTGGGATAACCATCTTTACCTGAGAATTAACAGGCATAATTATATTAAATAATCTGATAAACCCATAGTGTAAAATACATTTTGCATAATATTTTAGAAATAGAGATGAACATCATGTGCAAGAGCCTGGCTCATTTGCTATTTCCCACTTAAGAAAATCTTTGTGATGAACGTATATTGCACGTGTTTAAAATTGAGTTTCACACTAAGATGTCTTTGACTAAGAGGCTGTATCAGTATCCAGAGATAACATAAATGTATGCGAAGCCACAAATAGGTTTTAATGATGCATGAAGCATGCACATTTCCTGTAACTCTTTATTGTCAGAGGAATTGTAGTCGTGGATTTGTAGTGACAAACACTCTACATTAATAAACACTTCTATCTGCTTGCTCTGCTACTGACAATAGGCTGCAATAGCAATCTTTACTTTTTCAGCTATTTTAACTGGGTTAACACTAGCTAACTAGATGCTAGCAAGCTAGCAAGCAGTTAAATTTCAAGGGCAGAGCGTTTTTGTGGCAGACACAGACTGTTCCAGGTCAACACTGACAGCTTACGATGTGATGAATGATAGTTTGACATGTCGGGATTTAGAATGATAGGCACAGCAAGGAATGTTTCAATAAGCAAAAATCTAATTTTTAATAATATACATGATTCTAAAAAAATCACATATTTTTTTAATTTCAGCTATTTCCTTCATAAGTGGGCCCCTGATGGCCTTTAGTGTCTCTTACTCTGAAAACCATGGTCATAAACCATTTTCCAAATGTACATAACAGTGCTTATATATATGCTAAAGAGAGGGACTTAAAAAACAATATTTCAAATATGAGAAGATAACAAAGAAACCTCAAAATCAAACTGCCTGCAAACCATTAATTGCCAGTTTAAATGCTTGTTCCATTTTTCACATGTTTCAGGTGTTTCTCCTTCAATCTCCACTCCTGTCAACACCTTCAGCTTCACTCCTGTAACACTAAAACACAAGTTAGCTCCCCGGCTTTAACTACGTAGTCTTAAGCTAAAAAAAAGGGATTAAGTCCACAAAACCCTGGCCTCCAATCATCTAACATAACCTCCTCCACACGACTCCTGAACTGATTAAAAATATCCCACATGCACAAAAAACAATGGAAACTAACAAAATTCAGCAATTATGTTTTCTTCAAAATCTATTTCACAAATTACGTTAGGAAGATCAAAACAAGGAGCAGTAGCAGAAACAAGACGTTTCAGATTTCGTTTCAGTGTTTTCACATTTATCTCACTCAGTAAAGAGATCTACCCTAAAACACAAAATAAAAACCTCAAAAATCTCTCACTGCACCAGTTCAGTGAGAGATATCTGGGCTAAAAAGGGAGTGACTTTCAGCAGCTGATACAGCACTCAGACGCCATGCCTCTTCCATTTATCATGCATGGAAAATCCCTGCCCACACAGACGGAGGCTGAGCCGACCATCGTAGGAAGAAACCGAGGCAGCACAAATGGGTCAGAGGGCGCAGTCTGCAGCTAGGATCACCTACCTGCTACTAAGTACAACGGTGTCGGTCTCCATTTCAATTAGCTTTACCTAAGTATCCTTGTCCAAGAGAGGCACTTTTACACAAGGCTGCTACAAAGCTAACTCTCCTTTGGGAGAAAGCCCTACAAGGGAGGCAGCAGAGGGGCTTTCAGGTGCTGCTGAGATTTTAGGAAAACAAAACAAAGGCATGTGGCGTCGAGGTCAATTGAGCCCCAAGATGAGAAATCAGAGAGCGGTGTGAGCAGGGAGAAGGGCAGGCGCAGTAGGATGGGAGTGGGGGAGGAGAGGGAAAGATGAACAGGACACGCATTTGAGTGTGTAGATACCTGAGGGATCTGGTATGGAAATCCCCAATTTCTCAGCCAAGTTGCAGCCTTTTGAACAGCGGAAGACGTCAGCAAGCACGGCGAGAAGCCATGTGGGTGTAACGAAGCGAGGGCTAAGCGAGGCAACATGCTGCCAGTTCTCTGAAATGTTAAATTGAAATGCAAAGTAGGAGCAGGCCTTCTTGTTTTGAGCAGATTTCTCAGCATCTGTGTGGGAGCCCTTAAACTCAGAAGGTCTATATGCAGAGCTCTGCATATTTACTGTAAATCAACATAATATTTAGGTTAGGCTCAAAAAATGCACACAGTCTTGAGCCAAATCTCTGTGTATTAAAATTTGGGGAGTAACAAAAACTTTAAGATTTTGAATAGGCAATTAGCACCTGCAGTGCAGCTTTTACCCTCATGCCTCTTATTAGACAATATTTATGAGCTGAAGATGCTACGAGTGATTAAAGGTAAAGGATTTAAGGTGAATTAGGCAACATTATCAGCATTTTTCTCTCCATAGACAATGTTTGATATCTCACCTTTCTATAACCTGGATGGACATAAAACTTTTAACTTCCTCCTCATTTCCATAACTCATTTCCACCCATGAGCAAGGACCCTTAACCTCAGCTGCTCCAGTGAAGCTCCTCAGTGGCCAGCAGGTCAGACTGTGGTGTGTTGTTCAGTAGCCTTCAAGTGTGAATGTGTATTTTCAGTGTATGTTTTACATTAGAAGACAGTGAGGCTCTCAGTAAAATTTTTCTAAATGTATATAGAGAAAATATCTTGTTCTTTGATAAAACACGTTAAGGTGCAATATTGAGCCCTTTGGTGCATTTTAGTACATTTCTTTTATGTGATCTTGTAAAGGCAACGGGAAGTTAAAATTACACTGTTGCAGAAACTGATTTTATACTCTGTAGTTTACTTGGTGGCCCTGTGTTTTTCTGTGTTTGTTGGGACCAAGTGTCTTGATTTTACGAAAGCTCCGAATTTCCCCCTTTGACTGATTTCTCTACCAGAACAATGGTGGCTAAGAATCATGGGAACTGTAGTATTCCGAAGCCGTCTGCCATACCGAACTGATGGATATGAAGTGTCAGAAACAAAGCCGATATTATTACAACTAGAAATACGAGATATATACAAACTCCAGCACAGTAGGTGGCAGTATTTAAGGTAATTTACAATCTTATAACAAATGCAGAGAAGAAAAAGATAAAGGAAGAACAAGTGCCGCACACTATTGTCAAGCTCATGATGTCAAACTGTAGCGCTCTGGTAAACCAAAGCAGTGTAGACTAGAGAGCAAAGCATGTCATTTTTTAAAGATTTCAGCAGACTGTAAAGTGAAATATGTTTCACAAGGTTCAGAGGGAAAAGTAGTCATGCCAGTTAGGAGTCAGAGCTCCAAAATATTAACTGATCCATCATTTTCCTTTTTCACCAAAAAGTGTGTATAAACTGCAGGTTATGAACTTTTTAAAACACAAAAATGAGAAATAATTATTTATCTGATCAGTATCGGCCATTAGGATAATTACTGGTTACTTGAACTTCTTTTGAGACTCAAAAAAAAAACTAAAATCTCAAATACACTGGTGTAGCTATTTCTTTAAAACTTGTCTATGGACCAATAACATCTATTTTTTGTTTTATTTTTTTTGTTTCCTGACAGGAATTAAATGAACCAAGTTACAGTGTCTGACTTGCAGGCCCTCACAATGCATGGTTGACATTTGAGAGGTGCATGTGTCGCCTCCTCAGGGAGCCTCTGAGATCGACACTTACCAATGACACCCACATTTATGTTGATCTTTGGAGAAGCATAATTTCAGTGTAAGAGGTCACACGCCAAAAAGGTTGTGATTCACGGTACTAATGCATCTATATATACTGTAATAGAAATTCCATGACTGTGCAGAAAGTCTTAATTTGGTTTTATTAAATTTATCCAAGATACACACACAGTAATTCTGTAGAGAGAAAAAAACCTCACTCCCTAATAAGAAGAAGGAAAAACAAGGATTTAAGTCATCTAGTTAAAGTCATAAGACTAATATTCCCCCTAAAGCAACTTCAAACGAGGAATTACATAAGTAGGCTTTAGTTAAACTGGAAGGTGAAACTTGACAAAGATGAAAACAAGACAGACGTAGGATCTCGTTAGGAGATATCGTTAGGGGAAAAAAAAATCCAGTGGGCAAAGTAATATGCTAAAGGCAGCATTTAAGACAGAGCTAATCCAAGCAGACTCCCCCCTGCTTAGTCATTCCAACTCCACACTGATCAGACAGGAAAACCAGGGTACAGTTTGTCAAAACACAGCTTGCACTCTGAGCAGATTGAAATCATTTCTTGACTAACAGAACGCCACAGACAAAACAGATCTTTTTAGCAGTGACAACAAGCTGAGAGCAGCTCAATGGTTTATCAGTCAGGGGGGAGGACAAAGGGGCTCTCTGCTCAGGAATGAGACTATCCACCTGATGTCATCAAGCGGTTCATCGTAAATCCCATCCCTTGCCAGGGGGGAGGCGGACTGACTTCACGCCTCTGTGACACTCTCTAACCTCAGGGTTTCTATCAAAAAAAAAAAAAAAAGAAACCTTGAAATATCTTTCGAGGCATGGTGTCAGATGCTTGTCATGAAATATTCATAATCTGAGAACAGAGCCACAATAGAGGTGGTGGCAGCATGCGAGGATTTGACTTGCAGAAACTGAGATGCTTAAACCACGCTGACCGGTCGCTCCCACCACTTGTCACTCACACATTGACTTTCACATTAGTTTTCTTGGCTGAATGGCACAAAGCCATCTGTCGTTTAGGCCTTTTAACCTATAGATATAAACTCATTAGTGCAACTGCAGATCTGCAAATCTATGGCCCTGTATATTACATTTAATCTATTTTATCAACTACAACAAGGTTAACAAAGATTGAAGTTTCCTTTTTCTCTTGCAGCTCAATATTGTTACCTGTATAAAGGAGCTTTGCAATTTCAGAAGTGTAGAGGAATATTCTGATGGGTTTCTATGCTTAACCTTACTGAGCGTGCACAGATCTTGTATACATTCTTGGCATATGTGGTGTTTGTTCACAAAGAAAAACCTTTTCAAGAGACAAAATCTGCGATTCAAAGAGAAAAGAGGAGCAAAATCACCAACAAGTACAAGCCAACAAGTAAACTAAAGTCATCAAACACAAAAAGTCTGTTTTTTTTCCTTTTTTGTCTACAGTCAAAAATTTGCAGGGATACCTGTGGATATACATGTCACTTGTTTGATCAAAAAATCATTGCAGCCATGTTTACTTATTGTTTGTTTCTTGGGTAGTTTTTCCACCAACCTAGCTCGAAAATTTGATTTGTTTTCGCCGACCAATCTTCAAACTTTGCATGACAGAGATTTCTATAAACACTTGCACATACGAGTGAGATTTCGAGTTCCTTTAAAATGCACCAATGTGGTCACTTTAACAAACACAGAACAGAAGTTCTTCTGCTGTGATGGACGTCTTATTTCAAACCAGTTTCTGCAAAGTCTCTGCAAACAATGAAAACCTCGTTTTGGGAGGAAAGAAATCAATTAAAAATTAGCGGATGCTTTAGAGAACTTTTGTCAGCAATGGGAAATATTTAAGAACTTTATATAACATTAAAAAGGCTAAGTCTATTGGAACACTTACATCTCTAACTTTACTGATCTATGTTCAATAAGTCCCCAGCATCAAGGCCAGAGTTATTTCATTATCTTAGGCATCAAGAAGCATCCAGTCAACCAGACACGCAGCAGGAAGCAAGTGCTACGAGCAGTGAGGTGAATTTTGAGGTCTGACTTGAGGAAGAATCGATAGGAGAACTGTAATTTAATGGTCTGTCAAAGAGATCAATGTTGGAGTGAGAGAGTAAGAGGCAGACAGATGGAAAGTACTAATACAAATCCTCATACACAGTGCAAACCAGCTAGACTTTGGGTTCAATGGTCTGACCTGAGAACTACAGCATTATTTTGACTTTACACTTAGAGGTGACTTGTTGCCCCATAAGCAATTAATTCCATGCTTCTTAAAGGGACAGTGCAAGTGAAGAAAGTAAAAATTTTAACAACTACATATCACAATGAAACTTCCTTGGCTGACTACATTGGGATGTTGTGATCCACTGTTATTAACGATAATCTTGATATTAAAAAATTGTAACTGATATTTTGTTCATATTTTATACATGTGATAATATCATGTGAATAATACAATGCCTCTTACATAATATACATTTCTTTCCATTCACCCTTTGTCCCAGGAAGTGGGAGGTGACAGTAATACACTTAAATGCTGGTTACCATCGCTATAAAACCGAAAATCATTATCCGTTTTTTTTATGTGCAGTTTTTTTACTGTTACAGTTGAAGACTCTCTCTCTACCCTCACTCACTGTAATAAGTGTTATTGTTTCCCCTTAGTTGCATTCACGCTTGAACATGATTCATAAGTGTGCATTACTGGGAAATTTTGCTACGTCATGAGAAGATGTCAAACTGTGTTGATGGTGAATGTAGTCACCAAAGAAATTAATTTCCCGGCGCATGTTGTGTTGACAGAAAACTCAGAGTTCTCCTGCAGCAAAATCTCTTGTTCCTCTAAAACCAGGAATGTCATTGATGAGGAGATACAGATTATATTAGCTTGGGTAGTTGGGGGACATGCTGCAGCCTAAACGATGTTTAATTTTTATATGCATTTTTATGGGATGTCTGTGGGGAAAATACTTCTTTTTTTCAAAGTTCTGCAGTCGACAACAACAGGACAACAGCGAGTTCAACCAACTTCCCAAGCAACTCTCCAATACTGCAGCTCTTTGAGCACCTTGCTCATGGTCGAACAACTAAAAGAAAATGAAGGGACAGATTTATTCTGTTAAAACTTGTGATGTTTTTGCCTCAAGAGTTTCCAATGGAAATATCTGGCTTCTGGCTGGCAGTGCTTCATCAAACACCCTCTTTATAGGCTCCATTGTTTAAATGGCAAGCCACTGTGAAATTGCCAACTCTTATTTCTATCATGTGACATGAGGGACTGCTTTCTAGCACAACAACCATCATCCTTGTAATTAATGAGCATTAAATTACTGCGGTAGTCAATTCTAATGTTATAGGATACTCTGTTGTCTAAGCAGGTTGCTAATATGATGCATCTATTACCACAGTATTCCCTGACCAAAAAATGAACAGTTATTGCCCCCAAAAAGGAACAAATAATAATGTGACTGTAATCAATTCTGTCTTTAAGAGCATCATACTGTCCTGTGATGCAAATGAGCTATCATCAGGGTCATGCATTGTTTTCCTGTGTAGTTTACTTTATATTTATTTATTTGAAAGGCTCAGTGTGTAAAATTAAGGGGATCACATGGCAAAAAATGTGATAAATGTTAAATAATATTCAGAACTGTGTTTTCAGCCGTGTAAAGTCACCTGAAAATAAGAAAAGTTGTGTTTGTATGGCCTTAAAATGAGGTGTTTATCAGAGGGAATGGATTCTGTTCAGTGGGGTTACCAGTATTTCACTGCCATGTTTCTACTGCGGCCCTGAATGGACAAACCAAACACCGGCCCTCCAGAGGCCCTTAAAGGCCATATAGCGGCTAAAAATGGCCAAAAATGTAACTCACCAGACCTTTCGAGACTTTATAATTCTGCCTGATATTGTAAATTAAACAGCCACAGATAAGGCAGGAATATGCCTGTTGAAGGAATTTGGTAATTGCTGATTTAAAATGGGAAATACCAGTTTTTCGGAGGAACTTTTTTAATCAGGCTCTACATCAGTTTAATTACCCATTTGCCACTGGCCTCTCTGCACTTAACTCAATTAGGGCAATGTTTCTTTAATGGAAAAAGCTTGGTTAAAAATACTACTACTGCTCAATTGCTGCATTAGAGCCAAAACATAAAATATGTGCAGAAATCAAAATAAGTCAAGATCCTGTCTTTTTCTTTTTTCTTTTTTTTCTGGAGAACAAAAAAAACACCTTCCTGCAATGCTCAGCTCTCACTGCAATCCCATGATGCATTTGCTGAAGACTTTTCTCTCACACTTTATCCTACAGGCTCTCAGTAATGACGAGATACCTTTTAACTTCTCAGCCAGAGTCAGCATCAATTATTTATTCTCATCTGTTTAAAATTTAAAGTGCCACACATTAACGTCCTCCCGCACCTGCTCTTTCACGCTGTCCAGCCTCCACTGGGCTGCTTTCTACCCCCAGTCCTGTCTCCCCCTCTCTCTCTCCCTCTCTCTCTCCCCCTCTTTCTCTCTCTTCTCGCACCATAATGAAGACAATGACAATGAGGTCTCTTTCACCGCTGAACCAGGAATGTTGAATCAAACAGGGGCAGAGGAGGCGGCAAACCACATAATGTAAGGGCATCGTCCAGACGCCTCCGATTACGCGTTGGCCTTAATTGGTGGCAGTGGCAAAAACGATGAATTCTTAAACAGTGCCGTGCGGTTGTGCCTTTCCGAGCACAGCGAGAGCCTAAGGAGGACAGCTACTCTGTGCAAATGGAAGCTGACAGAAAATCCACACGGCACAACCAATCTAGGGGAAAAAGGGCATGACAATGAATAAGGGGGGGGCCCATGCTCTTCAGTAGCCGAGGGTAGATCGCAGGGAAAGATGTGTATAATTAAGCGGTCTGCATCGTGGTTCAGATGGCAAAATCCTATTGTCTTGACAGGAGCTTAAGGTTGCCCTTTAGGTTGAGACGTGCGGCGGCGTACGGCCTCATTTTTCTGTTTTTTTCACACTCCCCCAGACCTCTGCGACCAAATTAATCTGCAGTTTTAAAGCTTGAATAAATCCGGTAAGTTAGAGATCTGCAGATCTAAAGGCCGTCTGTCCCTCAGGCTTTCCCTTCCTCGTTTTTTTTTTTTTTTTTTAGTTTTTATTTCTTTACCCCCTCTCCTTTGCCCATGGAGATTGGCTGGCAGTGCTCAGTTTTATCTCCAGGGAGGCAAAGGTTGGGGGGAGGTAGCGAAGGCCACAGATTTGTCCTTATCTATTCTGAGCACACCTAAAACAAATTAGACCTGGCTGCCGTTGCTTATTTGGCTCCCGTGCTCTCATTAATGGGCTGAATCCAAGCTATTTTCCTCAAGGTCCTGCTTCCAACCATTTTGGGCCTTGTCTTTTAACACAATAGCAAAGGTTTCCAGGCAGCAATGCCACCTTTTCATCTCGTCCATTTCATGTAGTCATATCAACCTGCACAAAGAGCAGAGGGAGGAGGGGAGGGGAAGAATGAACGTCCTCCTACTCTAGGATGCTGTTTCCTGCTCGTGACTCAATGATGGCCTTTGACTTTTGCTAATTGAAAGGAAGAATCAGTTCAATTGGATTTTTCTTTTTGTCCTTTTCATGCTGTTTTTTTTTTTTTACAGGACATTATGCTACTTAATTATATGGAACCTGTTTGGATTTGACTTTGTCTTTGCAGTGTTATGAGCAAAAATACACAGCAGTGCTGTTTTTCAGTTTTTTGCTGAGCTGGCACTTGAAATTCTGTCAAATTGTGTAGTTAAAGAGGATGTAGTTCTGTGGGCATTAAAATCCTGATGCAAAATGTACTCCACTGAGTGTCATTAGCAAGCAAAACGAAAAAAAAATTACCAACAAAGAGGCACCTCATATTCACATGTTGTAAATGTTTTTTACGTGTCGTCTAACTATTTTTTTACTTTATGTCTTCCTGTGAGACTTTACTACACTGCTTTCATTAGACTGATTAAAAGAAAATGTCTGATTGCCAAAAACAGAAAAAAACAGACTAAAACTTATAAGACTTGTAAAAAAAAGCATAAATAGCGTAGCATAGCTTTAAAAATATATAAAACCTTTTCTATATACCTCTATTAACTATGAAATATTTATTACTCAGTTTTAAGTGATATTGATTTATTTCAGATCACAGTACATTCAAAGCTTTACCTGCCACTTAACGTATTTTTTAAGTTTAACACTGTTACTGGTGAATTTTCAACTGTAAGAATCCTGAAAATTTCTTCCAATTCTGCAGTGAAAACCAGTAGTGAGATATAGCATATACAGTATAGATTAAACTTAAGAAAAGAATTTATGAAAGGGAAACCTTACATCAGTTTGACCCACAAATAACTCATTGAAGCAGCATAAAAATCCACCAAACTGAATTCAGTTTAAACAACTAAAAAAAGGATAAACTTTCTTTGTAAACTTTAAAAAGACCTAGAAAGCCAAAGTAATCCTCGCAATACTGCTGCAGCGACAGCCCGTTTTGCTGTAAAGCTCAAGATGTTTGTACTGAATCACTTGTTGGATGAAGAATCGTAAGTATCTCAGAACAATACTGAGTACAAAGAGGATTAGGATCTACCAGGTGGTCCCAATAATGGGTCACAGGATAATAAACAAAAAAAATATTTTTTTTCTAACTATTTTGGAATATTTTCACTGCTTCAGGCCCATAAAAAGAAAAGGAAAGAATCTGAGAGGATAAATTACTGCATGGTGTGTGCTGCCCGCAAATCATGTCCACACCAAATCTGTCACGAGGCGTCAGACACAGCCACTGCGTCATTTCAAGGGGCCCACAAGCCAAAAAAACAGGGAGAGGCTTCCTCAGAAAATTATAAGGACATATGGAATGACGTCAAATGTAAATTTTAGTGCCACAACGAACCTCATGATCAACACAAGCTGGCAAGTGTAAATTCTTATAAGTCTCTTTGCGGGAATAAAAGTAAAGTTGGGGTAAACAGAAGTAAAGACGCAGCTTGCCCACATATGAGTATTATTGCATTCGAAAGTTAATGAAGTACCTTAGAGCCATAGGAGCTCAAGCTACGCAAAGGTAACTGCTCTGGAAATGTTAGGTTAGATGAGATTCCTTTTCCAGACTAATCCATCCTGGAGCCTGAGAGCAGCATGGAGACAGAGAGAGAGAGACGGAGAGAGAGAGAGAGAGCAGAATCTGCTGCAGAACAGCACAGCAGTGACACAGGGCAATTCTCTAGGGCCTTGCATTAGCGCGCTAAATTAAAGGGGGTATTAGATTAAATTGGCTCTCCGATTTCAGGGGTGTGAGTAAAATTCTGATTTGCATTTTCCACCGCTGCTTAAGATATAATTAGTTCAGGGTGATTCCCATGTGGAAAACACTGACAGCCAAATCTACAGTCACTGGCTGCCAGTAGCTTATCGTCTCTTCCAAAGCAATAGGTATACCCAGCACATGTTTGGTTGGTTTGTTTGTGAGCGTGCGGTAATAGAGTGCATTCAAGTGTGTGAGTGTGGATCTTTGTGTGTGTGTGCGTGTGTGATTGTGTGTGTGTGTGTGTGTGTGTGTGTGTGTGTAAGAGTGAGAGACAGAGTGTGTATGTTACTGTTCACATGTGACTTTGCAGGCATGGGCTGTAAATTCTCCCTCTAAATTCGCTTCAGCGTGTGATTCGTCACGCATCTCAATCAAATCCCACCAAACTGCGAACGACCATTAGCGCCATCGCCAAGGTGAGAAAAGGGAGCGCTCCCCTGTAAGTAAAAAAAAAAAAGTTTTTCAAAGCAAGAGCACAACTTTGCACCTTTGAGATGCCTTTAAACTGAAACCCATTTCCGCAGCAGGAGGTGCACCTGTAATTACAGATGCAGAGTCAAAAATAACAATTACTGCTGGCGAGAAGTCCATAATATGAATTACTGAACTCAGAGAAGGAGCTTTTAAAAGCAAGTGTGGATTTGTTTGGGGGGTTTTCACACCCTTGGTAATTCTAACCGTCTTTGCAAATGGATGTTTTCCAAAAGTGCGTTTACCCATGCATTATGAATGTGAGGCCTGCTTCCTGGACACCTGTTTGAGACACCTGTATATGGAGGTGACATTAAATGAGCTTCCGACTGCAAAGTCAGTGGTTTACAAGTCCAACCTATAACCCATAACCTATCAGTGAGCCCTTTATTTTAACCCTTAAATGCTGTTTTTTCCCCTCTTATTTCCCCCTAAGGAAAGCATCTGAGTTTCCACACTTTACAAAAAGTGGATTTTCTGCATGGGCTTTGTTCAAGCACTCAATTCAAATGACAGCGCAAGATACTAAATATTCAAACCCACGACACTATCATTTTTATGGCTGCACCGAATCAAAATGATCTCTTTCTTATGAAGTCTTTTTGTAATTAATTTAGGTTGTAAAAGTCTCATTTTCTTTGAGAATTTGAAATATTGTGAGTTTTGTTCTTAATGTAAACCACCTTGTTTCAGGCAATTTTTTTTTCTTGTTTAATTATTCTAGTGCTCTGACCTGCCTAATTATTTCCTATTTGATGACACAGATAATGGTTTGTAGAAACTTCTTCAAACAAGTTGATTTCTACCAGAAACACATTAAATGATTTCACTGTACTGGCAGATTTTGTCACTTCTTTTAAAGTGAACCAATATCAGAACGTGTCATGATTGAGATATTCTTGCTGCATACGAACATTTTCCCCACATATTTATCCTACGGTGAACTTTTGGATAATTAGGAACCTTAACTAATAAAGCTCTGTAGGTTAAATCAGTGACGCTTGCACGTGTGTCTGTTATAATTTTTAGTGTTACATAGTTTAAAAACAGACTTAATCTGGTCTTTTGAATTGGATTTTGGAGTATTTGATGCTTGGGACTCTTGTCCTACTAAAACTGCAAGCAGGGGTATTAGTTGAAGGTGGCATACCATCAAACAGGATTGAATGAACAGAAAACCTTCATGTCCTACTAGATTGTAGAGTACATGAGACATAAATGATGAGAGTCATATGAATAAATAATATGTTATGTCACAGTGAGCTTGCCAACACATAGTCAGTCAGGAACAAGCTTCAACATTTGCATCCAGGTACGACCTCACTCTACTCTGAATCCTGCCATAGTTTCTGTGAAAAGGGGCAGGCACAGAAATTTGCATTGTACCAAAAAATGCACCTACTGTACATGAAAAGCACTATCTGTGAAAAAGAGTATTTACCTAAAATCAATCAAGGATTCAAACAAGAATCCAACAAACTGGTGGCACGAGTCATAACGAACAAAGGAATCCATACATGGTGTTTTTCCATGAGTAAATTAGGTAATATTTTATAATTAACCTCCTTTTCCTCTCTGTGTAATGACTTAATTAATGAGCAAATCATCTGGCCCTCAGGTTGCATTTGTTGGTGACTCATCCATACAGGCTCATGTTAAGTCTGTGAGCAAGTTCAAACTCAATTTAACATTCATATTCTGCCTTTGCCCTTGATAAGCAAATGTCAGAAATAAATCAATTAAAATGCACCTTTAAAAAAAACACAGCAGCCCTCTGATTGCCATTTGCCAGTTCAGCCAGCGCTTCCAATGTTTTTCTCTCCCTTAAGTGACAATGTTTTATGCTGCCTCTGCACCCTTCGTGATATATACTATACCCTGGATTGATCCATAACTGACCATAATGACATATAATACGAAATGATTTCATCTCTGTATATGCACAATCAATTCATACAGGATCAGTGGGAGAGGATTAATCTGGGTGCTTGACTCCCCTCCTCACACAAAACTTGGGGGATGTTTTGAGAAACACTATCAGCAGCCCTGCCATCACTCTCACCATCTCTTGGTGGTCGGAGGCTGAGGCTTTGTGGGATATTGATTCCCCCATCCAGAGACGGTTTCCATAATTGGTTAAAATGACCGGGTGCAGAGAGGGATGGCTCTCTGCTGAAAACCATTTCCCAGCCCTGCCTGGAGCTGAGCCAAGCTCGGGGTTGTTCGGATGCTTTCCAGCCCCAGCCTGACTGGCAGCAATTAGGGGTGTCTGAGCCAAGCTCAGCTTGCGCTCCACACAAACACCCCTAATTACTGCCAATTAGGCTAGGCGGGTAGGCAGATTTGAGAAGCCGGGGGGATGTTCAGGCATGGGTGGGCATGGAAACAATTTTCAAGGGCTTACAACGTGACTGGATGAAAAGGTTAATGCTTTGGAGTGCAGGGGGATAATAACAAAAGAAAGGGGAAGCAGAGCCCCGGTTCTCACCTCCAGCGACGAGCCTGGCTTCTTCTTCAGCTCCTCGCATTTCCTAAATTTGCAGATCTGGTGGCCCGTTTTGCGGTTCCGACAACTGCTGCAGACACCACAGTTGATTAGCCGCCTGCAGGGTGCACAGACCCCACACCTTTTCCTTTTCTTCTTCGCTGGGTTTCCACTGGATACCGAGGAATTATTCTGTGGGCAGTCTGCCAGATTGGCAATTTGAAACGCACTGTCTGTAACGGCTGCTGAGGCTGCGGGGGAGTGAAGGGCTGTCATGACGATGACCCCGGGAGGTAATGAGATGCCCCCTAAAGCCGGGATAGCGGAAAAAGTTCCAACGCGTTCTGGGAGATTCATTATCTCTGCTTCAGCAGCGCCGCATTTCAGCTTGTTCATGCATTCTCCTGCTAAAGGTCTGCAGTGTTCGGGGGATAAGGTAGAGAGGAAATTATTATTTGCCATTTGCAGCGTCTCTGGCGGCACGCCAGGCTTCCCCGGCCTCTGGGAGTCATTTCTATGCATGCTGGTCCTATTAGGGTTTATTGCCGCTGATTTCCTTCCCCAGAGCATGGCGTTATCGCAGTTCCAAGGGGACATGCCAATTCTAGCACTGGGAAAAATGGGCGTTGTGATGCGGGCAATCTTTGCAGTCTGTGGAAATGCCCCATTGGTTTTATAAAAGTTTGCAAAAGACCTGTACCTTTCCATTTCTGCGTTATAATCCAAAAGCTGGCTTAATCCACCATCCTGAAGATTATCCTTTTGTAACAGAGACACGTCTGCGTTCTGTCCGTTCTCAATGCAAAGCGCATTGTTTATGTTAGACATGGCTGAGGAATGGCTGTCAATGTTTCAAAGAAGAGAGTGAGGTTACAGTGGCCTTTGTCGAGCTGAAGCTGGTTACCAACAGTGTGTTACCATCCTGGTTTATCCTCCCCAGTGCTAAAAGCAAAACACAACAAAAAAACAAAGAAAAACAACAGTTACACATAAAAGAGGCAAATGTTTTCATTCTAATCAGATTTCATTCCTCGGCCTCAACTTTTCTCTGATGATAACAGCTCAACATTTGAAAAATCCTCTGGCACATTGTTTACGCTTTGCGTTTCATACTGGAACTATCACAAAAAGTCTGAACTGATCTGGTGACAGTAACCTGATAGCTGTGACAGACCATCATGTCATTATTATAATGGGGAAAAGAATTAGCATGCCTCAAAAAGATGCCACACTTTCAACATTCTTTAGATGTCTTGTCATATTTTTTAAAGAAAGTCCAATCAGATACATCACAGAATGAATAAATACATTTTAATACACAAGGGTACACTTCATCAAAACACTGAAATGTAATATTCAGTCAAAAAGAAAAAAAAATAGCATATTGAAAAGTTAGAGGGGAGCTTCACCAGAATTCGGATTTTGACAGCTACAAACACAGAGATTTTTTCTTTACCTAAGGCTTGCAATATAAGCTCTTAAAAATAATCTGCTTTGGGTGCCAGCAGCAACATAGTTAAATATTTTCAGTCTTTTTCATCTTATCCACATAGTGGGGGTGGTCCATCCGTGTAAACACGACCCTGGCCAGCCTCTTAAGAGCACCTGGTGTTCATTCATGGCCAGCTCTATTACATTTACTCAATAACGGCACAGATAGCCACTGGTGGATTTACATCCAGATCTCGGACCAGACCAACTACGGTGTCAGCTGCCTCAGGATGGGATGTGCGTCTTGTGTATGTGTATGTGTTTGTGTGTGTGTTGGTTTGGGTGTGGGGGGGGTGGGGTGGGGTGGGGGTTGCTCCATTTCCTCCCTCTCTCTCCACCAGTCTGTCTGGATTTGGTTTCCACAGATAAAAGCCCATTAGACACATCTCCCCCTACTTCCATTACCTTTTTCTGGGCTTTCTCTCTTAATTGCCAAAGCTGATCCATTGCTGGAACACTAAAGCATTTCAAATCACTTCCATAGCAGCTGTCTCGAAAAAAAAAAAAAAAAAAAAAGAATTATAAATATGCACACATGGAACTGGAAGAATCGCACTGGGTGGCATTATTCAAGTTCCTTGAACGCTGAGGTGCATCTCCTACTAAACATGTGGCAGGAAAATATTTGCCTTTAACTAAAAGAGCCAAATTATTCAGACAATACACTCTCATTTTTTGTCCCGGTGCCTACAGGCTATCGTCTTGAAGTCTTTATATACTTTCTGACATGCACTAAAATATCTACATTATTTCTATTCACTATTGTTATATGATTTTCTTTTAATTTTGACATCACATACGTAAAAGCAAGAGTATTATTCCCCATCCAACCGAGGTATGTAGGTTCAATGTCGATGTGGCATCCAAAACAACCCGCAGCCACCAGTAAACAAAACCTCCTTGGCTTAATGATCAGCCCTCCTCAGGGTCATTATTACTTAATCAATTCACCCCTGGAGCGAGATACGCAGCCCAAAGGCAATCAAGTCACGGACATTGATTTTCAGCCTGTAAACAAAGTTTAGAGAGACAGAAATGTTCAATACTTGGAGCTGGTGAAAGACACAGAGAGAGGCGGGAGAGAGAAAACAGCGAGGGTGAGAGGGGGAGAGAGAAAGGTGGAGAGTGCGAGAGGGAGATTGAAGCGAGAAAAGTAAAAAAGCCACGTCCGATGACGAGCCGTTGTACCGCTGCTGCACCACAGTGCCATTAATTACACTCAGTCCGGTCCGTGGCAGACATTCAGATCAAAGGTCATGCATAGATAATCGGGCGAGGAGCGCGGTGCCATAGTGCAAATAAAATCCTATAAAAATTAATTTGACATCGCCTGGCTCACTTGGCAGCTAGACGGACACAAATCGGAACAGGGGAAGGGGAAAACGCATGCAACTGGACGGCAAAATATGGACGAGCACACACATACACACACACATATATATATACACACACACTCACAGAGCGAGAGAGTGAGCATCACCTACCAGGTTCCTGTTGAGAAGAGCTCCCACGATGCTACCAGCCCGCGACCGTGTAACGGCACATTACTGCGAAGCGATACGTGGGGAGAAAATAATGCAAAGATGCGAGAAGACGCACAGACATAGGCTGTCGGAGGAGAGCAGGGCGAGTAGTGTGTGTGTGTGTGTGTTTGTGTATGTATGTGTGTGTGTGTGCATGTGTATGTGTGCGTGTGTATGTGTATGTGTGTATGTGTATGTGTGTGTGTGTGTGTGTGTGTGTGTTTGGAGCGCTCAAAACAAAAGGACCATTTTTATCGACTTTCTTGTCACGTTAGAAAGAGGTCGGAAAGTGCATGAATAAGCCAAAAGGTGTCGTGGAAAAAAAAAGGCAAGGGGGAGAAATCGCAGAGGGGGTTAAGGTGTTTCCTCTCCTCTTGATCCGGGGGCTGTATTGTGCGTCTGCCTGGTCTCTGCTCAGTCCGTGTCTCCTGTCGCTGTGTGTGGCTGATTGGTGCTGAGGTGAGGAAGCAGGGATGTGGACACCTACTGATCATTGGCTGGAAATTACTATAGAAACACTCGGGAGGTGGGAGGGATGGATGGCTCAGGGCGCCCTACAGGGAGAAAAAAATATCTGCTGGAAATATCTGCGACTTGCAACCTCATGGTGGCCTCTTTTTCTCGCTCTTTCGTTTTTTTTTTTATAGGAGAGGAAGAAATGGTCGCTATTTGTCAGATATGTCTTTTAATAAGGATTGTGGAAAGTTGTCAAATTAATTTGAATGGAGCTAAACTGTGAGATAAAATGCCTCCGCCGGGTTGTTTTTCTCCTGTCTCTCTCTCTCTCTCTCTCTCGCTCTCTCTCTCTCTCTCTCTCTCTCTCTCCCCTCGTCCAGCGACAGCCATAATTACTAAGACCTCCGGGATTCATCACCATTAGGCTATAAATCCCGCCTGCTGGCCACCCATGCCTACAGCTCCCACAGGCTGACAACACGCGGGCACGGATGGCACATTTATCCCACGACCCCCCCCCCCCTTGTGTGACACTTTACGTTCATTCATGTTGAAGCCTATAAGCTTTGAGTTAAAATAGTTATGACTCCAATCAGCGTCCCGGATTATTTTTTTTTTCCCACATCAGCGTTTATCTTTAAAGCCTCAGAGAGTAGTTAAGCAAAAAGTTAAAACGCGACCACATCCTTAACTCCACACTGAGGCGAAATAGTAATTAATCAGCCTTATAAGGTTTGGTGGCCCTAAACCATTTTTACGGGGACCTTAACAGAAATATCCGTGTTATTAGGCTTTAATTGTGCTTCAAAACGTTATTCAGTAAACACAACAGGAGAATTCCTTCTTCAGGAACTGAAGAAGCTTCTTGGATGAGAAGTGAAACGTCTTCCCAACAAACCTAACACAGTCCAGTTGAC
>JAQNCA010000024.1:1405848-1418663 GCA_029783725.1 Acanthurus tractus
ACAGTCCAGTTGACTTGCTTTTTTGACTCTTCAGATAAACATGACCTGGATGAGTGAGAATCTACACAGATACATTGGATCACATTGTATAATACATTTAGACAGCCCCCTGGCCAAGTTTTGAAAACTCACTGTATATGTTTTTTGGTCCAGACCGAATTCCCTTTTCTGAAAACACACAAGCTGTTCGACAATGTTGAAAAGATATTTTTTACAAGCCAATAACCTAGAAGTTGTTCTTAATAATAATAGTTTATTACTGATCAATAAAAGCATTAGTAACTCATTTACTAACCATTAACAAAGCCTGTAGTTCCATCTTATAAACTATTCGTTCAGTATATACTTCACTAGCAATGTTTTCTATTATTGATTAATTTGCTGATCATTTTTTTGATAAATTGTCCTGAAGTTAAAACTTCAAGGGGAAAAAACAATTTTCCAAAACTGAAAATGAAGCATGAACTACTGTTAAATTACTTTTTTATGTTTGACCAAGTGTACAAAATACAACAGTAAGACATTTTATATCACTGAAGAGCAAAAAAACTATAGCATATATTAAGTTTTGGGGCTGGAACCAAAACTACATCTGAGATTTTTGGTTCTGTTCAAAAACAGACTGAATCCATTTTTTGAAATTGTCGGAAATTAATGTCAAATTAATTAACCAATCCATAAATCACTTGATCACTTCAGCGCTATGTGACATATGACTTAAAATGATATCATGTCACAGAGGAATAGACAATCCCTGCATGACTTCTGTTTCAGACAGGTTTAGATGTGAGTAAACAAACTGACAGCTACACTGACACATTTCCAAGTCATACATCCCCTCCAGATGAGCTATGTGACACAGGCCTATAGGCTGCTAAAGGCTACACTTTAATGAATTTATTGAGAGCTGGCAATAGGTAGGACAGAGATGGAGCAAGGACTTCTATGTTGAACATTTTGTAATTATTTCCATGAATTGACGTCGGCCTGACTTTGTTCAGAAGCAATATCAGGTCCTTTACAAACTGATTGTTTAGATCCTTTTGCAGGATTTCAAAAAAGCACATACACACATGATGAGAAGGAGAATAAATGGTGAGACTCACTGATTTATAACTGACTTTAATGCACAAATCATATCTAATGATGTACAAAAGATCTAGTTTTGTTTTTATTTTTAGTGACTTGGTTGACTCACAGCAGCACCTACAGGACACCTGCTCACACCCAAAAATGAGCTGACTCCAAAAATGTCTTTATTCAGCAGCTGATGAGTCATCACTCTTTTCTTCTCAATCCCTGCGGCCGTGGTGACATACAATAAGGTAGGCTTGGAAAGACCTTTTCAGGATGCTAACAGATATTTGGGACTATGTTTCCAGAGCAGCAGTGGTGCAAGTGAACAGAAACTGGTAAGTGTGTCAGCAGTAGTGCGTGTTAAAGTCCCAAATTTGGTTTGGGTTTTAGGTTTGGAGTCAGGGAGACTCAGATAAACAGTTGTGTCTGTCAGCACATCCAACATGTCACTGTTTCCCTCTGAGCTGTGATTAATCCTATCTTGGGTGCAAAGACGTCATTCAAGAATTAAAAACACACTGGCTACTGAATTTGCCATAAATCTCATGATAACAACTTTAATAACTGGCTGACTTTTTAAGTGTTTTTGCCTAACACATTCTCACATCTATTTTGTCACAAACCAAAAGGTGGTCAGGATCCTGTTGACATCACTTTTAATTGTTAGGTACCCCTATAGCATTTGTATGCAACACACAAAGCTTTCCAACAAGAGAACCTTTCTAACCTTTCACTTTGATGAAACAGTTGTTTTTTAATAAAGCTTTACAATTACTTATTTTGTTTAAAAGAGAATTTGCAAAAATTGGATCATTCGCTTTCATTTTTACTGGCACTTGAACCACGGTGTCCTGGCTGAAAGTGCTATGCTCCACTTTACCCCGACCTCCACCCCTCTTGGAATTTTTTTTGCTCTTTCTTCTTCGAGTGGAGATGTTGCTTTGAGCATCCATTATTGGTTTACATTGTAGTTATTTGGAAGCCTGGTGCCTCTCAAAATAATGTTATAGGGGCACCCCCATTCTTTAAAAAAGGACGCCTAGCTCTCAAAAAATGGAACCCTGCAACAAATCAGGAGTAAGAGTTAGGGTTGGTTCGGGGCGAGTAAATACTTTGGTCAGATGGAATTTGTTTTTGTTTTCAGATGCAGATAGAAAATGAGAGAAAACATTTTAGTGTATCTCTCGATAATTATTCTCCGCAGAGACTGACTTTAAACCACAGACACATGGGTAAAAACTTAATTAAAAATTTTTAACTATTTTTTTCTGAGTAATTGCAGATCTTGTGTGCATAAAATCAATCATAGTGTCTCTGTTTCACTTTCAATGGGACAGATAGCTATTTAATGTGACCTGTCCACCTTTAACCTCCTCCAGCTGTTACCTTAGATTTCTGCACCTTTTCTGCTCATAAACTCTTACTTTGGAAAGCATGTCTTATTTAAATGTTTTTGGTTCTTAAAAAGAAAAAAATATATATCTTTGATCCCATGTTTTGTCAAGTTCACTTGAATAGTTTTCTCCTGTTTTTGTTTGATTATTTTCTTGTGACCCTTTCTCACTACAAAAAAAGCACACATCCCTTTGACACTAAAAGCACATTTGACTATTTTTTGCAAGACAGAGTCTAAGAGCAAATTTGTCTTGAGTTTTTAAAGATTAATCGCAACTTTTGTTCTCGTCTCCATCGAAAGTTACAGTGAAAAAAGGGAGCCATCTTCAGCATGTTATTTCCTTCAGTTTCAGACCTGCGCATCTGTCATTGTGGAAGCTCCTCTCCCTGAAAATCATTCCATCTTCCGGGCGATAATAGCCCCCAGGGGAAATCTGCCTAGGTGGTCCTAACCTCTGTCTGCACAGCCGCGGCAGTATGTGAGACTCGAGCAGTGGGAGGCATGAACCTTCACGGCAGGCCTTTGTTCCTGTCTGCGTGCTCTGACGTCCCCCCCCCTCTCGCAATGCAACCCCCCTCTTCCGTTTCTCTGGGCTTTCAACTGAACTCAGAGGAGTAATTAATAACCATGACCCCAGATTTAAACGTAGCCCGTATTTAGTCGATAGAAATAGAATCACAGAGGAGTGAAGTCATAAGACATGGGTGTTTGAGGGCTGATGGTGTGAATCCATTGATTCATCTGTCTCAATTTGATCCGAGCGCTGTGCTCATAACTGTCAGGAGAGAGACAGACATACAAGGAGCACTGATACGAGCCTGTCTGCTTTTCTCTAAGTGCAGCTACAAAATTAACAGCTCGTTTGAGCCAATAAAAACAAGAAGAGGAAAATATTAAGCTTCAGTGTATGAGGTGAAAATGCTGGGAATTGCTGGCATCCCTACATCTTTATTCCCACCTGCTGTATATTTTCCTTTTGGAAAAGAGTTTGGAGGTCACAAATACTTGCAGGAGTTGTGAATCTTTGCATGCAAGGAAAGGAAACCAGAACAGAGTCACGGCTGTTTCTCAGTGGGATTATGAAAAAAAAAATCTGACCAGGAAAAAGGGAGGAGCATGAGTGTGTCTCCTGGAGGTGTTTCTGATGGGCTCACACAGGCTGTTGAGGTAAACAGCATTCCTCTGAGGCCTTTAAAGCTTGAAGAGAAAGACACAGACAGAAAGCGAGTGAGGAGAGACTGAGAGGAGAAACTTGGGAAAATAAACAGTATGAGATTATGTGTTTGGCAGTGATGTGCCACAGTGCAGCAGCAACCTTGGCAGTATTTATTTAGAAACCTGCCTCATTTCCTCCTGCAGGCTATAATGCATGGCGCCCTCACCTCACACACATTAGCCTTTTGCTGTGATATGATGTGTATCACCCGGTTTTACGCTGCTTTCCTCGGATACAGTCAAGCGATCCCTCCTCCCTTCGCCATCGCCTGCTAATTGGAGTGTATAGAGCACCCTTAATTATCCAGTTAGTAGCTTTGCTGAAAGAAAGCCGGCTCCTGGCACACAGTCTGGTACAGACGACAGCACCTACACATAATCACTTCCACAGAAAAACCTTGAGCTAACGTGGATGGAAAATAATCTGTCTGAATGTAGGCTATGACAGAAAGTTAGCAGTCATATTCTGTACGTGTATCTGCTTTTAAGACTTTCTTCAGACAGAAGGAATTACACTGGAGATTTCCAGTGATATTCCTGGTTCTTTCTCTTTTGTATTTTAGCACATCGTGCACCAACCAGTGTGAGATTTGCCTTCCCTCAATACTCCATCACTGCGCATTAGTTTGATGAATAGATGGCCTTTTAAGGGGCATTTTCTTCAAGCCGGCATCATACAAACTCAGCCTCAGCAATAACACAGCATATCATCATTCATTCATTTTCTTGTGTTTATCTCATTGATCAGCTGTAGGTACAGAACAAGCAACGGTGGAAGAAGTATCTAACTCCTTTTCTATAGTAAAAGTGGTAGTATCACAGTTTAATATACTAAAATGCCAATAAAATGGCTGTCAGACTTCCAAAACTAAACTTGAGTAAAACTAAAAAAAAAAAGAAATAAATATCAAGGTACTCTTTATGCCAAAATATTTTTGGATGATATGTATATTATTTTTTTCAATAGTTGCCTGTGTCGTTTTTTTCTTGTTGCTTTTTTTTACTTTAAAGCCTTGATTATTGTAGCACTATACATTTGATCATGTTTGTCTCTTGTTGTATCTAAATGTTTCAAAAGGGTTGCTCTGTTTGCTACAAACCAAATTTACTTATGGAGAGGCTACCTATAAAACAACACAAGTCTGATTTTTACAACATTTTTAATTTGTTAACACTGATGTTTAAAGCATGAACATATGAGACGTTTGTTATTCTGACTCAGACATTATACCAGAGTGGTTACCTCCCACTGCACATCTTTTTGTCACATTCTTTAAATAACCTTTACAAGATATTTAATGCTTTACTGCTACGTTTGTTTTAATAAAGCTTTGAGATCTAGGGTTTTCTATTTGGTAGCTCGGTATTTCATTTTTTTCCTATACCAATATAAAGTAGCCCATGCCCTAATCACACAAATTATGTATGGAGGTGTTGCTTACTTTTATTTAAAAAAAATAGAACAATATTTCCACCAACTAGATCATCACTGCCCAATACAAAAAACAAAATAAACAAAAAAAAACATTTAGATTTATAAAGTAATCATTTTCTGACATCTCCATAAAGTTTATCAGCATGACTAAATATACTGTTACACTATAGAGATAAGAGGACCAGATGTTTAGTTGGTTCTCATATAGGATATAAGAACAACAGAGTTGCAGGTGACAAAGGTCATCAGCTGGAAAGAGGAGCGACTGTACGGCCCACAATCAATATTTGCTCTGACCTGTCACAAGGCTGTACTGCAACATGAATGTAAACACACAGATAATAATGATCCATCTTCGATGTCAGATGGTATTAAACTGACCAGAGACAGTAAACAGGACTGTGTTGCAGTGGAAGAGGAAGATGTCTGTAAAATGCTTGACCAGGCTTAGCTGAAAATTATGTTTATAGATATTCACACCTGTAAGTTTCTTAAAGAGGAAATGTGTGAGACGGGAAGCATCATATCACCAAACTAGCTAACAGCATCTCTCTTTTCTGTAGCTCTCTTTGGTTAGTAGCTAGTAACTACTGTTAGCTGGTTAGCTCAGTTTGTTGTACAGATAGTAGTCCTATTAGCTGATCAGTCAAAGTAATGGAGTAATGGACGAGTGAATATTCACAATGTGACCAGAAGCTTTGCAGTTGAATCAAGACTTAATATAGTCTCCAAGACAGAATGAGGCCAGTTTAACAACAGAGTTTACAGTACTCAGGTAATTTTCATATTTACAGTTGCTCTGACCAGGACTCTGACTCAGGCGACTACAAGGACACAGCGAGTGGGGACAACAGTTAGGCACTGTTGGCAGAAATTTTCATAGCATGCTCAGCAGAACAAGGTTTATTTTGACCAAACCAAAGCTGGTGATTATAACTGTGGAAACGAGAGTTTGAATAAAGCATGTTTTTACAATGAGTTAACGAGGCAATTGAGTCAGAGACAAGATGGGCTGGCGCTAACTGGTTAGCGTGCTAACTTCAGTAGATATCAGTGCAAGACGATACACAGAAGTCTTCGACTTTTACTGCGTCTCATTCTTTTGATAATGTTAGGTTTACTTTTTTTAAATTTTACACATTGTCCTTTTAAACACCACAAACTGACCACAAACTCTTCGTCAGGCCTCTCATATGGTCTGGGAACATTAGGTTAGGAAAAATCTTTCCGGCAAGGACACTTTTTTTTCATACAATAAGGGAGCTACCCAGTTACCCTGTTAAAAACACACTATTTGACAAACAGAAACCCACATTTATCAAACACTGACAAATGTTTCAACTTCAGTATCACTCTTTGTGAAGTATGTTTGGGGACACTTTTGCTTTTGTGCTAATACGTGCAAACACAGTTGCTATGCTTATCTGTCAGTGCGGGTGGGCAAACAGCTTTGGCAAATACATCTTGGAGGCACCCGGTTAAGTCCATGAGTCACATTCAGGATGTGACTCAGTTTTAAGCTGTTCACACCACATTGTGCTTGCACTCAGACTTGTCAGACTTAGATGTTTACAAGCAGACATGTCATCATCGTATCTCTGCTGCTAACGGAAGCTGCACCAGTGATTTTAATGTTGTGCAACAACAGCTGATAATGAAGCGGTTGAAATTTTGTTGTTAATTTCGTTTGGCTGCTGAGTTCAGGATTAAAATGTCAATATCCTTTATATAAGCATATTATTAATTTATATTTAGACCCCATTTACACCAGGTATTAACCATGAGATTGGTATCTGCGTAGGTTATCTAGATAATGGCATCTGATCACAAGCCTCTGCGTGTACGAATGGTAATAATAAGTGTTCTTGTTATCTCATCACAGCCCACATAATCAGAACATATCAGAACTCAATAATGCAAATTAAGCAGGGGGAAGCTTTCCACAAACATATCCTAGGTCAAGGAAAGAGATGCTGCTGCATGGGTATATCACCGTACTGTAGGCCTTTTCCATTGCATGACTCACAGCATGCAGCTGCATTCATATGTTCATTTACTCCTTGCATCAAGAGGCATTTACCATTTCCCTTCATTGACTTCAATGCCATCCATATACAGATTACATTTTATTACAAGTTTAAATGGTATACCTTACTTGTTTTAAATATTACGTTTTGCCATCTGCTATATATACAACAAACATAACAATTAAAATCTTGTCGTTCAAAGCTTCAAAAGAAAAGTTAGATGTTAGAGTACAAAACCTTTTACTTATTAATGTTTTGTTTTGTACTTGGCGTCTGTGATGAATAGCAATGCCTGAGTGTATAAACTTCAGAGGAAATGCTAAGGCTTTCAGTCGGACCCCTAAAGAATGCAGCTCTTGATTTTGGTCAATTGAAGTCGCTCATGAAATTTAGAAAACCTTTGTCTAGTCCTGTTGTGCTATATATTGGACTTCTAACACCAGTGGAGTGTAAATTTTACACATTTCCCAATATGTTGTCCTCAAACAAGGCTAACAGACATCAAACCTTAAATCACACGTGCAGATGAACCATATGATTTTGATGCACAAAGTCTTACAGTGGCTTTAAGTCAGACATGCTGGACATGCTACAACAACCGTTAACGGTTCTGATATTTAGAGAAAAACAGGCAGACACACACACACAATATGACACTATCAAACCCACTTATCACAGTGATCATTATATCAATAATAGGCGAAAGGAATACAGCTTTTTATACTTCTGTCACTGAACTGTCAAACAGAACTATCCTCTATTTATCTGTGTACTGACTCAACCTCGAAGCCTAAGGCTTGGTTTTGAGAAAGTCCACAATGGCAGATGCTGAATCTGTCTCCTGCACAATAGCAGTGCAAAAATCAATGTAATAGAGCAAAACAGTCTCAAACAACTTTGACAGTGAATGAGCGCTGCCTTGCAGTAAGACGAAACACGACTAATGGAAGCGTTGAAGACACACTGTGCAGGAGTCATGGTCACAGTTGATTTAAAAAGTAGTCAGTGTATTAACATCTGCCTCTTTATGAGTGTATTTTCAAGTTGAGCCATATTGCAAGCAAGTTATATTTAATAGGTCTCTAGCAGCTAACATAGTACTGCATGTACTTTATGAGCACTGCAAGATGCAGGAACTGAGGAAAGATCTCCCCAAACTTAATCAACTTTTCACCTCTGAACTGCAAGAACTTAGCAGAATTTCTTGACATTTTGAACAGAAGTGCTTCAGATTTTGACATGTCACATCTTCTGTTTAAGTCACTTGGGATGCACAAGGTTGCCAGGTTGGACAAGTCTTAGTTTGACAATGAAATGGAAACAGATGAGCTGCTAGTGACCCCTAAAAGGGAGCAGCTGAGAGAGAGGACAAGGGGATAAAGAAGACGTCTTCTGTTTAATATATACAAAATTTAAAAGTACATTTTCTACAAAATTGTGAATAACTGAAAAATGGGTATCACTTTGACATTAAGCTCCTGAGTGGATAACAGCAAAAAAAAATTTCCTTCTTGTTGCTTTATATGTTTAGTTGTCCCAAGAGAAGAACAGTCTGCTACGGTACTTTGTTTTGTTCTGAGTATGTTTAGTATACTGTACTGTTTTTGCTTTTGTATTGTGTTTGTCCACTGTGTGTCCCCAGTGAGTGCAGACAGCTTCAAACTGTAATAAAGTCCATGTAGCCTTGGTCAGGACCTTGTGAGCGAGTATTGACATTGCATGTCATCGCTCCAAAATGTTGTGTTGAAGTGGAAATGAAAGAAATTGATCTTAATCTTGGGAAGCAAAGCTGTCACTGCTGGCATTTTACTTCAACCTGGAATAACAATAAAAATTGCACAGAACAGCTCTTTACTTAAATTTATGGGTAAAAAGCAGAATAATCATTCATTTCAAGCTGAATTTATGACGGGTAAATGTCTAATATTAAGTCTAATATTCAGCCTTTTTTTCTCTGTTTTTGGTCTCCACCAACATCTGGGGGACATATGTGTTTGTCTGCTGTTTGGTGCTAAGGGTGCTAAGTGGGTGGGGTTTTTTTGTCTGTTTGTTTCTTTGTTTTTGAGTTTTTTTTACCTTGAACAGGTCACTGCAGTCACTAAAAAGGTGTTATGAGAGCGGTAAGAATGAAACAAAAAGGCCAGACAGTTTGAACAAACTAAAAATCCTACAAGCTCTACAAAGCAATGTGGAGCTGCAAATTCTGTAGGTTCATCACTGTCAGCAACCCCCCTCCCATTGTCTTTTATATACGATTTAAAAAATCTGTTGTTGCTGCTTTAAAGTTTTTGATTTCTTCATCACTTTGTTTCTAAAATGACTAAAGGTAAATAGCATTGCCATTCAGCATTTTGCCGGGAAGATTACTGCCATGAGCACATTCAAAAGAGCACTTGCTGAGCCACAGTAAGAATTCTCCACTTTATATACAACAAGATTTCAAATGTATGGTTCTTTATACCTTACGTTGCTTCCTTTTCACACTTATAGCCTGAAAAATATGCAGGATGACCGAGCGTGTGAAGCAGACCATGGTAAGACGAAACTGTAAAATGTCCCCGGTCAAGCTCTGAGTTGAAATCCAGGTCAGACTCTGCTCCACTTGGTTTAAAAGTTCAGTGCTAAGCCTGAGTTTGGTGTCACCAGCTGTTCAAAATGTCATCACCTGTTTCTGACTGCACTGTAATGTGACAGTGCATCGGGCTGTCTGAATTGTGTTTGTCGTGAAAGGGCTCCTGCGCTCGCCGGATGGACCTGGACTAGCCTGCTCAAAATATTCCCTTCCATGTCACGCATGTGAAGGGTGTATTCATGTGTTTCCAGGAGCACTGATGGATAAAAACACAGACCAGGCGCACGTTTACACTCAGTGTCAGTCATTCTGTGAGGCAGGAAAGCATAGAGGGAGGCATCTATAAAACAAACATGATAGCAGCAGTGGAAGGGCAGAAGTGGCAGGATGGGAACTGCTGCCAGACACATTACAAGGAGCTCTAATGAGGGAGCCCACACTCTCACCGCCCCCCACCACCACAGAGGAACGCGAGGCGGGAATTAATTGTGAGGGCGATGATGGCGAGCGAGCTGAGGAGCAGGTCATTACTGCACGCCTCCTCCTGGAGCGCCGCGGGCAGAGCGTGGAACGCCACGCTACTTGCACAATTCCCATGATCCCACAGGAGGGGGGAACAGATAGCAGGAGGGGGACTGAAGGGGACACAGAGAGAGGAATAGGAAAAGATACTGGAAGAGGAGGAAGCAGCTTCCTCTTTGTTGGAAACTGAAAAATAAATTTACGAATAAGTGACGTTTGACATTATTTTAATTGTCATTTTTTCACATCTAATTTATATAATTTGCTTCATAGCAGACTTCATCTTCAAATTCCCTTTTACCATGATTACCACAAATAACAAACAAATTATAATGTAACAAAAAGAATATTCTATTTTTCTCTAAAGATCCTTGTCCCTTCTCATTTTTTCTAATAAATCATCTACTGCAAGCTTGATCATTACTGGATGTATTTAGCAATATGACACTGCAAGGTGGAGACTGTAAAAAACACTAACAGGAAGGCTGTTCAATAATCTAGAGCAAAAAAAAGCAATGGCAAACATAATATGACACCTCACTGTCGAAGGAAAACTGAAAAAAAACAGCTTCACATCAAGGTAATGATCAGATTTTTTCGGGTGCTTCACTCCTCTAATCTGCACAGTGTAATAACTGACTCTTTGTCATTTCTCTTTGTGTGGTTTGTCGCCCTTATGAAACCTGTGACATCAGACTGAATGCATTGGACACATTGCCCTCTAGTGGATATTTAATGTATGTAGGTAATGTATGGGCTCTAAAAGCCACAGACAAAAGTGACTCATGATGAGAGTTTCCATTGATATTCTGCAACACTTAAATTCAAAAGTAGATGTTAAGCAGGCAAGACAATTAAATAATTAATGACAATCTCAATGGTTAAGAAGAATTATAACACATATCAGCACAGAAATGCATTTATAGCTCTACTAAAGAATATATGTCTAATTGGTAGCTGAGTTATGAGTTTTTGGCTGCAACAAATATATTTATGAATCATAATGAATGGGTGAATTCAGGTATGTGCCATTTTTTATTTAGTTGTTTACCTCATTAAATATATATTGATCATGAAGAGAAAGCTGTAGATAAAGTGCAACAGATTAGCTAAAAACACATTTTTAACATAAATACAACCATTCTGAGCAACCGGTGTTATGAGCTGCTGCAAAATTACATTCTCTCCTTACACATGGGAAATTCATCACGACTTGTGATTAAATACAAAAACAGAATTATAAGCAAACACTAACTGACTTTCCCCCGCACATTTTCCCCTCCTCCCCCTCCACCGCCTTCCCTGATAACTGAGGAGCTTTTTGCGTTATCTTAACTTATAACGAGAGAGCAGAGACACACCTCTTTGATGATGTATTTAACGACCCCATTCAGTGCTTTTCCTTTTTCACGACTTTCATGACTAGAAACCCTAATGAGACCAGTGCTGTTGCCTTGGGGATGGCCAAGCCCATTGCATTAGCACATGAAATCATTTAGGCCATGTCTCCCGGAATAAAAATATCATTATGGTGAAGCTCTCTGCAAAAGTGAGCTTTTTTTTTTTTTTTTTTTTTTTTTTTTGGTCAAGATGAAGTGTTCCATGCACCAGGAAGGGACACACTGTGACAGAGCCTCACTAAACTGCTAAACTGCACCCTGGCTTGCTGTGCTGCAGCATATAGACTTCTAGAAAAGCAACGACAGCAACGAGCCTTATCTAAAGCAGTATTTAACAAAGAATCAAAGATCGCGTAGATAAGTCCAGGTGCATTGCCATTAGCCATAAAAACAGGCAGGCTTAATGGTCTCACTTAGAAAAGAGGGCTATTTGTTATATGATGCAGCTGAGATTTAAGAGGGAGTCTGTGTCATATTTCATTGCTCATTATGTGATGATTATATGATGATTTAAGTGAACATTTTAGTAAATCATTCAACGAGTTCCTGTGGTTGCACCATTATCTGAAAAATTGTACTTAAGAAAGGGCTCCCTTTCTATGAAATGTTTCATTTTTATGAATTAAGAAACATGAATATGTCGCTTCGCAATATAATTTTAAATGTAAGAAGTTGAGTTCTTGTTGAACTCAGTGGTGAACAAATGTTTCAGCACTGCAATGATCTTTTAAGTGTCTTCTTTGTCCATGTGGTCATGGCACAAGTGTATGATACAATCTACCTCAAGTGAATTAGAAGTCAGACAGATTCAGTAAATCCCAAGAGACCAAGTGTAATCTGTGATTTAAGCTCTTAGAATAATATTTCTAGTTCTAAACAAAAAATTAATTGATTTAATCTTAAACTGCCTCATATCTAAGAGACTGAGACAAAGACAGTCAGAGTGACACTGGACTTAAACATGTAAAATGTGATGTTTCCACTGTAAAATATATAAAAACCACAAATTGCAAAATACCAAAATACATGATCTCACCCATGTGCATTTCCGTTTCAGTCAGTAAGGTAGATTTTTATCGGCAATGATGGCTGTTAAAAATTCCCAAGATTTCAAGCTATTTCATGACATCATCACACAATGTATTTTTTTATACATTGTTTCGATTAAGGG
>JAQNCA010000024.1:1418763-1463177 GCA_029783725.1 Acanthurus tractus
AAAAATTCCCAAGATTTCAAGCTATTTCATGACATCATCACACAATGTATTTTTTTATACATTGTTTCGATTAAGGGACCTCTAGTGGTTGAATTTACGTAGTGTGCGATTGAAACAAACCTTCCTCTTGGTCCGTAGATCAAAAGCTTTAGTCTTTGTGATAACTTTTATTTTTAATCTTAGTCAGGAGTTTCCCTTTAATTTGATCATTTTAAATCATATTTGGTGACATTATTAAACATGACCTAGTTCTTCTTGTCTAGTTAATCTGGACAACAAAACTTGTATTGATATCACAAATTTCAGGGTTTTTACATGACTCAACCTGACCAGAATACGATCGATTGTGTTCACAGTTCAAATCCCCCACAGTTCAAATCCCCCCGCTTGCTTGACCACACTGTAAGGGCGGTCTGGCGCTTTTATCTCAACCACATCAGAGAACTATAAAGCATCACAGCTCGACAGACATTCAGAACTCGATAATCTATGAGTCATCTTGAACCTCTGTCGCCGCAAGACTGAGAATAAAGGTCAGAGGTTATAGCACATCACACTCATTCGAACATTCTCCCCGCTCTGTCCTTTCTGTCCTGACACACCGAAAGGATTTATACAGCGTAAACAGTGTCTGTCTTTTCAGGCTGTATCATAAATAGGGAGAGTTTAATAGGGTGTTCACCCCTCATTTGCAAAGTATTTTGAGGAAATGATGTGTTGGATTGGGGACTTAATACTGGTTGGAAGATAAAGGGGGTGTATAGACTTGGAAATAAGGGGAGGAACCAGGTGTAGATCATTAATGGGTTAAAACTAGAGGGTTTTGTGATGAGGAACCAAAGGAGAAATGTTGGCTATGAAATGGAAAAGGTTTCGAGTGGAAGGAGTTTGGGATGAGTTTCTAGATTTATCAAAAACAATGTGAACAGAAAATGGCAAAGAAAGGGGAGAGACAGACAAATAGAGTAAATAGTACCTTCTTTATTTGCATCCCCAACATAAATATTTGAGTTTCAGAGCTTATGTTGTTTTGGAGCCACCTGCCATGAAATGCCTCCTAAGCCTCCAAATCCACTCTTCACTTCTTCAAATGCAATAATTAAAAGTACTGTCTATGAAGTACTATGAACAAAACATTTTATTATCTTGTTTGCTCACCTTTGTCTGCAGTCTCAAAAACATCCTTTGAAATGATTGCAACCTTTGTAAAATGTGCTTGTACATGTTGATTAAAGGATAGGTTGACAATTTTCAAGTCAGTCATAAAACAGCAGTCAGGTGGTTATATGTACATTGTGACAGGTTTTGCACACTGTAATTATTCTTATATTATTCTTCCTGTTTGGCTATTGAGAAGTCTATGTCAAATTCTTTTTCAGTGAGGACAAAAATAATCAATTATGAAGACAAAACCAACAGGTCTTTGTTCTGTTCTGTGCAAAAGTATATCCCAAATTCATCGGAAGCTGAAACATTTCTTTAGCAGTCCGAGTTAGACATGTAAAATTAGTATTTTTAAAGTTTGAGTCTGCATGGTGCATGATTCCTTCTTTTTGTTACAATAACTGCACCACAGCACAACAAATCCTGCGTTAAAAAAGCTGAGAACTTGTATTTGTGTCTGATTAAGAATATAGACTCTATGTACACATTTTTAAATAACTGCAGAGGATAACGCAAGAAAGCTTATTTCAGTTATGGTACTTAATTGATGGGGTGCAACGACATTCATCAGCAAATGACAAACTATATGGCTGATGTACTCAAAAACAATCCATACTGTATAACAAAGATAATATACAATACACAATAAAGGGGAAAAAATAAAGTCTTAAAATATTTGGATTCTGCCACAACACATTTCAGTGCTACACAAATTAATAACTAAATCTAACCCATCCCTTCACCACTTCTGCTCAACCTGCCCACTCCACCAGTCTCCTTCCTTCCGCACTTTAAAAAACAGTTGATCCTATATTCTGCAGGCTTTACATCCTTTTCTTGTCTTTGCTAAACCAGAGACCTGCAACCAACATTTCAATTCACCAGGAATATCTGCAGCAGCACAATACATGATAATTTATGTAAGTGCTTGTTTGTGTGTTTGTGAGGGGAGGGTGGAGGGGCATACGAGGGAGCGCTCGTGTTTGTGCGTAAATCATGTCTAACCATATGCTGCCTTCCTCCGCAGCGCACATGCAGCTCAAATTGATCGTCAACCATCTCCTGCTCACAGCAGTGTGGGCAGAGGGAGAGCAAGGTCAGAGCCAAGGACTTGCCACAATCAGTGATGGGCTGCGGAGGGGGGCTTATGTGTCACGCCACAGCTGTTACGCTACGTTCTCTGAGTCACAAGCACATCTTTAGTGCTGCAAAACATCACCTTAATTACCTTAATGCCAGACTGTCTCTCCTCGTCTGGATGAATTTGGCTCTGGATGCCTTAATCTGAGCCTAATCTCTAACATCCTCACATACTGTTTTGGGAGTAAAATCATAGCTTTGCCTTTCTTATCTGTTTTTTATTTCCTGTCAGGTTTAAGTGTTTTATGGTTCAGCAGTTCAGTGGAAGAGGGGAGGTTTGTGCGGTGATAGACAACATGGCTGGGGGCGGCTGTTGCGCCGTGTGCTCGGTATGCTGAACCAAGTTCGAAGCAGGTGAAGGGATGATTTCATGTCTGTGCTATCTGGAAGGACCGTCTCAGCTGCCAAAGCAAAGATAAGCAAGGAGGAGGCAGCTGCCGCTGCTGTGCAGCTGTGTGACTGTTTGTTAACCAGGAGCCGCAGGCAGCTCAACAGGCTGGTTGTGCACAGCCTGACAGACGAGTTGGGCAACAATCTTGAGAGAGTGCATTGTAGACCATCATACCTTAAGTCATGTGGTGTTTCAGCTCGTTGCAAATGTTAAGTCATTTTAAAAACAGTACCCTTGTGTTGGAATAGCAGTTAACAATCAGAGTTTTGACTTGCAGATACTGAACACAAAAAAACGCCCACACGCGACTAATAATCAATACAGACACACTAAAATAAAACTGACATTACCTGACTCAGTAAGGTGTTGAGACACTACAGCCATAAAGCTCCACTGCCATATGTCAAAAATGTCAGGTGTCCACTAGAGAGATAGTGGAGGTAAATAGCACTCATTCCAACACCTTTGACCCTAATTTCACATAAGTTCATAACCTTTTGACTATGAATCTCATGATGTAAAGCATGTTCAAAAAAGACAAAAGTTTAAACAGTTACATTTTAATAAGTTTTGATATTGTTTAAGCTAATCACTTGGGATCCCATGGATGTAAACAGGTAAACTGGGTTCTGTTGTCAGTAAAGACAAGAGCACTAAATTCACATCGGTGTCAAAGTCTTTTCATCAACAGCGTATGTGCATGACCTTTTTAGGTTTCTCATGTATTTTGTCACCCGGTTCTAAACATGTAAAAATTCCTTGCTGGTCTTACAATGAAAAAATGTTTTGTATTGTTATGATACTTTTTATTCAACAGTGTCATTGGGATAATAAAGTGAGAAAAATAATACTGAGTCCATATAGATACATAATCTTCCATATAGAGACTTTGTCTTTTTGATATGTGTGATTGTTGTTGAAATTTTCTGTTTAGTAACATAATTTTTGTTTGTAGAGTTGTGGTATTTTTTCTTTCACTTACAGGGAGATCTGAACACTTCCTCCACAGCCAGGACATGTTATTGCACTACAGTTGAAACGTAAGCTGTATGTCCTGTTGGATCATTTTTTTAAAAAAAGAGTGTGAGTGATAAGTAAGTAAATGAGACCATATGTAGACAGAGAAGAGTCTTTTGTTACAAGTTTGTGTGGTTCAACTCTGAGTGATTATGCAGAACAGTTTAAGTTAAAACTTATTCGTCCTGTCTCAGATGATGAAAATTGTAATTTAGTACTGTTTGGGAACATGGAAAACATCAACCCTTGTGCTATGAACTACAAACACCCCCAAATGGTGATTTTAAAACCAGTAACCCTTACACCATGATCTTACCAATCACTTGGCAAACAGACACTTGGGGAGGAATAAAGGGGAACTGCGATGTGTTCAGGGTGCTGCTGGGACATATGACAGGCAAGTTGGGGCAAAACCAGAGCCCACCTGAAGGAGGATATTAAATCAGGATGTGGTTTCGACAGTATGGGGACATATGCGGCTGCTGTAGCATGATGTGTCATTAACAGTCACAAAGTCAAGTCAAGTGCCAGCTGTCTGCTGGGTGAGTGGCTGCCTCTCATGTTTGTTCCTTTGAACTGATGCACATCATAAGACTGAAAAACAATGCCATGGTTCTCCCTAACTTTAAATGATCACATCAATTGTATCACTTCATTTATACCTCTTTTGTTTAAAACAATACTGCCTGAATGTAATGGAATACATGAATAAAATAAGTTTTAAATACACCAGGGTGCAGAGGGTACATGAAACCATTACGTTAGAATGAGTAAAAGGAGTTCATTTTTCCGAGTATTTGAAAATTACAATCAAGCAGAGTTTGTGATAAAGTTTGTGTATGTGTGTCTATGAAACAAACTGAAGAAGACCACAGATCAGCTCATGCTCTTAAAGAGCCAGTCTTGAAAAGAAGCATCAGATGTAGTGTAGGTCATCATGCTTCACCAGCAGGGGTCATCACTCGCCCCATGCTACACACCAGAGAATGAAGGTTTGCAAAAAGGGTGTCTTCGCTGCATTTGAGGACTCAGTCTGCCAGTGGATTTTAGTCCTGAACAACCTGAAAATTATCTCTTTAAGTGTGTGACAGTTTTTAAAATTCTGACACTGATTCACAATAGATAAGAATATTTCCTGCTGCACTTTCTGTTGATTAATATTGCTACCTCATAACAAACTGTTTACAGGAGTGTAAAATCCTCCATTCACAAACTGAAATCTTAGGACAACCACATGGTTTTTACTGTCTTTCCTTTTTTGGCTTAAGAAAGCCATTAAAAGCAAATTAACTTCTGTCTGTACCAAAACCAGACACTGGCTTACAGCAGAGACACAAACGAGCAGGAGTTAGGCCAGTAATTCCCATCTGGGATAAAGAGTTGGAGAAGTGGGTGAGAAGCTTGTATCGCACAGCTGGTGAAAAGGGCTTCCCCGCTCTTAATAGAGGGCCGTGCCTGCGGAGGCTTCAGCTGGAGGGGGGAGGCGATGTGCAAGGGGAGGATGGAAGCACCTGCAGCCTGAATGCGGGAACCAGCTCTTAAACCTCTCAGAAGCAGTTGGTCGCCACGGTACCAGTGGCAGGCCATGATTGGCCTCATCCAACCCTGCTGTGCTCAAGGAGGAATTCTGTCAATTGTTAGGTTGCACACAAACCGCAGACAGTGAGGCATTGTGAAGGCTGACAAACAAAAAAGTCCTGTCATTACAAATGTGCAGGAGATGTGGAGTCGGGTAAAACGCAAAAAAAAAAAAGTTTGAATTCAGTGCCTTTTGGGGCTCAATAATTTGAAATCAGTGTACTTCTGTAACTCTCCCTCTCTTTTATTTAAAACCCCCACCTCCCCTGCTGCAGACCCCCTGCTGTGGCTTAAACAATTAGGCTATGTGAGACCCACACTAACGACTCTCCCTTGTCTTTTAAGATAACTACAGGAGGAGGGGCAGCAGTGGGTGACATCTTGTCAGGGGGGGAATCCTGTGGTGAGTCACTTGTGTATTGGCCCAAGCAGAGGATACCTGGTTATTACCCCACACAAAGAGTGCATGCGTGTGTTTAGATTGCCCCAGGTGAGATATGTACTAAAAGCACTGGTGCTTGTGGGAAGCGCTGTTTTTCTCAGCTTCACGACGAGCTCTTGCAGCTCTGTCGCGTCTCAAGTGTCACCCTTTTCTCCTGCTCCCACTGCTTTTCTTACCAGCGTAAAGACAGCTGTAAATCAATGCTTTCATCACAAATCAGTCTCTGTGGATTTGTTTCCCCACCTTATTTAAGACCAAATGATTCACACCAAATATAAAAACAAAACTTTTCTGGAAATGAGGTTAGGTCATGTTGGCATAATTGAAGGTAGAGTTACAAAAATTGTTTTCAGATAGAATGTTTTCAATAGTTTTTAGGTTGTTTTTTTGGAAAAACCTTAATATAACGTAGTCACTTAAAAAGGGGCGCTCAGTTAGATCACTTGACACTTTTATGTGAAATTACTTTAACACTTGATCTGGAGGGTTGTGCCTAACTAATCTAAAAAATTACAAAGAACTTTACATTTACTGTTACTCTTAAAAGAAAATTACTTTACATAAATTATTCTAGCATTTGTTCAGCACTTCTACATCACTGAACACTTGAGTAGCTTTAACATGCTGGAAAATGTAAGAAACTAGAAACTTGCTTTATCATTCTCAAGACTTGATGACTTTTGCCGGTCACATTTTTTTACATCGCAAGTCAAATGTTGAAAAGAATGACTCATTTCACTCAGTGGTTTCACCACCCAGTGTGATCGTGTGAACTCAAGCTTTGAAGCCACAGTTCTACATGAAAAAGCCAAAATAGACTTTTCAGGGAAGAAAATTATAAACCACCACATAGTGACACACAGATCCTGAGAGCAGGGGCCAAGATCTTTGAACTGCAAAGGCGGATCCTCTCTTCAATTTGTTTGGCATAAATCAGTCTGAGCACCAGGCCCAGGAGAAAAACAGTTAACTTCCCTCACTGATGATCGTCGTCATTTTTAGGTGTGAAATCGGTCAAGTGACAAGTGTGCCTAAATTTTGATGACCCCTTGGTCGGTGTGAAGCTGCAGGTCTGTGTTTACAGATGAGGTGCTGGCACATGCCTCCAGTCCTTTGAAATGTGACAAGGCGAGAGCAATGATGAGATAATCTCTGATTTACGAGTTACAGTAGCTTTCAGGGGGGAGGCAGGCCAACAGGGAGCTCTCCTGCCTGACCAGCTGCAATACACATGGCAAAAGTCAACATGGCTGATCTAAGTTGCATGGACATGCACTAAGTACACTTTGGAAGTGCTAAGGCTAAAATACCGAGCAAATTTTAACCAGAAAAAGTAAAAGAAGAAAAAAAGAAGCTTAAATGTTGCACTGTGTGTTTATTAGCTTGTTTTCCCAGCAGCATGAGGAAGTAGTGCCAGAGAGATTGAAGGAAGCTGACCAGACCGAACAACCAAGCCCTGCAGCATTGATCATTGGGACCCTTCATTGCTGCAGTAATAGGTTTACTGCCTTGCTCAGGGCCAGTTAATGAAATGGGGAGAGAGATTTTCATTTGTCACATCAAAAATCTTCCCAACTAATCCTTGTATCTAAATTGTGTGGCACATGAGCTCCCAAAACAAATACAGTAGTGCAGATCACATGACCTTAATCCATGCAAACAAGGACAAACAACAACCAGCAAGAATAAACATGCCCTGTAAACAGAACCCTGAAAACCAACATCACAGACAGAAAGCTAAGAGAACACTTACCTAAAACTATTTTAATGCAAACTGTAATTCACAGACATAATTATAATAAAACATCACTTTCTGCCTTACACAACAGTACTGTACACTGTGAAATTGTATGTGCAGTCAATATTTTGACTATATTGACTGAAATTTCTTTCTAATATTTGTTTTCAGCTCCTATTTCACAATAAATATCTCAAATTCGAAATCCTTTTAAGGCTTATATGTTTTTATAACCTTTATCTCTACCTTTGTGGTCAGTAGTGGACATTACTGAGTACATTAACCTGGATTCAAACAGTTTATGTAAATGAAAACAATAAGTGTGTAAATCTACAAGTCTATTGCCAAATGTTAGTCAGTGATCTATTACCACAAGCTGCAAGATTGACACAGTTTGACCTAATTACAAGTGTATAATGGGGTTTAGGATCTTTACACTTAAGCAGTTTAACATCCATCTGAATACCAGCTGAGTTATGCAAAGACAGAAGCCAGACTTGATGTAGAAGGGTCTATTTTATCTTAACAGATCTGTGTTGCAGCTACAGTGACTCCTCCTTCCTCCTTCTCTCTCTTGCCTCTTCCCCTCCCCCATTATGTGTAAAAACAAATCTCCTTTTCTGCTCTGAGCCTGAAACTATTGAGTCAACAAATGTCACTGCAGCAAGGCAGGGGCTGCTGGGAAAGAGGTGGGCTCTCTCTTTGAGCCTCAACTGCAGCTAAAGGCAGATTATTTTCAGACAAGGCCCACCTGTTTGTAAAAGAGGAATTAAAGGGTTTAGTGAATGGAGGACTGTGAGCATGTCGGCTAAAACTGTGACCATTTGTTCAGAAAATGTTTTTTTAAACATCATCTGCCTCCAAATACTAACAAACTTATGCTTTTTGAATTTTATTGCTGAAATGAATAGAGCGGTCTGTGGGATGATGTTTATGACCTTTAAAAAATCAAAGATGCAAAAACACATTTTCACACACAACCTTCTAACTGAACCTCAGACTCACACCATGAGGACCTCACACAGAAAAACCACAACTGATGTTATAGCACTCGCCCTATTATAACACATTTCCACCCTTGTTACTTCAGTTAACTTTTCAGGGCTAAATTTGTCTTTAAAAATCTCCCTCAGACCCTCTTTCTCTCTCACACACTGCTCTCTCTATCGCTCTCAAGCCCACGTGGCCAGTGTCAACAGGAGGTGGGTCTTGGCAGACACATGAAGCAAAGTATGCTGCCTGTATGCAGGGCTGGAGAGTTGTCTTACGCTCCACTCTAAAAATGAGCCAGCCAGCCAGCCAGCCGAGGCGTGCCAAAATAAGACACAGCCGTTGGAAATGAGTGGACTGCTCAACTGGTTGGACTCCAAACTGGCCACCTCTGATGGGTTTGCTGTAATACTTTCAAAAATGAATGCTATTACACCACAGGGGAAGTGGTGTGTGACAGAAAGACAGAAAGAAAGAAAAGGAAAGGAAGTCAAAATAGGGTGAAAAGGGAGGGAAAAACCCTGAGTCATTCAGCTTCCTGTCTGAGAAAAAAAGAAGGGGGTGGAGGCATCTTCTGCTTGGCCACAGTCAGACAGTTGAGACCAGTGCAATATTCAACATAAAGTGCACCGGGGGATGGAGTCCTGTCCCACTCACTGAATCCACTCCAGTGCTTCAGGGCAGCCATCATATAGTGTTCACTATTGTGTGCGGCTGAGGGAAGAAGAAAAAAAAGAGGAGGGAGCAGAGGAGGAAAAGAAAACCTGTCTCTTTGTGTGGGAAGGACTCAGCAGGAAAGTGATTTTGTGATTATTTGAGTTTGCCAGCAAAGCAAGGCTCTTCCCCCTGACCTGCAGCGACATCTTGTCCACTCTGTGCCTCTGTTGCCACACACCAGAGCCACATATGAGTGTGCTTCTCAGGCCGGCAAACAGCGACACCCGGGCTTCTCCTGATGATGAGAGCTGACGTCAGACTGGTTTCCATGAATATTGATGTGGAGGATAGTCTGTTTCATAGAAGAACAGAAGGAGGCAAGATGGCTGCCCTTTAGGATTTGTTAAAGAGGAGATCCAGACGGTTTGTTGGAATTTCTACAAAGTGGAGGGACGTGAAAAGGAGGTGAGATTTTGCTTGGTGTGTTAATGTACTGCTCACTCTTTTCCCCTTTACCCTTGGGTGTATTTTTGGCGTTTTATGTACCAGGTGAGGAATAGCAAATGTCCCCCACCGTAAAAGCAAGAGCCAACATAATAAGGAGGGGATATTAGATAAAGCTACTCCAACATGGCTGACGTTTTTTTTTTTTTTGGCATTTTTTTTTCGCCGGTTGAAAGACACCTCCTGTGCTTTTCTGTGCGTTCAGTGTTCATTTAACATTCTTGCTGCTTTTGAATGCATCAGAGAAAATGGTGAACTTAGACTGCTTGTTCAGGAGTTTTTTCTTTGAGCATAAATTAAATGCCGGTACGAAGCTCTCTCTCTTACCTTCACATTTCAACATTTCAACCTCGCTTTTCTGTCTGGCACATATTATTAAATGTACATTTGAGCCTGTAACATGTGTTCTTTTATATGAGTGCACTTGTTTTCAGAGGAAATACATTTTTAGCATTAATGTTTAATTATAAGCTATTACCCAGTCATGATATTTTATATTCAATATGTTTAGATGCAGTCAGTTTCCCTCACAGCTTCTTCTTTTCATATTTAAATCTATTTATGTGTTTGTTTGTGCTGTTTAGTCAGCAGACTGTGTGTAGAGGAGTAAAAGTCCAACGTGGATGTGTCCAGCAGTAAGTGCAGAGTGTCTGCACAGCAGTAGAGCTGGAATAGCTTCTGGCTTTGTGTATCTCTGTTAATCAGCTTTCATTGCTTTCACCGCTGAATGACAAGCAGACACAAAGGCAAATCCAAAGGAGAGGCAAAAGAGAAGAGAACTGTGGTGGCAGAGTGTACAGAAGGCAGACAAGGTCAGAGAGCTCTGAAGGAAATGAAACTCAATCCTACTGCACCATTAACTGGGGGAACAAGAAGGGTTATTCTCAAGCAGGTTTTTCATCTTTTTTTTTAAACTAAAGGCTATCCAAGTGATTGTTGCCAGCAACAAAGCAGCAACATACACCTTGTTTTTGATAGAAGTTGACCAAACTTCTTCTCGACAAGATTGTGTATTTTTAATGTAGCACAAACAGTTAAAGGTCACAACAATCAGACTGCTCTGTTCCCCAGGAAACACAGCTATTGGCAAATAGATTATTGACGACACAAAGAGCAATGTGTGGTTGTGTTTTTCTGTGGTGCGTTTAAGACTGCAACTGGTTTTTAAGGAGTCGGTGTGGAGTAACAGCATGGTGGTTGAATACTTGCACAGATAATGAGACAAACTACAATAATGATTATAGGGTGATATCAGTGAGGTGAGCGTTTGCATTCCCTGACAGTTTGGGTTTTTATGTTAGTAAGCACATTTTTTAGAAAACACACTGGTTAAATACACGATAACGACACACAAATTAAAAAAATAATGTAGGTCATCAGGACTTATCTCAGTTAGTTAATAGCTAATTGGTTGTTAGCTTTTTCCTGAATTCACTCGGTGCTATTCTGAGATTAACATCTGAATGGGCCATTAGAATATAAGTGCTCTCCCTCAGGTTTGTGAATTTGACTTGTTTATTCCACTGACTGCAGTCGTAATGTAACCACATGGCCTCAGGTGAAAAGCAAAGTAAAGGCATGCCTGCAAGGTGGAGAATAATGACTAACCTTTAACTCGCCAGTGTGACTTCAACAGTCTACTCTGTCTGCAGGAGCAATGCAGGCATTCACATTAGCTTTACACAGCACTGAAGTTTGAGACTTTTTAAGTTAAAAACTATCAGTGATCATTTCCAGAATGAAAAAAGAGAGGGTGCAGTGGCAGTCAGTTGTTTGTCAAATGGCTTGAAGACTATCAGCGAGCTTTTATGTGAACAGCTGATGCAGACAATGAAACAGCCAAACACTCCTTTTTCCCTCTTGAACCACGTGTTTATTTTAAACTGTTGCATTGCTATGGCTGCCTTCGTAGAACTATGAATCCCATACACTACAGTAGGCTCTCTACTCTCAAAATTTTTTTTTTAAATAAAAGACTTGCTCGTAGTGGAGGAGAATCTAAGCCAAAAGTGCTTGGGTACCCCTCTGAAGCAGTGGCATGGCTGTGTTTTGATATGGCAAGCATGGTCATTGACCGTGTGGTGTCAACATGAGCGCTTAAGCGAGTACTCTTAAAGTAGTAGAGTATGTTGTGACTGCATGAGATCAGGTGATCCGCACTTTTGTGTGTGTGGGTCCCATTGCTCCGTTCATGGCGTGAAGACAGAGTTGATGAAGTCTCAAACAAGATTAGGTTGGATACCACTTGGATATTATAAATGTAACATCTTGAGATAGAACTGATTTTTTTTTAAAAAGGAAGATGAACGGCTCAAGGTAGCCAAAATAATTGTTGTTGCTTAAATTTGACTTCTTGGTTGATCCCTTGATTGAGACTTCTTGAAATGATCAAGCATTGTAAACACTGTGATCCAGGCTATATATATATTAAAACATATTATTGACGGTGTGTGGTTGTAGCTACAATTTGTCCTCCTATGTTTTGAGTTGCACCATGTGCAGGATTGACTAATGCATGATAGCCCCACACTGAAAATTTAATAAAACAAGCATACAATCTCACTGGAGGTGTTTTCATGACCCTCTGCATGGCTGCTGTTACATCAGCAGCTGCAAAGGCAGCAGAGCATTAATGGGCCAATAGAAGGCTGAGTGGGTGGGGGAGGGGACAGATAGATCAATCACATGCACATAGCTTCTCTCATCTGTCCACACCTACAGATAAAGCCGTGCGGTTGGATTGCTCCTTCGTCATGGCCGTAAGTCCCTTTTATGTCACTCCCAGGGCAAAGACAATATCACCTTTGGGAAGAATGTCCAGTTGCCATAGCGTTCCACAACAATGCTGTCCACTTACAATTGCCAAGCCCTTACCCAAGCCCTAACCTCTGACCCTGCTCTGTCCAGCCCCACGCATCATATTTCCACCCAGGGGCTGCTGCACAAATGACACAGAGAGAGACAGGCCCAGTGGCAGGTTAGACATTTTAGATTGTACTACCTGCTGGCTGGCTGGATAGTCAAAGCTCAGCTCTTTTCCTGAGACAAAATGGCGAAATACTGAGGGTTGTATTGATTTCTTCAATATTGATTTTCCTATTGTGTGCTATTGGGGGTTGTTTTTCTGTGGAGAGCAAGTGAGGAGCAGGAAACCACAATCAGGGGTTTTTGCACTGGAATCTTACCACCATGAAAGACTTGCTCATTTGTACAGATTTATAAATATTTGCACAGAATTTGCCAACTAATAGCAACAGTAGTGAGAATCCTCATTTGGATGAAAGAAATAAAGCGGGATGTGTTTGAACTCTTAAGCCTCAGACCTTCCTGCGGAGATTTGAAAGGCTAGATTTGCATGCCATATCATATTTACATTATATTTATATGCATTTTACCATTTCCATTTTTTTTACAAAAGCTTTATGTACTGGCTACTTCTGAGGCCTGCTGACCTTTTGCAAAGCATTGTGGGTTCTACAGAGATGTGTGCTTATTTTCTAGTAAATTAAAAAGATATCTATGAACCGAAGCTCAATCACAAATTCTATTTCTTATCAATAACTGCTAAACCACCTTGAAACCCCTATAAGAATTTCTGCTTTCTGTCCCATTAAGGCCCTTTTGTTAAGGGACTCTGATGCAGTTATGTCCTGGGATTGGTTTATTGGTCATCCTTGGGAATGTGTCATACTAATAATGTTTTTATGGCACAGACATAAAAAATTGTTATCAGTAATTGCCCCATTAGATGACTCCTGGCCTTCCTTCGCCAAGAGGACATGCGTTGTTAGGCTGAGGTGTAATTATGGAGTGAGAATGATAAGGCTCTGTTTGAGTGGCACACGGCCGGAGGGAGTGTTGCTGGCCCTGTGAGCATGTATCGATGTCAGGGTTTACCTCAGGGGTGAGGCAGCGAGGGCAGAGACTCAAAAGCTTCCTCCACGTGAGTACACGCACATGGCCGCTCTGTTTACAAACACTATCCTGGCATTCCACGGAGAGAGAGGCAAGTGAGATGTTACGTAACCACCCCAAAGCGAATAGCATCTCTTCCCGCCTCTCGCCAAGCCGCCTCTCCTACGCTTGGTCAATTTCCTTGAATGCTCTTTTTCGCCGTTCCGCTACTAAAAGTTAATAAGAAAATAAAGAAATCAAGAGCTACAGCCTCGTCTGCGCTCGACATCGGGGCAAGACTGAGAGCAGGCCTTTTCTTATATCGATGCTACCTCGGTAGCGCATAGCTTCTGCTCAGGTGAAGGCCTTCCAAGTACCAAGTTGGGAGATTTGGCTGGCTGTAAACGTAGAAAAAAGAGAAACAACTACTCACACATGTGCACTGTGAACATCTACTGATTTTAAAAGAAAAAATTAAAAATCATCTTCAATGCATAAATGAAACTGAGGTAAAGCTCAAGCTCTCATATGTAGGTAAAATGTTGGTGATTCTATATTGGAATGAAAGATGCCTCCTTATCAGCCAAGATGTTGCTCATAGGCTGAACATTATATTATATGCCGCTTCATCCACACACAAAATTTGTGTGGATGAAGCAGCAAACCTGCACACAGGCTGTCAGCATGCCTTAAAACTCTTGAAAATCAGTCATACCCTATAGCATCTTAACCTTATAAGACCTTTGCGTCAAAACTTAGTGTGGCCAGTCAGTTCCAGTTAAATCAAATCCATGACAATAAGCAGGTTTTGTCACTGGTCTAATCCTGAAAGGTTGATTGAAAAAATGTTAGCTTTAGGACCAAAAGGACTGTCGTCAAAAAGCATCTTCTTTCAGTTTGATCAGTTTAGATCAATGTCTATTGAGGAAATTACCATGGTTAACTTGGCTGTCTCATGATCAACAAAGCTCTGTCACGACAGATCTCAGTGGGGTCCATGGCGATTTAAACAAGTGGCTCTGATGAGTGTTTGCCCACTTCTAAAATGGCTGTCAGATATAGACTCTTTTGCTGCTAGGAGCTGTCATTGAAAAGGTTAGGCCCCATGGCCCCCTGTTGTCTACACAAGAAGCACAAAGACAGACAGCTGGCCCTGAATGTCATTTAGAAGCGTAACCCTACCAAAGGCTTTGAATGACATCACTTACTACTTCTGAAGGCTTCGAGTGGCTCATGCTCAGTATTAGGTTTCCTGAGCGTGGCAGCTGGTGTCTTTATGAGATGGACTGCTCAATGACAACCAAGTCGATTTATGTCCATATATGTATTTATATTAGAGAAAGATTGAGATTTTAGGTCTAAATACGCAGAAATTTCTAGATGGGTAATATGAAGTATTCAAGCACAGATTCAAGTACAGTGACTCTCAGTGCCAGCTTCCATACCGAAATAGCCACCTTACAGATGTGGCAGGTTTCTGTGTAGTAAATTTTAAGCTACATGACAGACCATGACTGATGATCTCTAAAGCTCTGCCATATTTAAATGACATATTTTGCATGTAAAGCAAATCCTAAGTAAAACACAAACCATTCTTAAGAACTCATTAAATATTATTTATAACCTCTGTACTACCCTATGGAATGCTGAGGTGCTAGAAGCATGGGGAAAGGTTTATAAATCTTTACACTGAATGATTTGAAAATATCTCTCACACAGAAGGATTTGTGATTTCCATTCAATAAGAAAGTCACGTGCCTCCCACTCAGTGGAGGGAAACAGGGGAGCTTAGCAACAGTGGCTTAGATCAGGCTGCTTAGAAACCAACAAGGGAAGGAGTACCACTACATTCCCTCTCCAGATGACAAAAGAGCATATATCAAATATTTCCAATGCAAAGTTATTCTGGGCACAACCACAGCATTTTTTTGGCTTCACGTTCCAATGAATAAATAAAGAGAACCAGATGACCAAAAATGGTTTTTGTGCAAGATAAACCATTATCTTTAGCTTAGTACCACCAAACTGAAATCAGCTCTAGTATGTAATCCATTTTTGAATTCCTCCACTGCCACTTTGTGTACCATTTTTTAAATTTCCCATCTATAGTAATGTTTCCTTTCGTTCTGTTTACTGTTACCACCACTTCCTGTTTAATTGGAAGCTGGTTTGGATTTGGATCATGCAAACAGAAAGGAAATATTTGCTAAATAAATGTGCCTTTGAGCTAGCATATGCCAAGACTTGCAGTCTAGAGGGTGAACTGAAACATGGGACATGGGACTGAGCATCACTGTTCATCACTTGGCTTCGTGTATGAGTTTTCCTTCTCAAGCCAGATTGTAATGAATGGGAAAATGAATGATTAGGAAAAGGCAAATATAAAGTATTTCCTTCTTACAATTTAAGCTAGGAGCTAGAACAATATCTTCCTTTTCAGATTTGTGGTTTAACACATTTCTCAAACGTAACTGCAAAGGTGCTGATTTGCACAAGTGCAGATGTAGGCTTCTGAATATGCTGCACGATTGATTTACTGGCAGGATCAATGGCTAAAGCACATGTGCACACCACGGCAAAGCAGCCTCCTCTGCAGTCAGCCGTGCAGGGCTAATGTTTAGACCAGATGGGCTTTGGAGTGCTCGTAAGATGGTCGCCATGGCTACCATGCACTCTGAAAGAAATTAACTTTGCTCTGCGCACAGTTCATCAAGTTAGTCAGATATATTGATTGATGCATAGACAAAGGGTTTGGAAGGGAAAACACACAAGGTAGCTCGGAAGGAAAGTGCAGCACTGTGAAGGGTTGGGGGCAGGTCAGACTGTTCCTACGCTCAGAAGCCCATTTCTTAATTAGAGTCTCCATGTGGGGCAGCTTGAAGGCACAGAAAAAGGTTTAGACTATCTGTGTAAGCTTTGTGCAAGGTGCTTTCCAGCTAGACGGGGTAGTGCTGATTAAACAGGAAAAATCCAAGACTAACAGATTCTAAGTGAGACCTGGACTAATGTTCAACAGCTGTCTACTATCAGGATTGACCTCTTTTAGGAAAAAGTCTACACTGACATGAGTGTAAATGGCTCGGGTGAAATGTACTGTTTGACTGATTTTTTTTTGCTTTGACATTTGAATGGCACTCATATAGTAGATATGATCTATGTCGTCTGTTTGGGCAGTTTCAGTATCAGCTAAATTACCATATCTTAATTTAAAAATTAAAGATAAAGTTAAAAATTTTCAAAATATTTTCAAGTCTATTTACAAGTTGTTGTTTTTTTAATTTTGCTTTGTTACAATAGTGTCAGATGAAGAGAAACAAGAAAGGCAAGGAGCAGAGAGAGGGGACAACCTGCAGGAAAGAGATCAGACTGGGCTTAGCAAGCAGATTAAACCACAGTGATCATAAAATAAAGTCAAAATGTTGTACATTTATGGTTTTTTCAAATAGAAAAGTACAACAGAAGCATATGCAAGCAAGTTGTTTTGCATGTGCGTGTGTGCAGTTTTGTCAAAATACCTGCTAAACAAGTTATATCAGAAACATACAGAGGCGGGGTTTACCCCAACAACAAGCTGTGGTTTACTCAAACTAATGTCCTGTACAAGAGCTTAAATGTCACAACCTCTCACATTTGTAATTGATTTTTATGCTGATTTCCACATATATTTTATGCATCTTCACTGACTCATTGAGTATATCAGAGATGTTTAACAAAACAAATCTTAAGGCGCCAGAACATGAGATATCCTGAAGGATTTGTCCATTAGTCCAAGGGCTTCAGATCCACAACATAAACTGTGCAAAGGATAAACTTAAAATAATTCAGCCAGTGCAGCCCTGACTCTGAAAAATAAACTTGACATAACCAATTATGTCAAACTGCAAATGATTGACTCCTGTCTTCCTCAAAAGAACCCTGTGGCTTTTTTACAAGTAAATGTATTTTGTGTTCACTGTTTCCTGAGCTGAACAAAGGCAAAGCCTACTAGACCCTGTACAAAACTAACATCAATCTTGGATTAATGTTAACATTCCTCTCAATTATGGCTTTGAACAATTGGATACGGCTATCAATTATGGTTCCAGTTAATCTTTCCAGTCTTTCCCCTCTCATAGTTTTATCATTTTACCTTGAGGACAGTCTATCAGTTAACTAAAGCAAGAACTCCTTTATTTTTGTCTTTGATACAACACACTATTACAGTTTTGTCTTTGTCCCCTTTTACTATTCCAGCTTTACTTTCCTTTATAAGTTCTTTTCTGCTGGTCATTATAATAGATATTTCTTTATTATCCTGATATGAAAAGATGCACTGCCTTCACTGGCTCTCCATTAATCAGCTTTCTATATATTATAAGTCATCAATTCATCTGCTCATAGATTACACACAAACTAACTTCACAATGGCATATTACTGAGAGCCCGAGGAAGTGCATTGTCAGGTGAGAAATAGTTTGGATAAGTATTTCTTGATAAAACACAGGAACACATCCCACATTTTACACTTTCGCCCACATTCAATTACAAAGTAAAAATAATAACCAAGATTATAATCAGTTTAGGTTTGCCACATGTTCTGGGAACTTCTCAGATCTACAACTGAAACTGGTTGCGTGTTATGGTAATACTGTATTGCTAATAAAGTTTTAAAAAAGGGAAAAAGCTAATGGCACGTGTCTCTAACTAGAGGTCTGGATTGGCTAGAAATAAAGGAGCTCTCTGGCTCTGGGGGTCGATGAAGCTGTAGGCAGCGGCCAAGCTGTTGTTCCAAACAGGCATGTTTCGAACGGCAGAAGCACCGGTGTATTTAAGTATAGAAAATAGACAAAAAGCTGCAGAGGCACATGGACTGCAGCGTGAATCTCCAAAAGCCAGCCACATCTGTCTTGCATTAGACATAAAGAACAATGTAGATTGTACAGACCCCTTCGTCTTATGGAGGGGGAGGGGACTCTCAAGGGAAGAAATTACAAACAGAAGTGAAGGTCCTCCGTGCTTCTGCTGTAATCTATTAATCTTGTTTTCAGATTTATTGAAGAATACTTTGCTGCATTTGCATGCATATAACACATTTAAAAAGATTTTAAAAATTGGACAAAGAACTGCCAGAAATGTAAACATGACTAATACAGTGTATCCCATTGAAATAAGGCATGTTCATCGAAATGTAGTTACTAAAAAAGCTGATTCTACCTGCAGAGCTGCACTCTATTTGGTCCACCATTAATGGAGAGAAAAGGACAGAAGAAGCAAGAGAAACAGAGATTCAATGCTCCAGGGTGTCATGTGATGTGGCCATCATTACGTCACAATGTAGTCATTAGGCCACGGTGAGCATCAACAGGAAGCAGCACTTTTTTACCTGACAGGAAAACTAGACCCGAGGTTGCACAAAGTCCCCCCTCATGAAGCAACCTTTGCTGCTATTAAAAGAACCTACACGAGTCACATCATTAACTCAAAACCTTGTGCTTCTGAGCAGCTCTTAATAATGTTCACATGTATCTGCACCACTTTAGATGATACAAAAGATTGTCCTAATGTAAAACAGAAGCGGTATATGCTCCAAACATAAGACATATGGATCAACAAAAGCTTAACATCAAAGTTCACACAACCATGATCTAAAAATGTGGTTTTACACGAGCTTATGTGCCTTAACATTCTTGGCAGCGAGCTGTGACTTCCTGGAGTAGCTTTATATTGATCATACATGCATGAGAGTGTAATCAAGCTTAGGATGTCAACAAGCCAGTATATTTTCCCCCAAAATTACAAATGATTCCTTTAAGCGAAAAGAATTGACAAATGAGGAAAAGGCAAAATGGTATGTTGCTCTGAGTAGTGTGTAGCTGACTTTTACCTCCGTTTTAAGGATTTCACTTTTATGTTTGATTTGTTTGGATATATCCTCTTTCTGTGCAGGCTGTAGTGCAATCAAGAGTGTAGATCCGACATGTTGCTGAGGTTGCTCATGAAACAGAATAGCAACAGGATCTGGGTACAACAAAGAATGCTACAAAGATCTAAAGTAAATTTGGAGGATTATAAAAATGACTGCAGACACACAGGGCCTTTTGTTTCTTAGCCAGGGTGGAGAGTGTCATGTGTTCACATAGATAGAGAGAGAGAGAGCGAAGGCACGAGTAACCATGTGAGGTGCATTGCACGCACTGCCTGAAAGTACCATGTGACATAAATCACAAGTGTGAGGTGCCTGACTGAGAGACTCAGTAAGATCCAGAACATGAATGAACAGCTGTACTATCAAGCAACACACGCCACTGGCACTTTGCCTCATATTGTGCTTTCTTCAGGGATGCAATCTCCTTACCTTTTGGCCAAATTCGCCAATTTTGAGTTCAAAATAGGTCCTTTAAAAGATTTGAATACAGAATCTGAAGAAATTCTTATTACTTTTAGAGGGGGTTGTTCTGGTTGGGTCAGGGGCCTTTGTTTAACACACAAAATTGAAATAAAATAAAATTCTGTGGTTAAATCAGAGCAATAAGAACTCTTGCATGCAGCAACTTTCATGGGTTCATTTTTAAGAAGCTAGTATTGACTGACCCAGCTTATTACATAGGTAGCTAGATTTTTAACAAGCATAGTGATTTTTCAAGAGGATTGTGAAATAATGACAGTCAGCTGACTGGCTCTGTAAGGACCCATCAGAATACCTGGTTGTAATTCAAGTGTATATTAATATTCATTTCAGATTAAGATCGGCTGTTTTTACCTTTTTTAAATATTTTTTCTGACCCTCCAGATTTTCCATTCTCCCCCCTGAACTTTTTCCCTAAACTTACTCCACTTACTCCAACTCAATTGGTTCATATGTTGGCCACATGTCATGATTCAAAATGTCTGCGTGGATGTCTAAAGGAATATTCAAACACTGCCATAAATCAGGCAATGCATGTGCATAAAAAGCCCTATTTTCAGTGTCAACATAGCTGTGTCAGGCTGTTTATTGATTTAAAAAATGGACCAATAACACTTTGGTCATAAGTTTAGGTACTATGATTAAGTGCCAAGACTGCAATGATCACAATAACATGATCATAAAACAAAATTCAAAGTAATCGAATGAAGTATAAAATTGTGATCTTTAGAAGATTCTGAAAGGTTTTACATAGGTCTTATTTACATAGCAGGTTGGGAAGCACAGTTGTGAAAATGTTATCAGAGATCATGAGGTTTGCAGAGCAGCCAGTCCGGCTCTATATTTACTGGAGGGATTTAAGACACTGGAGAATGCAAGTTATCTGACCTTAATACACTGGTAGGAGTTGCTAGGGATGAGGTTTCATTGGTATCATAGCTCTGCTGAATGCAGAACTCCAGTCAGCATTACAGCCTTTACGGAACTTTTACATTTAGACACTAAAAATCCATTGCTAGGCTTATATTAGATAAAAAGACTTAGTTTTACCTCCATTTCCTTTTCCAAATCATTATTGTCCTAATAAAGTGCTTAAATTAGTCATATGCTCTACATTTATATAGCATATTCTATGCCATGGTTAAAGTAACACATCTTAAATTAAACCAACAGAAAAAAGACTATTTGAAGTAAACTGCTATTTAATATGTTTTGATACTTTCTTAACTAATCCGTTAAATTGAATTGAATAAAACAATTAGTAATACTGTATTTCACCGGGCACTGTAAGTACACACTATCAATAACCGTGTCAGTTATGTTTCAAAATTCAGGCAATTGTAATACTTTTGGTCAGTATGAGGTAGCAATGGTGTGGCCGCAATGGCTAAATGATTAGCAAAGTTGCACTATGATACAGTCAAGTGATATTAAGATGTGTATTAGTACTAAAAGGCTTTGTTATGACTTAGCTCATGAGGCAAATGGGCTTTAGCTTTCCTAAGTGCTCTGACAATTTATGGTCTCTAGACTGGACACATGCTCCATGCTCTTATCTTTCAAACAGGAAAATGCATAGAGGTCTTTTTCAGCAAAGAAAAGGAAATGTACACTTGAGATTATCCTTGGGACTATTCTGCAAAATAGCAGTGTGGCTAAGAAAGTGTGCGTTTGATTTACAGTTCTGCTCCACGTCTCTCCTTCTCTCTTCAAATAACAGCACTCTTTAGCCTGGCTGCCTAAGTCTCAACCTGAAAGTGCAGAGGCTGAGTTTCCCAGCAGCTGTCGTAAGAAGTGAATGTCACATACGGCTGCCAAGTCACGCCAAATAGACCCCATCTACTATAGCAGCTCTCATATTTCACTGGCTCTCTGTGAGAATAACAAAAACACAGTGTGAGTGCAGTGCATTAAAGTTTGTTACACTCGCATTGTGAAGACACAACATCAAGCAACTGCAGGGTCTGATTCCAATAGCTATGATTTGTAGCTCACATTTTACATTTTAATATGAACTTAAAGATGTTCTTGTAACAATAGAAGCAAATTGTGTACTCCTACAATTGGCTATATTTAAAACAAGCCACTTCACTGTTAAAATAAGGCTCCACTGTCATGTATTAACTGCCTTCCTTAACTGAATCTTGTGCAAACTGTGTCCATTGTTTTACAACACTGATCACACTGTGTCCAAGAGTCCAGCCTTGCCCCCAGGCCCCAAAGCACTAAAGCAACTGACCATCTATAAATGCCAACAGATACATAGCTACAGAGAAAATAACTATGGGCAATGACTGTGTAGATTTTAACAACAGCGCTTAGCAGCCAGGGTCATAACTGCACAGGCTAGATGATAGACTGGACAGGAGGGAAGTAGATGATAGCAGATAGCAGAGGGAACCTGAAAGTGTAATTACAGGGCTGGAGACTGGAGGGGGGGCTAAGGGAGGGAAACCAAACAACAGCATAAAAAGACAAAGAAATTGACTTTTGGAGGGAAGAAAGGCTTTGCTGGGAATCCAGTTCAAGCCAAGCAAGTCATGTCATATTATAAACTGATACAGAGTGCTCATTTCCCCAGTGGAAATAAGCTACTAGAAAGAAAACCAAAATAGATCAAAGCATTTTTACTTCCAGAAGGCATCCACACAGAAGCCACTCCAACGCTGTGCCTCTGGCTTAGTTTGGTGCTCTACTTCTGGAACAAAAATAGACCTCCTTGTGAATCACGGCTAATAAGTAATTAAGCAGATGTAGCCAATACTCCAAATGTCTTAAAGTAGGCGGTAAGAACTGGACTTAAAACACTGCATTGTGGTGTTTGTGTGTGTGTTTGTATGTTTGTACACGTATAGGCGCGCATACACTCAGCTGGGATCTCTGGCTTTGTTCTGGGTTTGCAAAGATTTTTTTTTTTTGTTGTCAGTGTGGGTGTATCCAACTGTGACAAGCTGCTTGGCTCCGTTCGGTCCTTTGTAAAGCCCGGAGTGTCCCATAGGAATGGAGCTACAGTGTGAGCAGCTTAGCGCCCCTGCTCACCTCTTGACTTGAGTTACTGATTTACAGACTGCACCAAGGGCCAGACAAAACAAAGGAGTAGTCACATGGGGTCGAGAAATGGTATTCACCCACTTACCTCATTGTTACATTTTCAGGGATTAGATGGTTTTTATTTGAGTTCCAAAAGCATCACTTTATACCCTTTACCCTTTTCCTCAAACCAAGTTTTATTTTCCTTTAGTAAGTATTGAATCTGCTTCAAAAAGAAATTAAAAAAAAAAATGTATTTGAGTTTTTATATGCAAGTGATTTTCATGTATGTGAATTATATATAGTTCATAACTTCCATTAGCTGTTAATATTATGCATATTATTTAAAGCAAAATATCCAGGATACAATAACTAAGTAAATCCTTGTCATTTTTCTTGGTCAATCTGCAGCAAATTAATCAATATTGCTAAATTAGGTTGTAGCTCTTTGCACTACTCTCTAAAAAATTAGCACATCTACCACAGCTGAGCACGGCTTAAAATATAAAGTCTATTTTCCTTTCAGCAATTGAAGCTACGCATGTATCACAACTCCCACATGGTTTTCTTGTACTCATTTGTCAAAATAACACAGTTCAGTTTCAATAAATTTGACATAATCATAAAGAGGCTTGGTGTCACTTCTGATTACACTGCTGGAGGTGGTGTCCCGCTGTGGCACTTTACATACGTCTGTGTCTGACAACAGCAAAAGGGAGATTAGCTCTGCAACTTGTTGCCTGAGCACCCTGTGAGGCTCTTTACTCCATGTTCCAGTACCGCCTGAATATGACTGATGAGGTACCAATACAATTTTCACGTGCTTGCATTTGGTGGAACTATTTTTTAAGTTGTCTTACATTTTTCTGGAATGCAGTGTGTCATCAATCTGAACACAAAATTGAGAAAAGAAAAGATTTTTTTAACCATTAAAGAAGAAACATTTGGGAGCATTTTAAAAATCTGACTTGCACCGAACAGTACTTCTCTTTAATTTAAACTTTTTGTCTAAGCTCGGTCTAACTTAATGCACATTTTTTATTAAATTGTTGTTATTTATGAAGCAAGATTCCCTCACTTCACTCAGCACATGCACACCCACAAAAAGACACATCTCAGGCTCTTTTCACCAGCCATTGACCTGAGAGCCGTCTTTGTTTTGTGTGTGCTGCTTCCCTCTTCCACCTGCTAACAGGCAGCTGGCTGCTCTGTTATGACAACGGCCAGAGCTTCCAGACAGCCTCGTAACAGCTTTGCTCGTTAGTGGGAGATTTAACACTCTAACTTTGGGGGTTTGAGGGGCTGCTAATGTCCTGGAGGGGTGACTGACAGAGAAGGAGATGATTAGGTCTCCCTGCTTGCTTGGACAGAGCTTTGCCTGACAGTTTCCTGTTTCATTTGCAACAGAGTGACTTCTGTTTTTTTTTTCGCATTCGAAGCAGCACGACCAATTTAGACATTGTAGTTAGGGAAATAAAGAAACCTGATTAAAAATACTGTCTTTGCTCTGCAAGTGAACAGTGTCTTGTAGTTGTAATCTTTTATTAGATGGGAAATGTATTTTCAGTGTTTTTAGTTGAAAAACAAATACAATTTTAACCCAAGATTCATGTCAGCTGGAGCTGAAGGTACTCCATTTTAACACCTTTAAAAACACTCTTGCACTTGCACAATCAACTCGCCACATGTATTACACCACTACTGTAATTAATAGATATTTTTCTAATCTATATAACCAGTCCTTACAGATAATCCTGATTCACATAGAATGGGACATTAGAGGACAAATAGAGAACATTACTGAGACTAACATTGGTTTACAGTCATTTGTGAGTGAAACAGTACCAACACGTTTCCCACTCTTTTAGTGTCACTTTTTAAAGCATTAGGTACCCCTTCAGCATCTGCTTGCAACATGCAAAGCTTTCCTGCCACTGAGCCTTTCTAATATGTGGTTAACCTTGTGTCAGAGTTGCAGATGTACTCACTTGTATAACACTGTGAAACAGTTGCTTTTTAGGTTTTGACACCACAACAGCTAAGTAAGGTCCAGGTAAAAAAAAACAAACTATTTGGGTAAATTTAGGAAAAGATCATTGACTTATATGTTAATGGAACTCAAAAGTGACCCATCTCTCTACACCAAATTCTAACCCTACAGGGGCACTGGCCAATGGACATGATGCTGTAAGTATTGAACATTGCTGAAAGTGCCATGCAGGGTAAACAGATGCTAATGGGTTACCATTTCCTTTAAACACTAGTGGCAAGAGGTCCTTGACAAGCTGTTATATGTGACAAGCTGGAAATGAGAACCTGTCAACAATAGATATGATACATATATGAATTTTTTATGGCTTATGGATACTGTAAATATACGAAAATTTTTCAACACCAATTATTAGGCTTTTTAATTTGAAGGCGACAGCTCTTTTGCCGTAATCTTATAAGCAGCTGTAACCAGTTATGGATATGACACTGAGGCCCAATGATGGTGCCTTATTATGCCAAATGAAAACATGCCAAGATGCCATTGTACCGCAAACATTTAGCAACACCCCCCCCACCAACACACATACACACTCACTGAACATGAGTCGGTTCCTATAGTGAGTCTATAGTAGGTTCACATTAACAGGAGGGCTTTCGTGGGAATTGAAAGCTGCATCCAATTATGTTTTCAAAGGTTGTATGGGATATTTTTGCTAACTTGATCGCAGCAGCCGGCAGTTGTTAACCAAGACTTTACTTAGAGCTTCAAGGACATTATTTACCTCTTTTAAGTAGATACAGAGAGACCTCAAGACATAAATCAGGAACAGTTACAGCACATAAAAAATAAAACATAAAGCTTTGAAAACTGACAAATGAATGATATGACTGCTGAGGTGTAGAAATGACTTTAAGGCTGCTGGCATTATTATACACATTACGATCTTATTATTTTTTGTGTTACCACTTAATCGTTTAACAATGGATAGTAAAAAATCAAGGCTGTGACTGTTACATTAGTTGCATTTGTTGACTTTAAGGCACAAAATACTGGGATCAGACCAATGAGGTCCTTTGCCATGCAACGTCTCCTTCCGTTAACATAAATAAGAAAATAATGTTTGGGGACAAACAGACACAGTTTGTCTAAAAAGATGTCCGTCTATACTACATTTAACATTTCTTACAACAGGCTAAAAAGAAGTGAAAAATCTGTCAGCATGTTTTTTTTCTCTTTAAGTCTGTGATAAAAATAAAAACCAGGCAAATAAAACACTAATAAAACACATGCAATTTGCAAATGTTACTACATTTTAGTTACAAATTTAATGTTGACTGAGGACACACTGAATAGCAAGTTTTATCTATGTTATAATATTTCAATGCTGAGAACTGAATCCGGGCTGCCCTTGGTGCTCATCAGCTGCCCATTCCTTTAACATCTGCAGGAGAGTTGCTCATAATTATGATGGATTAGACTGCAGCTCTTTGTGCCTGCAACAATTGTTTTGCAAATGCTGTGGATGTGACATGCATTATTAATTCAGGGAGACAGAAATCAATGTTTTACTGGAATCCATTTGCTTGAGAGTGAAAGTGTACAAGAAAAGCAATAATGTAAAAGTAAGCATTTTTATTGCTTAACTTTATACAGAAAACTAAGTATCTAAGTATCACATTTATTTAAAAACCCTTAACAATACTACAACTCTCATACAAAAAGGGACAGTAGATAACTCTTAGACTGATTGGGCAAAAACATTTTTTTTAAAAGTTACTAATTACTCTGTGCTTTAGATGAAGTGAGTGGATGAATGAATGTTGACGTGCATCTCACAATTACACAAAACAAAAATCCTTTAAAAAATTATTGTCTTTCTATCATTGTCTTTCTTTTTGCATAAAAACTTATAGAGTTAAACCACACATGCATATAACAAAAGCTCTCCTTCTAATATTGGCCAAAAACATATCAATCACTTAAGTCATTACTGGCCCTCAGGTGCTGCCAGTTACTCTTTAGAGGAGCTTTATCAGTTTTATTTTCCTACTTTTTTATATATTTGCTCAACATAGTGCTGTGACTGCTGTTAAATAAGTTCAGATTACCATGTGAAACATTCACTTATATGTTTCTCTTTGAAGTTATTCTTCTTCTTCTTATTATTATTCTCAAAACCAGGTACAGTTGGAAAAAGAACCTTGTCAGGATGATTGACAGGAGCATGGGAAACATTTGTGGGAGACAGTTAATAGTTTGGTTCATAACATGAAGCTTAAATTGCTGTGCTTTTAACCCTGACAACGAAGGACTCAAACTTGAGAACCAAACTAAATTTGCATATTGACTTCACAATTGCTAAAGGGTAAAGAATTACAATTACCACAACTGAACAGCTGACAGGCAGCCAACTCCTCCTCCCATCTACCATCTGGGATATCAACCCCTTATTCTATTGCCTTCAAGCAATCAGATTAGGATTTTCTTTGGTATATTTTTTTTCTTTGATATGATCAATGAGTTAATTTCAAAAAGAAAAAACAAATTACTTCAAAATTTTACTCTGCCATAAAAGTTATTTCAAATAACACTGTTGCAATGGTATTGAATAAGTAAATATAGTAAACAGAACTTCAGTGTCTGATATCTATGTATCTGTATGTCTGAAAAAAGCAGGAAACTGCTTATTTGCACATTGACTCTTTCATTTAAGTGGTGCAACTTTTTAGAGATGCAAAATGGACTGAGAGAACACACATTTGCAAGTTAAATATGGCAGGCCTTTGTTGTTTTTCTTTTTCTCTGTTAATATAGAACCTGTTCCTAGTATTTTTTTTAAAACAGTTGTCACTAATTTAAAGAAGATCATTTTTTATGTTTCCCTTATCTACAAAATATTTCAATATGAAAGTCAAGTAAACATCAACAGACTAATGGCCTTTTTTTGCAACCAAAAGTTTCTTTTAATACAAAAGTCATGTAGCAGTTTCCTAGTTTTTAACTGTTAAAGAGTACCATGAATGAAAGTAAGCACTAGCCTATTATAGTATTTTTAGATTTACTGTCCACACACAGTTCATAACAGGATGTCACAGCTTCCAGTTTGAGATAAGAGTCTTCAAAAGGAAACACACATAATGCCATGTACTGCTGTGATGGGCACTGAAAATGTAAAAGCAAAATATGGGTACACCTTCAGAACACCTTTATTTGAGCCGCATATGCTAAATAAAAAATCGTGACTTACAGTTCACTTTCAGTCTCTAGTTTGGATTCTCTTCTCCTTGCTCACTTTGTACTTACTATCTGATTTCAGGTGATTGAGGGATGAGCTCATTGAGCGTGAATCTGACCCTATGAAGGGATTGTATTACAGGTTGATACATGTTTAGTGCCAAATGAAAACACAACTCCACTGACCTTCCCCTCCTGAGGCCATATTCAGACCAAGGCATCAGGCGCCAAAGTTATTTAGCACAGGATTCTATTCCTTAATTTGACAGTAGTGAAATAATTACAGTTGCTGGGAGGAGAAGGCTGGGAGGTCAAGCTTCCTGAAAATAATTAGCATAGCCTAAAATAGCTTAGATAACTTTATCAAATTGTGTACAGGTGGTTTTACATGTTATATGTATACAACAAAGTTGAGTGGTCCAGTGCATGTAGTAGAAAGCATATTTTGGTGTGAAAGGAGTATAACTTCACAACTCAATTGAGAAATTCTAATTGCACAGAAGTTGGTCTCACACTGTACACAGAATTGTATTTAGGGATAACTCTACTTGAAAATGTAACCCTGTTTTTTAGTAATTCATTGGAAGTGAGTAATTATAAACAATTATAAATTGTACTGCCATTACTACTAAATAAATAATGTGGAGTTCGGCATTGAGCTATCAAGTTGTCAGGGTCTTTTATGTTCAGTTTCAGAAGTCTATGCCAAATTAAAACAGGGGTTGGGTCTCAAGTTTTTTCAGAATTTTAGGGGGCTTCAAAGCCCTCAGACTTGGGAAAGGTTTCTGTAACCTAATATTTCTATTCCACTTTCTGCCTTGCAGGACGGCAGAGGGCAGCCTTGTGCATGGACTCTGAGCAGGCCAGATGGAAACAGAACAGGCCAGACATGAGACGGAAGAAAGTCTGATATTAGCACAATTTGGCACATCTCACAACATCTCTCATAAACTCCAAAATGGAGGCCAGTCCTCAGAACGAGATTCACTGCAGATCACTGGGGATACGAACTGGAACAATTACAAGCCAAGCACAGGTGTCAACTCCATGAAGAGGCACAGGGAGAACTGCAACAGTTCTGCTTCAGTGCAAGGGCTGTTAGATCAAGAATCCTACGTAATGAATGGAGAACTGATGAATGGAGAGTTGAAGTATGCACTCAATGAGCAGTCCTTACTGGTCCACCAATCCAAGAAACTTAAAGTTGATTCTGAGTTTAAGGGAAATGGCAACATGAGCTCCAGTCTGGTGGAAAACTTTCCTGTGTTGACAAAGGCAACTGAATTTGAATGCCATACCCCACAGACAGAAATTAAGTTAGACAAGAGGAACTGTAGTTTTCCTAATGGAGATATTTTCTGTCTACCAAGGAATAAACAAGTCTCAATTCCAAATGGTGCTGTATCCTCCCCTTCAACTATAGAAAGCACTCCAGGTGATCTTTTAGAAAAAACTTTGTCTCAGTATTATCCTGAGCAAGTGTCAATTGCACAACAAACATCTGGACCACAGCTAGATTCTGTCAATGGTTCACTTGCAAATAAGTTGCCCAGTGAGGGTGTTCGACCCCCCTCTTCGACCTCGGGAATGCCCAATTCAGTGCAGATGCCTGACTCACATCAACAGCAGCCTGGGGCAACAGGCAGTGTTGAAGGAGGCAACAATTATAACTCTGTTAACTATGTAGTGAACGGATACTCCAACAATTTTAAAGTAGACCACCACCAGCAACAAAAACAGCAGCATCAACAACGGTCACTGGCTTACTCTGGTCAAGAGCTGTCGTTAAGTCAGCTGCCTGGCATGATCCCACCTACAAGTACTGCCAGTAGCTCACAACAACATCAAAATGGCCCACAGTGTTATCCAGATGACACAAATTCTCAAGGTATATATGCCAAAGTCAACTGTGAGTTTAACCAGAATTCTTTTATGGAACAAAATGCTCCTCTACAGGCAGCAGAGACTTGTGGATATGGATCATTTCCCAACTCTGGATTACAGAAGATGGGACAGAATGAGAAACCTGAGTCTGATCAGCATCAGCACTGTGGCTCTGACAGGGGACACCAGTATGGAATTCAACACCAAACCTTAAAGCAAAATGCTGGGAATCCACATGGAGTTGAAAATTCCGGATCGATGGAGCCCAGTCTCCAGCAGGCACATCATGCTGGGTTAGAAAACGGGATGGAGAAGGCATCTCAGCAGAGACCCAACTTGTCATGTTCAACTTCCCACCAGAGAGACTGGATTGAGTTAAACTCTTCACATTCCCAACATCAACCAGCAAGTGGCCCATCAACCCAGGCACAAGAGCAAGACATGTGGAGGGGCTTCCCTTCAGAGCCTCAGTCAGAGCAGCAGACAGCTGAACCCCAGGTTCCCTGCCAGATGTTGGAGCCAAATCCGGCACAAAGATTCCAGACACAGGGAGTTTTCATAGATAGTAGCCAGGGGACTAACAGCTTCCAGCAGCAACAAAAACACTGTCTCCCAGCCCAAACACACCATGCTCCAGCCCAGCACAACACTGCCCCTGAGTGGCAGTCAACAAATTCTAAGGCACTGCAAATACATCAGTCTCTACCCCAGAAAATGCTTGAGCAGTCTAACATCCCCCAGAATCAGCAGACAGACAGCCGCTTTCACACTCAGATGCAGTCAGAGCACTTAAGTGAAGACCCTGAACTGCAGAATATACTGTCACCTGGGTTTTTAGCAACACAACAGCAGCAACAACAGCACTGTCATCTTCAACGTCCCCTGTCCCACCCACCACAATATGAAGGGCAGCAACTCAAGTCCCCCAGTTACAGACCTCGTAGTCAGCCTCAGCCAGCTCAGCAGCAGCTACAACCCAACCAGCCTCAAAGAAACAATTCTGTTCAATCCAACAACCAACACATCCAGCGCAGTGACCATGCAACTTTCAGTTACAACAACACAGAGATGCAACAACTACAACAACAAAGGCAGTATCCTCCAAACTCAGGCACCAGTAACCTCAAGCAATTTCAACCACAGCGGCCTAACAACCACTGCCACCAGCCCAACCATGTGGACATTTCTCAGACCTCTACACTGTTGCAACCTCACTTGCCACAAGGTGCGTTAAATCAACAGGTATCAACACAGATGTATCCTAAAGCTGAACAGCAGCTGAAGATAGCATGCGCTCAGTTCCAAAGGGGACCTCGACTACCTCTGGGACCTGCTGGTACCCACGGAGACTTTCAGAGGCATGCAGCACTGCGAATGCACCTGTTACAAAAGCAGGAGCGCCAGGGCTCACCTCATCCTCCTCAGGCCATTGGTGACCCCAAACATGGCCCAAGAGATGTGAAAATGCTAAATGGACCCAGATTCGAACTGCCTGGCTCACAACAGCAGGGGCAACAGTTACAGATGAAAGAGGCATGCATAAGAGGAATGCAAGTCAAGCAGGAAAATCCCCAATCCCTGTGTGAGCAAAGCAAAAAGCAGGGAAGCATCTTGGCTTCTATGGAACAAAGTCTGAAGCAGTACCAGCCTTCATCTGTGTTTGAGAAGAAATCCCTTGTTATCAATTCAATAAGTAAAGTCAAGGTGGAGTCATCTGGACCTGTCACAATTTTGTCAACAAACACTGACTTGAGTGGAGTGGATTCATCAGCAGCTCCCTCAGCCAATGTAGCTCTAAAAAAACCTGACACAACCCCTAAGAAGGAACAACTCCTACAAAGCTTTATGGACTCTCCAATGAAGTTACTGGATACCCCAATAAAGAATCTTCTGGATACACCCATGAAAACACAATATGACATTGCATCCTGTCACTGTGTTGGTGAGTCTCATGACATTGGTACTTAAACTTGATCGATAGATTTCTGTGAATGTTCTCATTCATCCAGGTCATAGTTATTCTAGGCAAATAAATCGAAGGCAACTGGACTCAGTAACATGTCTGTGATATGTCTGTGATATGTCACAGACATATTACTGAGTCCAGTTGCCTTCGATTTATTTGCCTAGAATCGATAGATTTGTGTTCAAATATTAATGTTTGCTCCTTTATGATATTTAGAACAAATCAGTGAGAAGGATGAAGGCCCATACTACACTCACTTGGGGTCAGCACCTAGTGTTGCCCATATACGGGAGTCGATGGAGAAAAGGTGAAACACATATCTGAATTTTTCAAAATTACTGTAAATATGGCTTGTGTATGATAGCCACAGTATATTATTTTACATGTGTTAATTTTTTTGTCTCTATTTTTGTCTGAAGGTCTGGTCTAACTGGTCGTGCCATCAGGATTGAGAAAGTAATATACACCGGCAAGGAAGGGAAAAGTACACAGGGATGCCCCATAGCTAAATGGGTAAAAATCATTTTTGTACATATCATTTGACATGAAGGCATACCAACTGTGCTTTCATGTGCTTTAACTACACTTGTATTTGCTTTAAATAATTGCTTGTGAAAAAAATCCTGTACCTAATATGTTTTAGGTGATTCGTCGATCCAGTGTTGAAGAAAAGCTACTCGTGTTGGTGCGGGAACGTACTGGTCACACATGTGACACAGCCTGCATCATTGTGGTAATTCTTGTCTGGGAGGGCATCCTGCCCAGCCTGGCTGACCGCCTCTACCTCGAATTAAGTGAAACTCTGAGAAAGCATGGAGCCCTAACACAGAGACGCTGTGCTCTCAATGAAGAGTAAGTGACAGCCCACAAACCTCAAATCTTAAATCTGGCCAAATGGTGCACAGTAATTATTAACTAAAGACAGAAGTTAATATTATTCCAAAAACTAATTATTATACAAGACACATTTTAAGTCAGTGTAGTCTTTTTTAAATGTGCCTGTTTCATTAGTCCCAATCAAAAAGTGTTCATTAGGAGGCTGCTGAGCCTGGTTGCCATTGCCTGCTCACCCAGCTCCAGTTTTGGTACCCATTGCAGGGCTGCTTCCACCCAGCATTCCCCACTGGGTTCCCTCTGCTGTAGGCCTGGGTATCTCCTCCTCCTGGCAGTGTGGAGCTTCTTTGCTGGAGATGTATCTAAGTGCTCCAAGTCAGAGGAGATTCAGAGATGGGGAGTGCTGGCTGCACAGATAGCTGAACTATCTAGACGAGAGTAACTACAGTTAGGAGCACTGAGTTGTTAATTTAGCAACAAACAAAGCTATATGTTCCTCAGTGTGAACAACAGAGTTGAGACAAGGCAACCTGAGAATTTCAGAAAAAACAGTATTTTCTCCATAAAATATGATACGTTTCACCAAAATCAGTTAACAGAGTTAACATTGTTTTTTTTTTGTACATGTTATAAAGTTGTTTTTTGTATAGGACCCAAACACACTCTGCTTTGATAGCATCTATCATTATTCCATGCTAAGTCTTATTTGTTGTATAAAAATAAAAAGTAAAGTTTTCTTATGCACACAAATGAACTAAATAAGCTTTTGACATGAAATGGCATTTCTGAAGCGTGATGTTGTAAAACCTGACGTCAGTGTTTTCTTTTTCTTTTTATTGCTACACTAGCCAGGCTCCATTGGTACCATTTTCCAAATGATCCTCAGTCATCAATTCTAGCTTTCATTTAAAGTCTGGCTCATGGCCTCTAACCTGGGAACCACGACCGAAAAGTGGAAGCCCATAAATGTAAACTGAAACAAAATATAAAAGTAGAGGCAGAGTGCAGGGTCTCTGCAGTTTCAGAAACCACGACACAGTTCTAGTAGGTTTTCAGCAATGCAATGCTTTAAAGAAGTTATATTTGCAGTCCACTGTTTTTTTTTTTTTTTGTTGATGAAGTTTTTTGTCTTGCCCCTACAGGAGGACCTGTGCCTGCCAGGGGTTGGATCCTGATGCCTGTGGAGCATCTTTCTCCTTTGGCTGCTCATGGAGTATGTACTACAATGGCTGCAAGTTTGCACGGAGCAAAATACCAAGAAAATTCAAGCTACTAGGGGATGACGTGAAAGAGGTATTTCATATAGACTATAATTATTAATCCAAGGACACATAATAAATAAAAAGCTTATTAAAGATACATATCAGTGGCATGCATTTTCTTTCAGGAAGAGAAAATAGAGCACAACTTTCAAAATTTGGCAACATTATTGGCTCCCTTATATAAAACTTTGGCACCTGAAGCATATGGAAACCAAGTAAGTATATCTGGACATTCTACCTAGTATCATGTCTCCATTTAGTCCTTAGGATTGGTTCATATGGGCAAAAATGTTAAATTTTTAGAGACACACAAAAAAAAAAACTTGTCCCCATTTACAGAATCAATCTTTCCGCATCTTCATCTTAATGATTTATCATTATAAAATTTTCAACTATGCATGGGTTTTTCTCAGACCCTGTAGATTCTCTGGTATTTCTCAGAGAACCTACATGGCAAAGTAGTTTTACTAAGATTTGTCAATTACAAATTTTAATGAGCTGCGGAAACTCTTAATATCAGTTTCACCAGCTGTTTTTCTGGACACAGGTGGAACATGAACACAGGGCACCAGATTGTCGTCTGGGGCTCAAGGAGGGCCGTCCCTTCTCTGGGGTCACTGCTTGTCTAGATTTTTGTGCCCATGCTCACAGAGATCTCCACAACATGCAAGGCGGCAGCACTGTGGTAAGCTGAACTTTGGAAATGTATATCTGTCTAATAATGTTGTATAGTTTTAGGAAAGGATACAGATATTGAGACTGCACTCAAATCTATGCCAATGTCCAACTGAAGCACTGTTGAAGAACAAATATGTGAATAACGAAGTAAACATTTAATTTTGATGACATCCCCAACAAAGAGTACTTAACTCACCCTGTTTTACCAGGTGTGCACCTTAACAAGAGAGGATAACCGGGAGATTGGAAAGATACCAGACGATGAGCAGCTTCATGTACTGCCTCTTTATAAGGCTTCCACCACTGATGAATTTGGCAGTGAGGAGGGTCAGCAGGAGAAGATTAAGTCAGGTGCAATCCAAGTCCTCAGTGCCTTCCGCCGTCAGGTGCGCATGCTTGCAGAACCTGCCAAGTCTTGCCGGCAAAAAAAGCTGGATGCTAAGAAGGCAGCTGCCAACAAGAATGCCATGCTGGAAAGCTCAAATGATAAGGCAGAGAAGGCACTCCTGGCCAAGTCAAAAGCTGGCACTTATGAGAACACCACTCAGAACACTCCTATGGCAGGTAGGGTAAAAATTATCCTGACAGATTTCATAAACTGTATCATAAAACTTTTATTTCTTTGTAGGGACATGCTAACAACTTATTCAACTAACAATTACAAACTCAGAGAGTTGTGGGATGACAAAAATGACATATGATTGAAGATTTGTGTCATCTCTTTTACTGCTGCTTAAGCTTTTATCTCTCTGGGGATTTGTTTTCTAGGACTTATTCCAGGGGCTGTGGGAGCAACCTTCCAGTCAGGTCAGCCAACACACCCCCTTGGGGCCCCTCATCAGCAACTACAGCAACAACAGCACCAGAGCATTCTTCCCCCTTATCCTGGCTCAACAAATGCAGCCAGCTACCCCAGGTTCCCCAACCACCCTGGGTCTTTTCCAAGCACTTCCAAGCCAGGTGGCACGTATCCCCCTTTGCCACCACAACCATCCAGCCCTTATCCCTCCCCGCTCCATGCCCCAAACTCTTACATTAATGGGTCAAATCGTCCATACCCAGGTTATCAGTGTAATGGAGGAATGCCACTGGACAATTACCATTCATATTATGCTTCAAACCCAAAGCACCTGGACATGTATCGACAAGAGCGGCCAGCGCTTTACCCAGAGCAGCAGTACAGTGTACATCAACGTTATGGGGTCAATTATCCACCTAGGTATGGTGAGCAAGGTTTACAGGTCAATGGTTACAATGCTTGTGGTATGAGGTCAGTTCATCCCATGAGGCCATATGCCCCTTATGGTCCTAATGGAGCCTCAGAGCCCCAATTCATGGACCCTCTGTCAAGAGCATCTCCAGTTCATGGAGGTCTTGACTATACAGCAGCTGTGAGCAAAGGCAGTCAGTTCGGAGGATACCCCAATCCATACCTATCTCGGAGCCCCCAGATCTTAGCCCCAGGCCAAGATCATTTCCATATGCAAATCAAGACAGAAATGGGCATGCCTCGTCAACAGATGCTTTCTGCTCAGTTGAGTGGTGGATGTTTAAACCCTGAGACGCAGTCAGCTTTAGGTCTGCCTAATGGGAGCCTTATGGGCTCTAGTATTAAGCAGGAGCCCGGAACACCACAAACACCCACAACTCCACAAAAGCCAGAGATGTGGTCAGACAATGAGCACAACTTCTTGGACCCTGACATTGGTGGTGTGGCAGTGGCACCAAGCCACGGCTCAGTCCTCATTGAGTGTGCAAAGCGTGAGCTTCATGCCACGACGCCCCTTAAAAACCCAGACCGCAACCATCCAACACGAATCTCCTTAGTCTTTTACCAGCACAAAAATATGAATGAGGCCAAGCATGGCTTGGCACTATGGGAAGCCAAGATGGCAGAAAAAGCTCGAGAGAAGGAGGAAGATGCAGAGAGGAATGGTGGTGATGGGACACCCAGCAAGGGCAGCAAGAAGGGGGTGAAGCGTGAGCATCCAGAGTCATCAGAAACCACTGGGGAGCCTCCTTACAAGCGTTTTATCCAGGCACTCATGGAAGGGTCCTTGTCGTGCACAACAAATACTTATGTCAGTACATCTCCTTACGCCTTCACCAAGGTCACTGGGCCTTACAGTCAATTTGTATAGAAATCATTTATAAAGAAGACAATTGAAGGTGCTTTATTTATGGAAAAGACAAGAAACACCACTGGCCTCATCAATACACTCCTTTCTATTATCAAAAATGTTCCACTGATGAGGGAACCTGTGATCAGTAGAGATATGAATCACCTTTCACATCAGGTTTTACACCTCTTTAACAATCAAGCTTTACTAGTTGACTCTACAAAGGATTTTCTTTTCTTTGGCAATTTTTGCAAGATACACACTGTCAAAATCTCTGGTGCTTTCAGTCTGATACATAAGGACCTATTTCTAATGGAAACAAAGTTTCATTTTTGGTGGCTTTATTTTTCTTACAAAATTTTGAAGATGTCATTCTGGCATAAAACACTGACTTTGTAAATGACAATATCCACGGTGCTAAAGTGTGTGCTTATTACCATTTACTTTAATTCAAATGCCTTCACACTATAACCAGAACACACTCTACGAGTGACACTTGACTTCTGTCAACAGGACACTGAATATTTCATCCCACTGTCAAATCATCAGCATCATAATGTTTCTTGGCAAGTCAGCGTTTCTAAGAGCACTTTTTGATATTGAGAGTTAAATTTTAAGTTAAATGAAAATTTAATGTTTTAGCAATACCTTTAAATCACAAAATCTGGTTATACTGTATTGCTACATATAGGTAATTCATTACTAAGCATCACTAAAATTAAATTGATAAATCTATACCAGAGGGTTGTATGAGCTATCCATGGAACTGTCTGGAGTTAATGCAAAAAGATTTTTTAAAGTATCATTGTGTTGGTGCTCTTTATTTTCCTTTGTCATTTATACTGTATTTGAGCCATTCTAATGGTGCATTTCTAACATTTTGAGGCAAAAAAAATTGTACATGTTTGTGTTATTTTAGTTTTTCCAGGTTTACTTTGTTGTCAGTGACTCTTTTTAATGCTCCTTACCTTAAGGTTCATTGAACAAGCCTGGACTGTGAATATTTCATGTAGTTTTATGTCTGTGGTGCTTCGTAAATGTGCTTTTTATACACTGAGGAACATGAAACAGGGTAAGCTCAGCGTCAGTTTCAGAGGGCAGCTGGCTTGCTGTGGGGTCTTTAATTATTGCAATCTAACTGTAAGATAAACAGGTGAGATTTGTACAGTAAGTTAATTTCCCTTTTTGGATTTACTGTTATAGATTTTGTGTTGTAAAGATTGCTAACAGCCTATTTCATTGTAATTCTTTGGGTTTCAACTGATTTTATATCATGAGGTGCTATTCAACCTACTAGACGCATACAATGTGAGACTTTTTGGCAGTGAGAAGGCTTTTAAATAATGTATAGTACAAACCTGTCATATACCTCAAACCTAGTTTGGCAATAGGAGTATAACATATTTTTCTTTCTTATTTTGTATATTACTTTCAAAATGTTAATAACAGTTAAACTTCAGGCCACCATAAGGCATACAAGTTCATTTCTTACTTTCTTATCAATCTGGTAGAAAGTATTACTTGAACTTCTTTGATGTTACTGTAAAATCAGGGACATTTTCAAGGTCAATTTCAATTTGTGTACATTTTCATTGCCCGTTTTCACCTTGTCTTTTAATCATTCAGGTACTTGCCATTGCATCCTGAATCCAAATCTTTACTTCACACTGACAAAAATTATTTTGTGAGGAAAAAGATGCTTTCCTGCAATTTTTTTACTTATATTTTAGTGTGTAGAATGGTGGTAATCTTTTAAAAGTAATTTGAACATATATGCACTGAGTTGACTAAAGGGAAAAGTATGATATTAACTAAATAAAAAGCAATGTATTTGCTTTTTGCTATAAGGCGAGACCAGGGCAGTGATTAAAGTAGTTGCACATCTTTGTGCCTGTGTATAGTTAAATTTATTTATAACCACTAAGCAATTGTACAATGATTTCTCTTCCCTGTCTATTTGATTTAACTAATGCGATATATAATGGAATGACTTTCATGTTGTAGTACCAACTTACCCCACTCTTCAACATATTCATTTTCTGAAAGCACTTCATTTCTTTTTCAGGAAAAAATATGTTATAAAGAATTACAAAACATTTTATTTAAACAAATTGTAAATGTGTTAAAAAAATAATAAATTATGTCACATTGTACATACCAAGAACCTGTTTTGTAGGAATACAACTCATTCTTTGATTTTGATGTAGTTTCTTTTCTGTTAAGTTGACCCACAGCTCCCCTACCAGAAATCCTCCATCATCATATCTTTAATTGTCCTTTTGGCTCTTTCAGGTTAAAAGAAAGATCACAGTTAGATTATCCAGGAAGTCTTTGTAAATTTATGCTCACAACAATGTTTACAGTTATAGCATCCTGTTCGCTCAGTAATTAGAAATTCTAGATTGTTTTGTTTCTTTTTAACTGTTCCATTTTGTAAAAATAAATTACATAAAAATGTTGAATTTCATTGTACAGGACCCAGCTACAGTAGCAGGTTGTGGTTAAGAAAGCAGAGGTGTCTAAGATATAGCGGGTTTAAAGCATAGCCATACTTGAAGATGCTTCAGAGTGTTTCTGAGTGAGTCAACATTACTTGAATGACTTTATGGGCTTAACTAGTGCACTATATGTGCTCAGCTCAAAGGTTAAGCTAGCAGTTGATACACACTTGGTCTTTTTGCAGTTAGACACTAAAGGTTAAGAAAAATGTGCAACTTTTTGCCTGTCATTTTATTTTTAAAGGCTTCCCTTGTTCTCCTGAAGTTTGGTATGCTACAAAAAATGGAATTAAGGATGGGTATTAATACTGTAAGTATTGTAATGTACTGAATGCAGTTTATTTGAAAGCTGTTTATTATATCATTCCTGATATTGCTGAGATGTGGGTGTTTTTTTAATAAAATTTATATTTATTTAAAGCAATATGGTTTGTAACTCCAAGTTAATACAATACCTAAATTCTGTGCCTCTTCTTTCACATGCTGAAGTTTTTATGCGTATAACAGTAAACTTTGTAAAGTTTTTCTGTACATTATTGTTAACATTTTGTAGGTTTTAAATGTAGGCCGGAAACACAAAGGGATGAAGCTGTAAAACAATCATCACATTTACGCCTTCTTTATTATTTACCTAACTGGGTAGACATTTCTCACTCATAACATACAAGCTGTGGTGCATTCGTGGTCGCAAGTGTGAAACGATTACAGTATAAAATGCAAATTTGAGCACAGTGGCATAACTTGCTGTTTTTTAACAAAGCTGGGCCCGGACACTGGCCACACAATTATCACAATACAAATACAATATAATTTACAGTTTTATAAAAAAGAAACCATTTTTTGTGATAAACTTCTAAATTACAGTTGGTGTTAAATGAATCATTGTGGTGTCCAACATTAGACTTAGAAACATACCTTACTTCCTTCTGGTTCTTCACTAAACATTACAAACGTACCAAATTTTAACTGGCACAATAATTCAATGTACTGGCTATTCGCATTTATTTTTTTCAACAAATTATTGAAAAATGAACATAGATGGCACTTTAGACTGCTACGAATGAGTCCTTAACAAAAATAATCCGGCTTCATACAAAAAGTACAGCTGCTTCGTATTATGTTGTGAAGTTTTGTTGGTTTCCATATTGCCTTGAGGGCTTCAGACAAAATGCCACTTATCCACTGAGCAAGATAAGATAAAAAAACAAAACAAAACATTAAACCATAAGTGTCAAAACACGGAAAATCTAAAATTAATCAATTAAATTTGAAAAAATTTTGCAGTTACAGTATACCATTATTTACTTACCCTCTGGAGATACAGGATGTGCACAACCAAGTGGAGGAGCCTAGGGTGTCAAATGTTATACATGACAATTACAAAACTAAATCTACTATTTATACCATTATTGTACTCATGATTGTGTTCATTGTGAAGCATACAGCATCACGGAGGTTCTCACCAATTGAACCACATCTCTGGTCTCATCTGCACTGCATTTGAAAGGGCTCTCACAGCAGGAAATATTTTTGCTGAACATAAAAGAAAAAAGTTATGCTTCTCATACACAGGCGAACACACACACACAAACACACACACACACACACACAAAGAGCAGGGCTATCACCTCCACCAACCTACCATATGATCCCTCCACTGTTTGTCTGCTTCTGCACTAGTGCCCTCCAGTGCTCATGGGTGGACTTAATGATCTCAACTGCAAAGTCCTATGAAAAGGACAAAGAACAACAAAAAAAAGACATTTGAATTTTTTCAGTATCAATTCATTTGGGTTCATTCAGTTTTAACCACTTAAAGCTCAATGGACTATGACCCATAGTACATATACTGTTGTAGCATACCTGTCTATTGTAATTGGTGTTAAAATTTTCTCAGTACCTTGTCTCTGAATTGTCCATTGAATCCAAATTGGTTCTCAGGCTTTCCATCAGGAACCTTATATTTCTTAAACCAGTCGACAGTGGCCTCTAAATGACCAGGCCTGCTCTTGCGAACATCCTCTATACCTGGAGAAAACACAAACCCAAGCAACAAAATGAGAAGAATAGAACAATATGCAGACTCTTTTTTTTGGCATGGATTAAATGTGAATCTATGCTTTATTTACATTTAGCACTAGGTTTATATCTTAAATAAAAAACAATGAATGTGAACAAAATTGAATGTGAACATCCCGCCATTAAGAACAGATATAAAGTTAAATTATCTGCATTTTTACAGCTTTTTCTTGTCTTTTGACCACTCAAAGCCTTAAGTAATACAAATCAACACTCCATTTACATAAACATTCATAAGCTAACTACAGGGGCTTTGAAACAATCTCATAACACGCTCAACATTAACACACACACAAATACAAAGTGATGGCACAGCCATTGAGATGTTGGCATCATAGAAGGTAGCAATACCCCATTAAAATGGTTTAAGCAGGAGGTAGCAGCTGATATAAGCAAATTAGGCATAAAATATTAGAAAGTGGGTTTAGCAAATTTTGTAGGTGGTAAAAAAAATTTATTTGGCAAGTTGTCAGTCTTTAGGAGAGAAACTTAAATGTAAACAAAACCATGTTGACAATAGAAACACCACAGGGCAAGGTCTATGTTAGTGTTGTTCAGAGAAATTGTCTTAAGTTTGGTCCGAGCAGCCAAACCTTTATGGATTCCTGAAAAAATATTTTGTCCAGAGTTAGTCACTTAAATCTGAACTGAGAAGTACAGGCCAAACAACTAGTAACAGTTTTTACAGCTATGTATTTAAATTACAATTTAATAGTAGCTTACTTTGAGTAACTATGAGAAATTTTTTTTATTAAGTTACTGTTGCAAGTTAAATGTTGAAGATTATAAAGGGGCTAAAGACAAATATATTTTTTTTCAATAAAAAGCTTTTTATCTAGAGTATAACTTTAATTTGGTTGCTTTATGTATCTTTTTGTATCTTTTTGCTATGCAGAAAATGCAACAACTCTGATTCACAAAGCAATTGAGACAAACATGACTATAATGCAACCAAGGCTAGAACGGCTCACAGGGAGCTGTCACTAAACAGGCTCTGTTCATGTTATGAGTGCAGTCTTTGATCAATTATCAAAAGGATTTCTTAGAGATAACTGTTGAGCAGTGGAAAACACCCACTATTAAGGTTTTTGGCATCTGGATCCTCAGCATTGATAGCGATAACCTTCCAGTCCATTTCTCCCTCATCGATCATGGCCAAAATGCCAAGCACTTTCACTTGGATCACCTGACCTGGAGAGCATACCTGAGGAACAGACCAATACAAATTAAACCTGCAAAGTGTATACAAAATGAAATATGAACATCCTATAGTTGCATAATTTATTTATAATCCTCCAAGAGTCTCACCTGGGTACCAATCTCACAAACATCAATGGGATCATTATCTCCACAACAGTTTGTCTCTTTGTCTTTGTGGTTCGGGTCCTCCCACGTCTTTCCCGCAGAACAGTTCAAAAACATGACAGAAATCAAAATGTTTCTTGACAACAATTCAACTAAATATGAATGCACTCATGAGAATAAAGACACTGGAGTAAAGTATGCTTTTTAATTAAAATGCAATTTATAAGTAACAGTTTAAATTTCAGTATTTTTGTTAATTATATTCAAATCTTATTTGTCAGGCAATGACTGTTGAAAAGTTCACAAAAAGAGTCTTATTGGCCTTAATTGTGATGTAATCCAGACACTTCATGCATTTTCCTTACCTGCGGAATTGCTCCATAGTTCCAAATGTAACCTTTATGGGGAAAAACGTTGGCAACATACCGGAGCTTTCCTTTCTTTACATCTTGTTTTATTGGGTTCAGCGGTTCCTTTGTTGCAATCTGGAAATTAAATATGAGGCTATTATGAGGCTATATGGGGTATATGTATTGATGTGTAAGTGCATGGTTCTGCCATGGTTTAAAGGAAAAATTCACCTGGTTTTAGGATGTCTAATTACTGTATTACTGCCTAGGAAAATGTAGTCAATTAAGGCAGTGCATTACTTGGTGCCTGCTACATTGACTGAGAAATTGACTGAGAAAGTTTTTTCTGCAAGGAAATTAATTTTTCTAATGTGATGTCATTGGTGTTGAGGAAAAATGAAAGGCTTTTTCAGCTCCACAAGAAGAAGAACTTAGCTTTCTTGGTCAAGACAGAACGCACAGAGGAATTTTATCTTTTAGGAATACTTGCTTTATCATGTGACCAATGCTCAACCTCCCCCCATGCTAATTCTGAAATAAGCTTGTTGGAGAGTTTGTAGTTGAGCATGTAATATTGCTAGGTCACACGCAATTGTGCACTGTCAGAAAAATAAATGATTTACAAAAGATGGCTGACACCACTCAAAAAGGATATCAAAACATCTTGATTGCCCCCTGATTTTTAGCTGCATTATTGTGTATAAATCCTGCCCCTTTACACTAAAACCAAAGTGCACATCAATTATTTTTTTCTGAAGGATTTTCTGAGAATTTTGGTTTTAATTAGTTGTTCAACGTTAAAAAAGGTGTAACATCAGGATTGTCAGCTAGCCCTAACCTGCAACTGAGCCAGGCAACTGTATGGGTGGGACCTCAGTAACTTCATTTACTGACCACTACTGCACAAACTGTTGCTCTAAATGACCTCATCAACACAAGATGGCAGCACTTGTGTCAGATACGTTTGGCTTCATTTTTGTACAGTGGGAAGAAGTGGAGACAACTCATCCATCTTAATGTTAACAACTTATTGTACAATGATGTCAATTTACGGGCTCAGTAATCAATAAATAAATTTACATTGACACCATAAATACATCACCATACATACATATGTTGAGTGTGAGCTTTCTTACCTCCATTTTAGCATTTGACCATCGAGGAACTTCCACAACCATGTTAAAAAGCACCTTTAAATACAGAAGAAAGCTATATACAGCATATGATGGGCTGAATATTTTCATGTGGATAAAATATTTTAATCTGAAGAGTACCTCACTC
>JAQNCA010000024.1:1482389-1496822 GCA_029783725.1 Acanthurus tractus
CCTTGGCAGGATGTCTTATGCATAAATAGTGGCCCTCTATTTATGCATTAAAACACACACACACACACACACACACATACACACACACAAAACCCTCCAGAATACTAGAGTGAGCAAACCAAGCTGTGGCATTTTAAACAGATCCGCTTACCCACTATTACACATTCCAAAAAGTCCTGACAGGAACATTTGATCTGCTCTGTCAATGTTGCACTTTGTCAACTACACGTTATCAGATGTCTCAAACCAAAAGTGTTAAATCTGCTTTGCCTTCAGACGATCACAATAACAGAGCTCACCACCGGGACTCGACTCATAATCTGTGATGAATATAAATGATGGTAGGAGAATACAGGGCACTGTGCTGAGCACTTTTTGTACGTCAGTGTTGTAGAATTTATATCAATAATGAAGTGATTTATTCATGAAGTAAATATTTTATGTGAACCGATTTACAGATTAAGTCAATATATGTGAAATTGTTAACACATGAAGTATACGAAGAGCAATATATAAGTCTTTGGTATCAAATAGAGGGAAATAAGTTACACAGCTCTAGTTACGTGCATGTGCATTTCAACTCTTAGAGTGATTTTGTAGAAAATTTGAAGCCAGTAACTTTTGTGGTACTTTGTTTTTTGGTGATTACATTACTGCATGAAAGGCAGATATTGTGCATTTTCTTTAACAGTGCAGACATTTTCAATTAACTGAAAAAAAAAAATCACAAATGCTATTTACTTCAAACTCTCTGCATGATCACTCACAGAGTTGAACTCCTCATACTTGTAACTATAGCTTAATAACTCATCTCCTTTTCCCATGAGCCACAAAAACTTATACGTCACTCCTCGTACTGTATGTTTTATGTGAATGTGAAAAAAAGAAATCTATGTAATTTATATTTGAATAAACTTGATCCATTGCTCATTTGACCTGTAGAATATAATCATTTAAATTCAAGGACACAACATGCTACAAAGTCATTGCCAGAACCAGTATACAAGAAGAGATTTAATGACGTTTGCTGATTAAAAGTGACAGTGACACTTTTCAGTGGATAGATTTGTTAGGACAGAGCCAGGCACACACAGTCCAGCAGCATTTACACAAAGTAAGATTCAAGTATTTGACTGGATGGTGTTACTCATGGAATACAAACATAATCCTCTGGCACTAATTCCACACTGATTAAGCTTTTATTTTTTTAACTCCCTTCCACCACTTCCCCTCTTCTATGTTCTTCTCTACTCATTTCTTCAGTTTCTTCTGCGCCGCTTTCTTCTTGACCAGTTGTAACCGTTTCATGGCGTTGAGCTGAGACTCTTGGGAAGTTGGCGCTTTCTCCCCTGGCGCAGCCTTTGACCCGTTCCCATTGTTTCCGTTACCTCCACCGTTATTGCCTCCGTTCCCTCCCGCACTTGCCTGGGAGCCGCTCGGGGAGCTGGCCCCCGATGAGGTAGACCCTTTCCCTTGGCTTTCACCGCTTGATGAACGGTTCAATGGCTGCTTACCCAGAGTCAGTGGGGGAGGAGGTTTCAGCGGCACCTGGCTAGAGCCATTTCCATTGCCGCTTCCAGGTATCTTTGCTCCCCCAAGTCCTGACTTGGCACTTGCCAGCCCAGAAAGCCCGACAGGTTTCTGGCCAGAGGGAGTTGTCAAGGTCTTGTGGCTCCCACTAGGGCCTGAGGAACCTAGTTTGGAGCTGGCAGGTAGAGATGGGCTGGTCTTGGCGCCAAATGCAGCCCAGCCAGTGAGACCACTGCCTGAGGAGGAAGAGCTGCTGCTGGTGGGATTTGCTGATGTTGTGGACGCCTGAAATCATGAACAGTCACCACAATTATCAAGGTGCAACACGTACTTGAAAAAAGACAAGCTAAAACCTGTATCACTGAAGTCAAACACTAAGGAAAAAAAACAAACAAAAAAAAGCAAACACCAAAACCTGTAATTGTCGTTTTAGCCTTTATTACAGCAGTTATAAAGGCTAAAATGACAATTCTCATTTACCATTTCCAGTTGACCAGAAATCCATCTTTTGATGCTTATCGTGTCTGTGTAACCTTTCTGCATGGATTTATTTAATTGGTGCAAAGGCTTCTTTCGATTAAGTAAAACATGTACACAAAAACATTCTTATCTTATTGTAACTCATTTAAACGTTTCAAAGGAAAGTTGTGGTTTTGCCAAGTATTAAAAGATGGAATAAGGCTTTTTTGGTTGCAGTAATTCCAAGAAAGTGTTAATAATAACAGGCTTATCCTTAAAACATATCTACAGATCACTATCTAGAAAAGAAAAAAATTATATTTAATATGAAATGTCAATAGCAGATCTGCTTGTAAGCTAGACAATGCCTTGGCTTCCTTACTCGCGGAATACTTTTACTGAAAACTGTTGGGAAAAAAAATTACTCCCAGTCTGACTTAAATTAACATAATCAAATCACTGACTGCAGGTCAATGTGTTTGCTCTCTAACTTCACACTGGACTCAGATAAGTGAAAATATACTGAAAAGTTTAAAACCTACTCCCTCTGGAGAAATGTACTGGAACACAAGCATCAGAAGTCAGAGTTCTGATTATGAAATTATGTAAACTTTCCGTTCACTTTCCACTGCAGGGATTTACTGCATGAAGACAGCCTTTTGGAACAATTTTGCACATTGACAGCTGTTGCTCTGCTCTCACTTGCTACCAATAATAGCCGGAGATACAGAATCCTGGTTTTTGCATGACTTCAGGGTGACCCCAAGCACATATTACTGTTATTGTTAGGAGAAAAAAGGGTAGAAAAAAATCTTGTCTACTGTTTAGCAATTTAGGAAATCACTATCCACTATAAATGACAAGTGGCCTGTAGCAGTTGGTAAACACATACCTTCACTTCTGTTCTTTTGAAGGCCTGGAAGGTGCTGGCTGTGTCAGGTTTGGCTTTTAGCTCTGTCTTTTTCACCAGTGTGTCTTTTACAACAGGTGCTGATGATGCGGATGCAGGGGATGGTTTCTGTGGGGGTTTCTGGGCCTGGATGACAAAAAATATTGTACATTTTTAATAAAATAATACCAATGGACATACAAATAACATGTTAATGCTTGGGCTAAGTCAGGTAGTCATGATGATGCATTAAAAAAAAAAGATATACATTAAGTTTATATTCCTCACCATACGCTTCATTTGCCGAGTGCAGCGAGCACAATACCACACAAGCCGTGGATCATTTACTTCTTTGTCTGTCACTTGGGGCTTGTGACAGTCTTGGTGGTACAGATTATGGCACTCCTGGCACTCAACCAACTGATTTCCCATGGTTACTGTCATTTGTCTAAGGCAAAAAACACAACAGAAAAGTCAGCATGTGAATATGGGAATGCATGCTGGGTTAGTGTTAAAGTCTAATCAAGATGTACCTGCAAACCACACAAGCCAGGCCCATTTCCATGGCAAAGTCATCAGCATTGGTCTCGTCATAGTCGTTTATGTTTGGCAGCAGGTCCTTGCTTGTCTGAACCGTAATTGGTGAAGAGCGATTTTCCTGTTTCTCCAAACGTGGCTTTTTTGGAGGGTCCAACTCAACCAAGTCCACCCTGACCTGTTTTTTTCAGTTGGGACAATGCATGTTGACTTCAGGGCCATAAATAACAACATAGTCAAGCTGAAGCTACCTAATTTATAATTTTACTGTGGTACAAAGATTTACACACATGCTTCTTGGGTTTTTAGACAGAGTCTGAACTTTAACTGCTTCATTGTGTAATCAGCTGTAACATGGCCTGTATGGATCTACATGGCAGGTCCAGTCTAAAAATGCAGCTGTGCAATACAGTGCTGCAAGTCCAAAAGTAACTAAATGACAAAATCCACATCTTCCCTCCAGTTGTCTTGAATGACCTTCTAAAATTATGAAACATAGATATTTGCATGTAATTTTACACTCTATTGTAACTTCTCAGTTTAGTTGTACTACTTGTAAAGGAACAGATGCTAGTAAAAGTTATTAAAGAAGTCAAGGTACCCTCATAGACACTGACATATTCTCACATGGCTTTGATTTTATTTTTTCTAAGAGGATGAGTTGGATACCTGGTGACCTTTAAATTAAAGGTTGTATCAAATATTGTTAGAATTTAGCTTTAAGATCATCTTGAGCAAGAGAAAAAAATCATTCTGATAAATATATTAAGAAAAAAAATGTATCCTGTACCTTCTCAGATGGTCTTTTCTCTCCCTCTTTCTTGCTCTTTTCTGAGCTGGATTTGCTACTGCCACCGCTGCTGCTGCTGCTGGAGGATGAGGAACTTGAGGAAGATTTTGAGTCCTGTTTACTTAAGCTCAGTTTGGATACAGACCCCTTGGACACCTCTATATCCTAGAAATAGACAACAATGATGCAGAATCTTAGTGTTTGGATGTATAAATTACAAACCAATGAAAGAGAGAAAGAACGGAACAAGGAATAGCTTACTTTCTGTAATGAACGGTAAGATGAGTCACTGCCTCTAGCAAGGGACTCATCCAGAAGAGCTTTTAGCTTCTCAGCCGAGTCTTTACTCTTTGAGTGCAGGTAACTCAATCCCTTTAGGAAGATGGGATCTAACTCCAGACTGACAGGTCCAGCCATGGTTTTAGCTGGGAATCCAAAAACATCAGCATTGGTTACAATTTTGTAAAGAAATAACTATTACTGCTGTTATAAGTCAAGATAATAAAAATATGAATGTGTTTTTAAAATATGAAAAACAAAAGCTGTAACTATCTTCTTAGATAATCAGTTTGGCAGAGAGCTTCAGGGTGAAATACAGAGATCAATAAAAATTTCATATAGATAATATTTTGACAAAAAAAATCAGTGACTTAAATCTTTTGTCTTTGCTTCAGTTAACACGTTAAACATCTACAGTCTCTTTACTGGAATAATTTGGAAGTTAAATATATATTTTTCTGGATTCATTTTCTAATTCACCCTCATTAGATTGGGCTGTCTATATTACATTAAAAAAAGAACAAAATCTCTTTCCTCTAGATTAAGGATTAAGATTTCAGTATTTATTGTTGATTTTGTTTGTTTTGTTTTTTCGGTGCAACCAAGTCTCCCCTTGTTTGTAACACATGTAAGTGCTGTTTTACATCCAAGAAATTTACATTGATTACAATAAACCGCATGTATTACTAATTAGTAACGTTGGATGAGATGTTCGGGTCTGCTACAAACTGGGTCCGAGGAGAGGAGGTCAAAAAGATAAAATAAGGCTAAACAAGAAAGAAGACACTTTAAGTCAGCCATAACTAATGTTGAAGCCTTAACCTAGATGATCCAAATCTTAAAGCTATGTACTCCACTATATTTCCTCATTGACGTATGTTATTTTTTTTATTTTTTTCGCAGACGGGACGTTCACACTTAATCAGTGCCTCTGGTTAAATCCTAAATGTCCGCATTCCGTTCAAAATAAATATATACGCTAACAATGCATTAATTTTGGTTGCTGTGTAATGTCATCAGTCCGGACCAGAAACGCAAAGCACTGTGATAGCGGCACAGCTCTGTAAAGTTACCGTGTCGGTCAGCAGTCAGTTAAAAAACCCTGTTCATGGACGAATATTTTTAGTTGACTTACGTTACTTCACTCTGTGTTTCTGGTAAAATCCTGCCTTATGACCCGGTATTTTAGTTTAACGAGCAGCCAACGGTTGGGCAACACTTCCTACAAAAGCAGCAGACAGCCGGGGCGGACAGTTTCCCTTCGTCTTGAAACCTACGCAACACTTAAATATGTCCGGAATACAGACACCCGGAACCCTATTTTTTCAAATAATGAATTGATTGTATGACTACACGACTTTGCACTCTGCATTTAACTCTGTTTACAAATATTCTGTATAATTCTTAAACTTATTAAAAAGGTCACGCTTTTTAATATGTCTTTTCATCAGCATCTATAAAGTAAGTAAGTTTGGACAGCATACGGCAGGCGGCGCTGTGGGGCTACTGTGGCTTCAGCACAAGGAAAGAAGAAAGAACACTTTGCTAGGAAGCGTGTACCATAACAACGTGGTTTTACTGATATTGCCAGTGTTTATGTCTTCATTACTATACCTAATGTAAGTAATTTAACAGTTTTATTTATACATCCTCGGAAATTGTGTTCCTGCTTACACTTTGTTGCTTTGACATTATTGAAGACATTTGAGCACATTTCCAGAGCTAATTACTTATTAATTCCTTGTGTTTTCACTCTACAGTTTAATATACTATGAACCACACAGAGGTCAAGCATCCCCCCTCCCTCTATCTAGAAGTATGTTTACAAAATGAGGAGCCGCGTCTTCCTCTGCACACCTCCATCGCCCTGTTTCTCCTGTCCTACTGCGAGTGCAAGTCTTTCAAAGTTTTTTTGGTCCTCAACAAACCTGCCAACTCCCAGTCCCTTAGGAGTCAGCTACCAGACTCTCTCGATGTGTCTGACATTCATTTGGAGGATCTGCCCCAGTTGGTGAGAGGCTGCCGTCTCCCTGCTGTCCTGGATGGGACTGGGAGCCTCTGCAGGGCAGGGCTGGCAGTGGTCCTAAGGCACATCATCAACAAGACCTTAGAGGCTGACCCTTCTAGAAAAGATGTACTGGCACTGCTGGGATTCAAGAAGACCTGTCTGAAGGCCTGTGCTGAGGTTAGTGGCAAGTGGGAGGACATTATCAAAGCACAAAGGAGTCAGAAACAGCAAGGTGCATGGAGAGGGCAATAACACTTGCAGTATTGAGAGCTAACTTATTTGAATATATGCATGTTGGTATTTATCAGAGTCACAGAAGTTTTGATCCTTTAACTCAGCATAATTTACTTAATGATTGCTAACTGTGTACAGATTTACTAGGGAACCAGTATCAATGCTAGGAGTGCAGACACAGATCATTACATACTGATTTGCAATCATTGTAAACCTGTTTCTCTTGCATGTTTATCAGGCTCAGTGTTACTCTGCCTGAGATGTGATGGAATACTATGCATAAAGCACCAGTCAGTCAAAATTTCAGGAAGAACAAATTGAGTTGAATAAATATTTGGAAAGTAACAGCAGTTTGCTGTAAATTGCGATAATGTTCAACCTAGTCAAGTTAAATTCTGATTAATTGCTTGTAAAATCTAGTCTTTTGTGCTCAGCATGTCATCTGCACATGCAAACATGCAAAGTGTATCTGCAGGCAAGTAATACAAGCAATACAATTCAGCAGTTATGGAGGATAAACTTCCCAATAATTAATAGATTAACCCTTAGGTTTCAGAGGAGCAGATCTGTCAAGAAAAGTCTGTTTTCTGGCTGATGAAATTTCAAGCTCTCAGTGGATTAACGTCTCTTCTTCCACATACTCTAGCAAAGTTTCCAGTCCAGGGTCAAAGAAATTTTTTTAAGTCACAGCATACTAATTAGAGTTTGTTCACGATGTCAGCAGGGTTACAGTCTGACAAAAATCAATACGACATAGCACAAAAATGAATAGTTAACCACTGTCTTTTCCAACTGAGCTGTATTTGACCTCCGATATCTTTTCTTTCCTCACTCTCAGGTGAGCAAGTGGACCAGACTGTGTGAAATTGGCATCCCGTCTGCTGTTGAAGAACACATCAAAAGCCCAACAAATCAATATCAGCAGCTCCCCTTCTCCATCCTCACCTTAGAACGAAGGCTAGCGGAGCCTGTCAAAGTCCACAATGATGACAAAATAAGGAGACAGAAACTCCAAGAGCAGAGACTGAATGAAAAGAACGAGTCCACTGAAGGCCAAGGGAACCCAGATGCTGAGGCCGAACCTGGACAGTCGCCTCGGGTCTGTGATGGACTCGAGCTCAGGGCGGCTCTGGCCAAGCTGTCTGTGGATTCAGTTCCAGCTTTGACCACCAGGGAGAGCTCCGAGATCAGAAAAGTGAGGACAACAGACCTGCCTCCTTTGGAGCATGTGTTTGCTGAGGGACTGTACTTCACTCTGACTGATGTGGTGCTGCTGCCATGCATCTATCAGTACTTGGTAAGGGCCTTGGAGTTGATTTATGTTCGAGTGTTGTCAGTAATGAACTCTTGTGGAAAAGGACTCTGCTCTTATTGCTGCCTTGAGTTATCACTTAATTTAAATCCATGAAAACACATCAGTGCTCATGTAGTTTAGCATCAGCACCAATATTCACTGTATAATGCATTGACACATTGTGAGCTTTCCAAGATTTACTGTAAACAAAACACCCATTATTGTGCTGATGAAATCAAGCGTAGCCATGCATGGCTTTGTTTCTCAACATAAACAATAGCACACATCATTTAAGCCTGATGTCACCTTACATAGTTGGTGCCATTCAGGCTACCCCCATACACACACATTTTACCTGTATTTGCTGGCTTTTCTTTTTTTTTATTAAATGTCTTTACTATGATGACCCGTCAAATTATGCAAGACTTATGGTTTTGACACTGTGGTCAGGGTGAGCAGGCGGTACACCCAGCTCCTTTCAGATCCACCCAGGCAGAAACTTGAGTTAAGTAGACTCTCTGCGTCAGACTTGGCACAGGTTTTTCGCTCTCAAAGGTGGTCTGGAGCCACCTGGCAAAGAGTGATAACAGTGTATGGGAGGGTTTCTATTCAAATGCAGCAGGTTGAAATGCATTTTAATGGCTTTACTTGGGAATTTTTTTTTTTCCTCCTCCTTCCGCTACAGATCAAGAATCGGTGGGTTGTTATGTTGACCTGAAAACTCATAACTTGAAAAAAACAAAAAACAAAAAAACATCTGCAAGACTTCAAAAGCTCATGAACATTTCCTGAATATTCATGACCTATAGTGATTGCATATTTTACAAGTACAGTTGGATGCAGCAATTAAAGTTTCCACCGTGGAGACTTGCGAGTACCACAGCTGTTTAGTTCAATAGTATATTGTTATTGATCAGGAATGCTGCACTGTCAGGCAGTGAAGTGGGTCTCAACCTCCATTTCACCCTTCAGCCGTCTCCAACTATCCTCGACTATGGGAATGAACTGCAGCTCTCACAATGAGGCTTTTAGTAGTCAGCTGTGCTCCAGTGGTTTCCAGTTTCACACTCAGCCTAGCGTGTCTCCTCTTAACGGCCATCACTGTCCACGACACATGCAGCTACGCCGAATCCTTTCCACTCCTCCCACTTGTCGTGCTGCACAGTGGCCCCCTTCTCTCTTTCTTCAGTAATCCACACACAGTCGCGCACACACTCGCGCGGCTCCCTCGATCATGTCTCTGTTTGTGTCTCTGCCCTCCCCACCTGCCAGCGCTGTTTTGATGTTTTTTCCACAGAGGGCCCCCGCATGTCGGTCTCTTCACCAGTGTGAGTGAACTCTGGTGAAACCTGACATCGCGCTCTGGAGGAGATGACATACCAAAAAGAGTCACTTAATCAATATCTCCTTGTTTTTTCTCCTCTCTTTCTTTTTTTTTTATGTTGTCTTTGATAGTGCTCCCTCCAAACTCATGCTGCGAGCGCTCTACATCAGCTCCCCTACCTGCTGCGTTGGTACAACCGGGTCCAGGAGGTACCTGGGGTCCTTCAGGCAGCCGAGGCCTGCGGGATGGCTCTCTCCACCCCCAAAGTTCCCACATCCTGCCTCCCAGGACCATCAGCAGAGGACGACCACACTGGCTCACTGGAGCAAGAAGGAGGCCAGGAGATGACCACACAGACCCCTTTTATCGGGGGCCCAAGACCCACAATGACTAAGCTGAAAGTAAATTACCCCATTTTCTCACTTGTTTCTAATCATGCTTTACTGTCTTTGGTATCCAAACATATTTGCTCTTACACACTCATATTTACAGGCTGTAAGCTTAAGGAACTTTCTCTCTGTGTTTCTTGACAGAACAGATCCTCAGATAGAGGGTTTGTTGTTTCCAAGCTGGTTGTTAACTATTATCCCTGTAATTCATGCACACATTTCTGCTGATTGTGCTTTCCAGAGTGTAGCTCTAAGTTAATGTTTTGGCTTCTGGGAGGCTTTCTTAATCGTTAAATTTTCCCTCTTCCTCTTAGTGACTAAATGTTAAGTGCTTTCAGTCACCTTTGAGTGGGCTGCTAAAAGGTTTTAGCGGAGTTCTCTGTCCACATGATTTTCTTCAGACAGAGATGGTTTGCATCAAAACACATTTATCACTGAAGACAAACTAGCAGACTTTTAAATGACCTTTCTGAGAAGAAAAACAGAATCTGTGTGTAAGAATAGCACTTCTTTGCCCTCAATGCATTATAAACTTCACTACTCAGTATTCTCAGTGGCTCATGTTGCCATTTGAAATTGTGCAGATAATGCACATTCAGCTTATCCTCATTCCAGGTGCAATAAAAACAATAAATCCAGTCCAAAGCAAAACAGAGTTATATAGCCGGTCTAAGCAGTTTATAGTAATGGCTGAAAATCTTAGTATAAAGAGACAAGACGGCGCACAATACTGACATAATGTGTCCTCGTCCTTAAAATACAGATCCCTTAGGATGCATTGGTAAGACACATGCACGTAGTCGCACACATTTATAGGTGTTTTAGCTGTATAGTACACCAAATATTGCCCATTTCGATTATCTATTCCAGCAGGAGAAAAGCAGACCCAGCTGTTTGAAAAAGGAGTCGGTCTCCTCAGCCCTCTCAGTTCTGAGCCTTTAGACTGCTTTCTTGGCCTTTTGGCTTCGCCCTCTCAGCAATATTTCTGTGATTTTCTGCAGGCTGTCTATAAAAATGTGACTTTTAGTGACTGAGTAAAGAGGAAAAGGAGAAAAAAAAGGCAGTGAAAAAGAGTCTGAAGAGTTTTGACGCGGCCAAGTGAGCTGGGTGGTCAAGGTGGGACGTGCCTTTTGTCGTGCGGCGCTGCTGAATGAAATTCATTTAGGCACAGATGTGCTCAAATGACAGTTTTCATGGCAGGTTGAAATTAGACATTAAAACTGAGAGGGATGTGCACACACAAGCACACACACACCCACAGCAGCACACACAATGGCCACCATTCTCTCTTTGCCTAGAGGGATTACAAGGATGGCTGCGTGTCGCCACCATCATGTCTGCACTGCAGCTGTTGTGTTGTCTTGGCCAAGGTAATTGTGTGTATCTATGTGTGTGTGTGTGTGTGTGTGTGTATGTCCTCATATATGAGTGTGTGTGTGTGTTTTAAGGCAAGTACATAGAAACAGAGAACCCTGCCGTCTGACACAGTGACATCCGATCCTTCACTGCTGCTAACCAGAGGCACCCGGCTCATCCCGCCACACAATACACAATATAAATGACTCAAACACTCCCTCTGTCTCCCTCCAGTTAACACACACTGATGCATGCCTGTCAAACGGCCTGTGCAATAGGCTGTGGATGTGCAACCCTCGATCTAAAAGTAAACAAAAGGGTGGCCCCACTTCACAAATTCACAAAAAAGACCGAGAGTCTAGCTGCTGTCACTCACAGATTGATTGACAGGTCTTTATGTGAAAGCATGAAAACAGTAAAATGTGGAATTAATCCAGAAACAGAGAATTGGTGAATTAAACGGATCAGCCAAAACAAAATCCAAGGAAGTCTTGGATTGTGTGTTGGAAGAATGGGACTTGCAGGAGAGCAGCGCTCTAGAAATAGAGATTACTGAAAGTCTTTGTCTGTCCCTGCAGAAACGGGATGAAACTAACCAGCTAATTGACATGCTTCTAATTTACCTACTCTACCTGTAGCTCATTTGAACTGGAAGAGCTTGAACTTGAGGACTTTGTCTATGGCCTGCCATTTAAGACATAAATCATCTTGCAACATCTATCTGCAACATTCTTGATCTTTTGAGTGTTGTTTTCCTTTATATAGCTCCTGGTTAAGGCTCTTTTTTCTTGCATCCTCTGTTTCTTTATTGTAATTTCTGTATCAACCATTCAACAGTTATAACCAAACAGCAACAGTGATTCAACATAGCTTTTTTAGCTAATTAACTCAATCCAAACTTTTACTCCCACTTAACTTGTGTTCAGGTGAACGCTGCCAGGAAGTAGCAGAGTCCTGGTTCTATTAAATAAATCACGTGGATTCAGATTGGTACAGATTGAATACTTGCCAGTATCCAACATTCAACTTTGACTCAATACCAACATTTTGGGCAATATTTGTGGAACCGCCCTTCTGAAAACAATTTTGCACTACCACTGTACCTCTATAATGCTGTCATCTGTAGCATGGACAATATTTCAACAAACATGTTTGTTTTAACTCGAAATTATGCACTGCTGCAATCTATGTCTGTTTAAAAAAGATTTTCCTCATCAACCTGTTTTTAACATTTCCTGCCTTTTATGAACTCCAAAGAACATACTAATTGTTCAGCCCGCTATTGATTGAAGAGCAAAGCAGATAAAACAAGATGCTTTACCTTGTACGCCTAAGTTTTCTTTTTTTGTGTGTTTTTGTGTGCTGGATGAGCGAGTGTAGTGTATGTCGGTTACCCATTTGTACACTCAAGACTTTAATAAGTGCACCAGCAGTGATTTTCCCAGAGAAACACTGTGGCTGAAGATCAGTGCGAGCAAAGGTAACAAAGGACTTGCTGGAGAACATTTCTCTTTAAATCACTTCATTACAACCATTTGGACCACAGAACCTCAAGGCTGTAGAGGGGTTTCTATGGTAACGTGTGTGTGTGTTTATCATTGTTGTTGTCGTTTTGTGTGTCTCTCCCCAAGGAAAATGGCGTGGAGGCAGTCTTCGCTCCTCATCCTTGCCCTTCCTGGACCCTCCCATGGGACAGCTTACCAGGAGCCATCAACCCCACTGAAGGTAAAGTCAAATCTCTGCCTTGTGGCACTTTTTCTTTGCCTTTTTCCATTTTTCCTTTGCACTTCTGCCCTTGCATTGTTTTCTGTACTTTTATGAGCTGCTTTTTTTTTTTTTTTTACTGTCTTCATATTCACTTCCTCCTATCTCCTTCAAATTTCCTGCTTTGATAATTTTTTACCTCATCACTTTTGCATGCCTCGAGATTATTACTGCCTCCCTCTTTCTCTCACCTTATTACTTGTTTGAAATAAAAACAAATACAGAAGATTGTGTGCATGGAGCTAAAATAAGGAATGTGCATAAATATTTGCATAGCAGCAGTACTCTTCCTGTACTGCTATGGCCTGGTGATTTTCAGTGGCACCTTGCCGCCCCCTTATAAAAAAAAAAAAAAAGGCCACTGACCCGTTGCAGAGCTTTTTATTCAGCCTCAGCTGGATGTGCTCCCACATGAGGCCCCCTAATGAATTTTAAAGTGCTCGCCTCGATGTTTTATCCTCCTTATGTTGGGAGATGAAAGTGTAAATTGGTGTGTGACAGAAACAGACTCAGCACGACAGAAACACACAAACGCATGGACACACTGAGGGTGTAGACAACTAATGTGCAGCGGAGAACTTGAGTGTATGCCTTAGTGGATACTGACTGCAGTGAGGGCCGTTTCTAATAGGCGATGGAAAGGTTGTTGATTGCTGCCCCAGGTGGCACTGGTGAAGAGAGAAAGAGACAAGAAATCTCTTTTTCTGTGTCTCTCTTACTCTTTGCTGCATTGTTTTTCTTCTTGTTAGTCAGATGTCTCTTTCATAGTGGAGCTAAATGGCAGGAATGCATGTTTAGGGGCAGCGGTGATATATCAGCATTATTATTGTAGGAAAATGGAGGATGTTGATAAAGACACATATACAAAATGGGAATATTTAGATGTTTCTTTTTATCATCATCGTTGTTTCACATTAGTTTCTTGCTTCCCTTCATTTTCACAAACGTGCCTCATTCCTCCACCTCTTAGAAAATATGGGGAAATAAAACCTGAAAGATATTCTTATGTCGAGATTTATGAAGCACCTTGGGTTGAGTTCTTTCCCTCTTTATCGCTTGTGTTTGTGCAGGCCTAGCTTATACCTCATTACCCCCTGTAGTATCTTTTAATCAATTAAAGCATAACTTTAAATCCAAACAAGAACTCAAGTGAACAGCATGTCAGCTAAAACTAAATCTCTTTTATTCCTGTATTAACTTTTAGACCCAATGTTTGCAAAATGCTTTGCAAAGCAATTACACAGAGAGAATTCAAACAAAAATATAATTTTACATGATATAGCTATTGTGCATGTTTTTAATGTTTTGTTAGTTTGCTCACTGAAATCTGGAGAGACATTTTTTTAATTTTTCTGCTTTAAAAGACAAAGATCAAGGTTACCCAAGAAAAGTTTACATAGCTAATATTAGCTGGCTAGTTACATTTTCACCTACTTTATGTGCAACTTCCGTGTGCTTGTGAAGGTTAGAGGCTTTGTTTTTGTTTGTTTGTTTTAAAGGGAGAACACAGTGTTTTCAGCAGGCACAGAAATCACTTCATCATGCAACTGTTGTCTGTTTTAGATGTTGGTAAAAAAAAA
>JAQNCA010000024.1:1496922-1515590 GCA_029783725.1 Acanthurus tractus
AACACAGTGTTTTCAGCAGGCACAGAAATCACTTCATCATGCAACTGTTGTCTGTTTTAGATGTTGGTAAAAAAAAAGTATGTCCAGGTTTACTCCTGCTGTAGTTTTGCTTGTCATCATTGTCATCAAAAGATCGATGACACTTCTTTTTCTCTCAGGCAGTCAGTTACTTGGCATTGGCATTCGAGTTTCTCTGTTATGGACTTTCCCCCTACACTAAATCCCTGTATTTACAGCAGACTAGTTGTAAAAGTGCACTTAGAGTGGAAATGAAGCTATAAATAAGTAACGAGAGGAAAAAAGAAAATAAACAACAATAAACTTCAACTCCTTGAAAAGTTAAATTTTTACTAAAGTGATCCTTTTTATTAGTATCTACTCACCTCTGGCTATTTATCCATGTCTGGCTTCGCTTAAATACAAAAGAACCACAAAACACTCTGCCTGTGATGCTCAAAGCACCAAGAGACTGGATTTGCAAAACTCAACAACAATTGTCTCTTTCCAAAAAACATGCCTGGTGACTCAAGATAACCTGCAGACCTTGTTGTGAGCAGTTTCCGACATGAAACTGCTCACAACTTTAACTTGATAGTCATGATTTTATTTAAAGTACATTGTGCTTGCATGGAGTCCTTGCGATTAAAAAAAGAAAAAAAAAACTGATGCACTGTACAAATTGCCATTTTTAAAACCAATTGTAGCCCGTTAACATGCAACTTAAGTACCGTTTTCTATCCCAAAAACCCACTGACATCCAAACCAAAGTGCTCTTGACGATGTGGGCAGTATATCTATTCTGAGAGCGAGAATCATGGAGAGACACTGAATTTTTTCCGTCCCACTTTCGCTGGCACTCTGCATGATAAACGGCTCTGTTGATATCTCCTCCTGCAGTAGTGGGATGGTAGGTACGTAGCCCCTGCGTTTCACTGCTGTGTAATTAAAGAGGAGCAGAGACGAAAGGCAGACAATTTGTCCTGAACCCTCAGTGCGTGGGCCTTCCCATTTATCTGATCCTACAGCATACACAAATGACTGCACACACACCTACACGTACAGTACAACGGAGAAAATTGCTGCATTTTTTCCATTACATATGCATAAATATTTCCACACCCACAAAACTAATATAACAAATTCAAGTCTAGGCTGTCTAATTTAAATGTATTCGGTAATCTTTTCCTCATAGGTGCACATATAGTTCAGCCTGCAAGTACTTAGATGGTTTTGTTTCAGCTCTGTACTCCAGGGCATCAGATTTAAAATGAAGCAGTGACTCTGAGGTTAAATTGCAGACTTTCAGCTTTAATTTGAGTGTTCACATACACGTTCAGTGAACCATGAACAAGTGTGCCCTCTGTATCCATTACCCAGAAGGATAATGAAAAAAAATAGTTTGCACAGCCAATATGACTGTGAACTCCTTCAAATGCCTTCAAAATAGAAAATGACATCACTGTATGTTTCTTACAGACTTATAATACATTTCTACTCCTTTAAAACAGTTCTAAGTGAACACACATTATGCAAAAATAATGCCTTATTTTACATATATCGCTCTAGTCCATTGACCCAACTAATTGGCATTGAGTTGTAACAAGTCTTACACTCTGACACTAAAATATGCACAATGTCTTAAGTAACAAAGGCACATCTGTGTATGGAACCTGTTTAGGTTTTTGCCCTCATTGTGTTGAAGGCTGTCTGCTCAGTGTGGCAAAGTCTGCCGGCAGACGAGTAAACAGCACGGAGCCATTGTGTAGAGCAGCCAACGTCTTGTCTGCAGTGCTACACTTAATAGAGAGAGGAGGGGAGGCAGTGAATAAAGCAGGTTAGAATGATGGAGTGTGTGACAGTTAGAGATTGAGATATGGGTGAGACAGCATGAGGGGAGACAAGGGTTATCAGGAGAAAACAAGACAGGAGAAAAGGAGGGATGAACAAGACAATTGGGTATAAAAAAAAGGGAGGGCTGGTGAAGAAGTTGTCATGCCTCAGACATCCTGCTATTAGGTACTCCAGGGTTGTTTTGGTACAAGGAGACGAGATGAGTTCCCTTGTCTTTGTCTTAGGTTACAGCAGTATGACAGAAGTTGAACTGCTGCAGGGCAAACTGGCTCCATTTGTCTCTGTCTCCCTGATTCGACTACAGCAGAAATGTGATTTAGATTTCACAAATTCCATGCTTGAATGACCTTTTTATTTTGCTGTTGTGTGTGCGGTTTGGTAGGGGTAGAAGAAAAAATGAACACAATCTACAATTACTTGTAGATTTAGTAACAGCACTGAGTCTTGGAGGCTTTCCTGGTGGACTTGACCAGACAGTTGGCTGGCATGGAAGGGTTCAGCTGATGAAGCTCACTTTGGCCCTCAGGCTTTAAAAAGCAAGCCTTAGTTTTTATAAATAACTCTTGTGAAATGAATAATCTCTTCTTATTTTTTTTTAAACCCTGTCCTGTTAACCATGTAATATGAAGTTTCTGGGTGGTTTGTGGTGCCAGAACAGATTTGCTCTGCAAAGGAGGAGTCTGGGATACCCTTCCTGTTGCAATCTGTGTCGAAATTTATTGACAAGGCTACTAGACAGCGCAAGGCTCAAAGAGGCTGAAGGAGACAGAGAGAGGGGAGAACACGGAAATCAACAACATCAACAACAACAACAACAACAGCACAATAACACCAGAATTTCCGATAGTGTTTACATTGGCAGTAAGAGCTACACCCAAAATATAAGCATTTATATTTGAAAAGGCAAGGGGAAAAATAAAACAAAAATACTAACCTAAAGTAACTGTGACATCAGCATTTGAACCTGTAAATGTTTGTGTGTGTGTGACTTTGTATCGGTTGTGTCCTGAGTGAAATGAATAATCTCATGTGTGGACTTCATCCTTGTATCATTCCCAGAGCCAGTTTTTTTTGACAATATGTTCTCACAGTTGTTTTCCAAGTCATGATGCAACACCCCAAAATAAAATCCCTATATAAGCCAGCCAGAGAATTCCAGGAAGTTGCTGTGTCTGGCCAAGAAAAGGTCCAGCACATAACCCCATAACACCACAATGTATTACATTTTAGATTTTACACAACTCAAATAAAAAAAGACACAATGCATTAATTACTGAGATCTAGAGGTGCTGGTAGAGTTTGCTGCCATTCTGCTGTATTCAACAGACTGTAGCTTCGCATTTCCCATCCAGACATGATGTGGCTTTGATCTGCTTATCTAACTCTTGGAGAAAAAGTGCATTTCCCAAAATGTTGGAGCTCCCCTTAAACATCCTGTATGTTCAGTAAAATCTTCTATTTCAATCTGACAGGTCTCTTAAAAAAGGGGAGCAACCAATCTGTCTCTGTTTTTGTTTTTTATGCTATACGTTGTCATATAAAAACATCTCTTCTTCTACTCTTGGCTGACTTTTTTCTCATTCTGCAATGCCTGACTTTATTTTTGGCTTACTGTGGGCGGTTGAAGTAAGATTTAACCAAAACACTGATATACTTTCACCTTGAGACAACTTGTTAAGAAAAAGTTGCCTATTAAAACACAGAGCAGATAAAGAGCATCCATTTCCCATCATATTTATGGCCATGTGGTTTATCTAAGTCAAACACTCACTACTTTTAGCTCTTTTGTTTTTAGATTCCACCAACTTCTGTGGGAAATTTATAGCTGATTACTGCTAAATACTTCAGTGTGTTAACTAGCTAGTAGCTAGTAGTGCACACTGAGTTTTGAAAAACTTTTTTTGAAAACTTTTTTCAAATGAAAGTTGTAAGGGTGAACCAAAACAGTAAAGGTTTTAGGCCATTAAACCAAACAAATGAGTGGGAGGTGCTGAAATGCTCAGAAGCCGTCAGAGTTGGGTGATAATTATCTCATACATATTCCGTTTACATATTGCAAAACACAATTTTGGCTAGGTTTTTGTTGTGATCACACTTCATGTACTATATTGTGCATGTGGTAAACTAATCCCATGGTCATGCAGTTTTAAGTAGTTTCACAGGATCCCAAGTTTGATATAAACAGTGGGTTTTGAAACTGTTGCTTCAGCAGAGCTGGAACTTCATTTTCCTTCACAGACTTCCTCCTGCAGCATCATCTTTAATTTAAATCCCAACAGAAATGTTAGCCACACAAGAAGTCTTGGCCCATGATTTGCAGATTTGTGCTTGCTTGTGTTTTTACACTGTGCATTAGTCTAATGAGTACTTTTACATCTGACATGTTTAGCTTCCAGTTATCCCACCAATGCTGACTGTGTGGGTTCAGAAATAAGAAGACTTGTCTGTACAATTCATCAAAGATGGAATGCCAATCCAGTTGCAACTCTTAAGTATTTTGTAATAGAGGTGGATGTGTGCTGTTTCTTTTTGTTTCCGTTTCTTCTGTGTTTATAAAACATGTTTCCTGATGGATTTAATGTTAAATGTGTTATAATACGGCGATGTGGATTTCATACAGTGCTGTGTGAGCTTGGCTGTCTGAAACGGATGTGATCTCCCCTCAGGCATATCATCTCTCTGTTACTGAACTTGAAGATAATTGGCTGGATTCGATTCAGTTCCATATTTATGAATTTCCACCTATATTTCCCTTAAAAATTTTTTAAAGTTGATATTGACTTGCTGCCCTAAGGACACTGTATAGTTTCTTTTATCTGCATCTTACAATAATGCATGATCATTAGCTTTAAAAGAATATTACAAAAATGTTGTCTTCCATGCATACTATTATTATTATGGGCACTAACATTACCTGCTGCATGGTGGTTGACACACCACTGGGGGCAGCATTACTGTGAGAAGGGTGGTCTGTGGGCTGATAAAAATCATTTACAGAGCTTTGCTTTGTCTCTCTGAGGGCATATACAACAAACGGTACTGTTAGTGATCTAACAGAAATTCTTCTATAAAGATCTCTGTGTGTTTCTACCACTTGAGATTTGTTTCATGAAGAGGATTGTGACCTGCATCATTCATTTTATCTCCATCTTTTCTGCAGTACAAAGTGTTTTATTTGATTAAAATCAGCGTAAGATATTCATAGATGTAGCTCTTTTCACATATTATATTGATAGAAGGTTAAGGCTACCTCAACAAAAGGCTGGATCCAAAGATCTGATGAGACGTAGACTACCAATCTATGTGCTTCATTAAGTGTATTTCTCACACAGCAGTGCCTTTCTTGATCATTTGACAGTCTGTAGGCAATAATCCCCAAGTTAGAAAAAAAAACACCCAACCCCGGTCTGGTCAGATTTAAAGCAGCTCCAATCCATTTTTTTTTCTTTTTTTTGTATTAAGAATGGATCAAATGATAATGTGTTTTGCAGTTCGCTTCAGCTCCATAGAGCTGTTTAGCTGGTGCACATAATTGAGCATTTAGCAGCTTAAGACCCAGATATTTCCCTCAGGAGTCAGTGGAGGCCAAAAGGAGCTGATGGCCAAAAAACGGGTCTTCAGGATGAATTCTGACGAGTGCCTGCTGTATGTGTAAATGTGGGATGCAAGGATTGCAGTTGATCATTTATTTCTTTTATCTCCATGAATTTAAAGTTAACCTTTCTTGAGACACACAAGGCTACCGTCTCATTTGAAATAAATCCTTCGTCTTATTCTTTCTAGCGAGGAAGCATCTGTGCTTCAACAGAAAATATATCTTTTTTTCTTTGTTCTGGCCTGTAAAGGATGTAAATCAACCACTTAGCATTCTGTATACATCCAACTCCAGGAAAAATGAGGAATGTAGTTGACTGATATATTTTGATGTAACTCAATCTGATCACAGATACTTTTTCCTGTCTTACCTTTGGAGCTCGTGCACTACAGTTCGGTCATCCAACTGAGTGGTGTCTGACTGTTTTTCCTGTCCAGCTGTCTGGCTTCATACAGCACTGCTGAGAGATGAACAGGCTTGGTCACAGATCTGTTTTAACTGTTGGCCTGCATATAACCACATCATCTTAGTTGAGAGATTTTGTTGACTGTTCCTCTCTCCCTTTCGTCTTTTAGCTCTTGTCTGTAAATGCATGAGTGTTTTTATGCCTCTGTGCCAGCGACAGCCCTCGCTGGAGGCATTATAGTATCAGGTTGTACGTCCATCTGTCCATCTGTCAGTCTGCCCGGCCCATTTTTGTCAACATGATATCTGAGGAACCCTGCAAAGGGAAATTCTTCAAATTTGTTACAGAGGTCCACTTCGACTCCGACGATTTTAAAAGTCACTGCGTTCACATAAAACATGTTTTTGGCTTTAACTAAAGAATTTGTACGGTAATTATTACAAAATTTCACAAAAATGGCCAATGGAATAAAAGGATAACAGAAGATCAGCTTCACTGTGAGATTATAATGTTCTGAAAAACCCTTATCTATCCCATATTCAATGCCACAGCTCAAGAACAGAGAGACGCATTTCACATTCGGTCATAGACTGAGTCGGTGACACTGATTTTCGATGCCTGCCTGAAAAAACTGCAATGATTGTTTAGATCTTCTGTGCATTTGGCTTGAAAATGTGTGTGAAGCATCCATGTTTTAGAATTTGTCAGCTTTTTTGCAGCAACATTCATGTCGAAAGCACTGAAGTCCAGCACAGGTCATTGGTTTTGCTGAAAGTGAGTTCAGGTGATTGTTGCTGCATAATGCAACAACGCTTTCTATCAGGTTTCTGGACTCCTTGTTAAAATAGTCTCTTACTGAAGACAACATGTTCCTCGCTGGAAATTATTCACTGGAATCAATCGTGGAAGCAATAACTTACATTTGACTATTTTCATTTCCCCCCAAAAATGCTATTTTTTTCTATTACATTTCTTTGAAGTCCTCAGAAATGAGAGTGTGGATCGAAATGGTTATAAACTGCAACTTGATTCACAGACGCAGTGATTTTTAGTTTGGTTTGCACATTCAAAACAAGTGAAAAGGGCAAAATCAGGACAGAGGGGAGTATCATTTAAAAACAGTCTGCCTGTCACAAGAGGCTCGCCATCCTTAGGCGCCTGTCAGACAAATGTCAAGAGTGATCAGGATGAGAGAATAGTCGGATGATTTTTGACTTATATGCCTTCTATTTATATCGTACTAAAATAAATTCTGCTCATACAGATCCTTGCAAAGATCCTGGCTGACCAGATTACTTGCATTCTGTGTCCAGTTGTCCGACACTAAACTTACTTATCTTGTCACCTGTCAAATAATCTCTGCTTGTAATAAATGAAATATTTCATCTCAAAGTGTCTCGCGGGACATTTGACCTAGCAATAAGAGTGGCAAAGGTACATTAATAGAAACTGTAAGGGGAAATGTGCCCGACAAACCTTGAAACCCTCTCACACAAAGTTTCCTTGAGACAAGTTTCCATATCTCTGCAATAAAACACTAATAGTCTACAAGCATGCTGATGGGTCTGTGAGGTGTTGCTTAGGCACAGTGACAGTTCTAACATTCTGACATTAAACAACATGTTACATTCACTGTCCTAGTTTAGCAAACTAAGAAAGTGCTAAATACAAAATTTAGCTGAAGCTGATGGTAATGCCGTTATCTTTTTAGGTATTTGATTAAGTTTATTCTGGGCAGATAGAGTTTGACCTCACTGACACGCTTCTAAAAAAGTCAGAAAGGTTACACAAAGGTTATTGGAATTTATACTTAAGGGGTTAATTCTTTCCAATCTGTCCCAAGACATTTTTTTTCTCACAACCACTTACTCTGACCTCATGGGGCACCAGAAGAAAAATGACAAAGTTATTCGGCTTTATTGTCTGGGAGCCATTAATGTTTACTCACAGTGTTGTGGTCTTGGACTTAAAAAATGAAAGTGAAATGAAAAATCAGGGGGATGCCAAGATTAGTTGGTTTTATCTTTTGAGGGCAGTCAATGTTTGTTTAAAATTTTGTTTCAGTCCCTGCAATACTTGTAAAAATATTTCTGCCTGGACCAAAGTGTTGGACCAGTAGACTGACAGCCAAACACTGCCATCCCTAGAGCCATACCGCTAGCTAAAAGTTGCATGTGTCTAAATGTGTGTGGGTTTTCTGTTTGCCTTCAAGGAGAATTGTGTTTTCACAAGTTTTGCACGTCGAGCTGTCAGAGCATGTGTGATTAAAGTTAAATTGCCTGTTATTAAAACTAGAGATCAGAGAGGCTTTTTTTGGGGGGGAGAGCATGTGTTGAAACAAACACGGAGATGTGATGTGATTTGTGTTATTGAACATTAGCGGGGATGTCTGAGTGAACAGTGTGCTGGGGTTTGGTTAACACCTTGATCCCTTGGGCTTACAGCTCCAGTCAGCATGCTGTGACTCCCAAATCACTCCTCTCATTCTCAATTAATTGAACTCATTAGAGCCTTTAAATTGGAGATTTAAAGATAGGCAGTAAACATGGGACCAAGCACAACAGTCAACCAGCTTTGTTACTCCCAATTAGAGGGATAATTGGCACTTTATTTCTTCAATTCAAGTTCAAACACATCCCGACTCCCTGGAGGAGTGCCACAGAGTTTCACTGTTTGCAGTGGTGTTTGAGTTGTGCCCATTTGAATGCAGAGCCACTGGCTGCCTCCATGATGAGCCACTTGCAAATGTCATTCCATGAATATTCATTCGTCTCCTTAGTTTTGTGGGGGGGGGGTTTCAATAATCTTTGGTGAGGCATTGCAATGTGGATATGGAGCAGGGAGACGATTTGTCTTACCCTCCACCGGCTTTCAGTGAGTTTTGGATTACAGAGCCTCTTTTCCCTTTTTCGCTAGACTCATAATTAATTACTGATCAGTGCTTTCAGCCCTGAGCAGAATCTAAAGCTAAATCTTTCTTTTTCCACAGGCGTTTCCTTTGGAGCGCAGTGTAGTTAGGTTTAACACAGATTTGTCATGGTTGCTCTGTGAAGATGACATTTGAAAGCATCAACAGATTGATCGTAGTAACTTTTCTGTTATCCTTCAGTTGTTGACACTTTTTGACTTTTGCCCTTATAAAGATATGACAAGCGCTTTTTGGTTCAAAAACAGTTTTCTTCCTGTTCCTTCAAGAGATTCTAGCCTCAGTGAATAAAGATGAAATATGGAAACTCTTTAACATCATATTTTCTGCTGGAATATTCCTGCTGCATATTTTAGACACTTTATTGTCTCAAAGGGCTTCTCATAAGTTCAGTGTTTCAACAGCCATAGATTTTCCGATTACTTTTGATTTAGCATCTTATTAGCATTTAACAAGTTTATAAATGCTTCACTGTTGTTTTTTTTTCTTAGGAACAAGAGATAATGTAACACAGGTAACATCTTCACTGCGTGGTTCTTTTTAAAAGACGCTTTCATGCTGTGACTTGGTGTAATGATATACTTAGTGAACAAGGTCTGACTGAAAACAAACTGACAGACTTATCCTTGTTCCTTATTATACAGTATGTAATCTGAGGACAAAAAAAATGTAGCTTTACAAGTTGCTCTTAGATTTCTGTGTAAATCCTGAGTGATAGAGTCTGTTACAGATTAAAAAAGAATGAGCCTTCTTTTACCACCAGACTCTTAAATAAATAAATTAAACTCAAAAGTAAAACAAATTATCAGAGCAAGTATTTTGATTTAATAAAAGCGAAAACTTGGTTGTTGCACAAGTTCTTTGAAGTTAAGATTTTGGATACTTGTGCGGTAAAAATATTTCTAGTTGCACAAAGGTGTTCACAAAGGGTATTCAGAATGCTATGTAAGAAATAAAAACCATGGTGTCGGATAACAGTAACATCTTGTATACTTGCTGCTATGTCATCATGGACTTAAGACAGAATCAGAGGCATTTCCGACTCTGGTTTCAGTGAGGAAAACAGCCTTAACAAAAATGTTGTAGGCACTGGCATTCAGCTGCATTACATGTTGTAATTTGATAACAAGAAGCAGCAGGCAAAGACAATAAAAAGATGGAAGTGGAGGTGAACGGATGCAGATGAGGCTCTCGTGTAATGCAGAGGGTGCAGTGGAAAATAAATGAAAGTTACATCCTGATTTGATGAATAAAATGTTCCACTGTGGTCAAGAAGCAATTCATTTACCCAGATTGGCAAACTCCAAATTTGAATCAGAAACATTTTCTTTCTCTGGAAAGTTGCAAAGTATGTTGTTACTTTAATTTGTACAATTTGTGGCTTGGCATGTCATGTTATACGTGTTCACAGATTGTTTTTGATGACAGGAGATACTTCACAGAGCAAATCAGAGTTTTTTTTTTAACTTTTCTTTTTTTTCTTTGCTGTTTGTTTTCTTTTCATCTCTCTTTCTGTTTGGTTTTCTTTTTTCTGTCCTTTTCTTTTTAGTCCTCATAGTTTATTTCTTTATTCTAGCTTTTTTTTTTACATCCTCCATCTTTGCCTGTGTACATGTTACATTTTTAACCTCCACCAACATCGGGCTATTAGCATTGCCTTGACACTAAGTGCACATTTTGTTTTACTTATTTACACAAACTCCTGACAGCAGAATTGGAGTGTTTTGCTGTTCTCATCACTGTGTGCTTTTGTTATTGCTCATACCTTTCCTTTAAAAAAAATGATCTCACTGGAATTAGTCCTTCTGTCAGCTTTGGATCAAGGCTTATTAAGTTCAGTATCAGCTGAATGTAATAAATGATGAGTCACATTTGGTTTCAGTGTTTACTCTGAGATGAGCTCCTGCTGTAGAGAGACCTCCCATCATGCCCACATCTAATGTGGCTCAGAAGAAATTCCTGTTTGGACTCTGGCATGTGTTGTCTGTTTCCTGCTTTGTCTTGTTAGAGGAGTTTATCTTTTTTTTTTTTTTACACCTGCATGGTGTTGGCTTACACCGCTATGGGGGTGAGCTGTCATTTTATGTGTGCGTGAGTTAGTGAGTGTTTTGTCTGTTTCTGCATCTGCAGAGCATTTAGCAATAAACATACATCACATAAGTAGCAGGGGCCTCTGCAGCTCTGTGTTTTTACAACCAGACAACTACAGTGACTTTTGGATAAACAATTGTCCGCATGCAGCTGTTAAAATGTAGACACTTGCTTGTTTCCCAGAGTTACTAGCTCACAGATACTTTTATTTCTGTCATATAAATTTAGTTAATATGGTTTATATTTTGTAAGAAGTGGTTAAAAAGAAAGTTTTAGTGGGCTGCCAAATTGGAGAGTAACAATAGCTTTTGTATTTTGTTTATTTGCTTTTTTGGTATGCACATGGCTCAGTAAGACAGAATTATGATTCATCTAAATCCTGTTCTAATTATCCAAAGGGCAAATGTAGTGTTTGTGGCCAATCTGCATTCCCTTGATTCTCGTCCTACTTTCCTAAATAAGAAATTCTGTGCGCTGCCAAGACATTTGCAGACATAACAAGGAAATAGATGCATGTTAAGACAATGTAAGTGTATATTTTCTAACCATAAGAAAATGTGTATTGCCCATAACACTGAAATCAGTCTCAAAAAGAGTTGTTGCTTTCTTCTCAGACACCAGGAGTCTCTGTCTGCAGTGACGATAAAAACTTGATACTGAGTTAAAGGAAGAACCCCTTTCTTGATAGAGGAGCTAAGGCTTTGGAAACTCAACAGTTCTTTTAGAAAACCAAAGCAGAGCAGGAACTGGAGTCCAGCCAGCTCTTATTTATTCTTAAATTAGCACTGTAAGGCTAAGACTAAAAGGCATACTGGCCGGAACAGTTTACTAAGGGGGCAGGCCAAAAGACACTGACACGGCCCTCCACGATCCAGCGTTGTGCCACTTACTCCCTGACTTTGACAGTTCTGGCAGAGTACAGAGAGCAAAGCATGAAGGGGAAGAATGTGCACTGAATAAAAACAAACTACTTAGTTTGAAAGAGCAATCGCTGGGAAAGGTTTTCGTCAGACATAACAGGAAAAACAGCTGGGTTTTTACATTTTGTAGTCTACTTTCTGAAAGGATTTATTTGATTCATACTGTCATTAACAGTAACTTTATGGACAAAAAAAACTTGCCACAGCGATGAAGAAAAAGGGTAGACTGTAAGAGTTTATCAATATTTTGTCTCTTTTTTATGACATTTATACAATCCTTAGAAAGAAAACATGATGATGTCCATTCTGTTGTGCACACTAATCTTGTATATATACAGTGTGATGAACCAAATAATCTTCAGCCAGTAATTTACCATCACTGATTATTGCATTTAAGTCATTGGTGTAACAGATCTGTTTTTGGTGATGTTTAAAGTAGATGTGACTTGCTTTGTTCATCTGTTGCCCTGCTACTTACACAACATTTTCAATCCTGAAATGTACAACTAACAATCTATAAAATGACAGATAATGATGGGGAGTTTTTTATTTAATGAAAAGACACTCTCTGTGTCCGTGTGATGGCAAGGGTCCATGAGAATGTCTGGGTGCACACACTGTTTTCAAGATTTAGGGCCGTGCTGACTGTCTGCCTGAACTGTAGGCGCCAGCAACCATGTGAACACCAATGCAGGGTAAACAGATCTTGTGTGTGTAGGTTTTGGAGTATTTTCCACACTTAAGAGTGTGATGACAGCAGTTTTTGAGGTGATACAGTATATTTTGCTAAGTTTTTTTTTGTATAGTAATTTGAAACTGGGGAGTACCTACAGTAGCCTGTGTCTAGGGTTGACATTTGAAAATAAACAGATCTATAGTGATTTAGCTGCCCGGGGTCCATAGCATGGGAATGAGGTACTCTGTCCTTTCTACCCTGGTAAGTTGTGAAGCGAATGACGTGATTTTCTCAGGCTTTCTCAAATCTTCTGACACATTAAACAGACATCAAAGAACTAGCAGCAAGAAAGCTAACTGTTTTTCCCTTCCTCGCCTGTTTTTTGCACCTGGTTAGGAAATAACTCCTCAGATGAGTAGATGGAGATAGTCTGCATTTGTTATCAACAAAGGAAATGGAGGAACTAGAAATAACAAAAAAAAAAAAAAAACTGTTGTTATACTAAAGCACAATCGAAGCACTGTCTCCCACTAAATATATATTTTGGTTATAGCTACTTTGAACCAAGTACATGTCTTATCAGTAGTTGCCAATGACAGTGGCATTGTCAGCCCCTGTTCTCTTAATTTTGGGAGAACAAAGGAAGAGGCTGAGGAGAAACCACTCTTGGGAGAAATCGTAAATAACTAAGCAAAAAGATTAAGTGGCTACCTTGAATGTGTGTTGAGAGGTGATGTTAAATGAAACTTGTGAATGAAAAAACTTTGCTTGGCTTTTTCCTGCCTAGCTCCAAATGTTGAAGGAACTAAGAGATCCAGTCATCCAGAGGCAAAAGTAAAGGAACCGTGTTTCTGTAGGGGAACAACAAGTCAGAGAGTTTTCTCTCAACAAAGGGCTCATATTCAACATGCTGAATCTGCCAGAAGCTTCCAACAAGGTCCAACCAAAGCCAACAGAACACACCACAAAACCAGAGAAAGAGACACTCACCCACAACCTCCACACAGACTGACAGCCAACCTTTGGCTTGGCGCTTAAGGGCTCTAAGGTGTTTTGCAGCCAACCTTGTATTTTGTTTGCCACAGAAAAAACTGATAGAAAAACTGTACTTTCCTTATTTCGCAGGTGGATACAATAACGCTCTAAACCCTTGTCAAGTCCGCAAACTAGGCAAAATGTTATGTTTTCCTTGTGGACGTGGTTTACCAATGTGTCAGCTTGTGGGCGGCCTCAGGTCATCTGTTTCTTACTTGAGCCAAGCCGTGGATTTGCTGCTCAGGCTCAGTGCAGCCCAGTCATTCGAATCCTCTCTAGAACAACCACAACAGCTTTTTCTGAGCCCATGGCCAATACAGCTTTTCTGACAGGACAGATCGATTCTGCGCTCTCTAAGTTTTGAAGCAGAGGAGTAAAGATTTTGTTTTGCCACATCTACTACAAACAGTGCAATGAGCAGCATGTAGAGGAAAGACTTGAAGCCAACATTAAACAGGAAATTGTAGCCAAAGGAGAAAGATAAATCCAGTTGCTTCTTCTCTTCTATTTGCCAATATAAACTTTTCATTATGTTATTACCTTCATTAGTTATAGTAGAAAACATTTATAATGATCAGCAGCAACATAAAAACCACTGAGGGATGAAATAAACAACAAAGATTGTAACGCAGGAATGTTCTGCTGGCAAACACCCCGGATGCCACTTTGCCATGCTCTCTCACCCAACACCGTGACAGACCAAGTCCCCCTGTGGGAGCAGCACTCCTGATGGGGCCTCTTTCAGAAAGACAATGTGCCCTGCCACAATGCAAAAAAAAAAAAAAGTTTAGACATGATTTTAGGGACATGAGAAAGACTCCAGGGTACTGACTCGACCTCCAAATTCCCTAGATCTCAAACCGATTGTGCATCTGTTGGATGTGCTGGAACAAGTCCGATCCATGAAGGCCCCGCGCCACAACGAATAGGACTTAAAGGATCTGCTGATGATGACTTGGTGCCAAACACTGCAGGACACTTTGAGAGATCCTGTGGCCATGTCTCAACATCTCAGAGCTGTTTTTGGTAGCATGAAGGGGGACTTAATATAATTTAAGACAAGCGGTTTTAATGTTCTAGCTGATTGGTGTATACTTAAACCAAATACTCTTTGATGAGTGGAGAAACTCTGTTGCCACGATAAATGGAAGAGATGGAGAGCATTTCTGTTTTTCATTCTTCATTCTAACCTTCATCTAAGCCTAAAAAATGTTGGTTTGCTTTATTTGCAACAACATTGAGAAAGGTAAACAACCAGTTAAAACAGAAGTTTAGGGCTCAAGGTTAACACTTCATTTTACGAGTCTGTATTGTCCAAATTTGTACAACTACAAGGTTCATAGAAAAAGTTCTGTGACTTCACTTGTTGTTTCTAAGCAGTTTTGATGAAGGAACAGAAAGAAAGTACAGAAAATATTTACCTGATTTTAAAGAACTGATTAAATGCACAACTTGTAACTCGCGCAACCCCCTGAACTAAGTGTCAAATTATAACACTCATTCTTGAAATCTTATAAAATTTAATCTTAGTCCTTTTCAAGGAAATAATACCGTTTAAAGGGCCTGAAATATAAAATGTTTTTACAATTTAAGGAGCTGCAGGGATGATAAATCAGTTATTGAAAGCAACATTAATAAATTTCCTTTCAGTCAACTAGTCGACTTACTGATAAATCACTTCAGGCATACCAACAAGAGTTCAGATTTTTATCCACATAGTTGCTGTATAAGTGTTGAGCGTGGGTGGACTTGCTGCTCTGTTACCTGTGTAACAGGAAAGTCAGTAAATGCATTCAGATGAGCAAAACTGACATCTCATTTCGGTTGTTTGCCCATTAGAAACAAAACGGTGCAGACAAATGAGGTATGTGCTGTGACCTGTAAGAGGGACCATGGGAGTTCAGTAATTATGCAGACCTCTCGCCTACAGCTACGTCTGATCATGTTTTGACAGACATACCAAAGCTGTTGAAGGATGCACAGTGAGACGTTTTTTCCCTCTTGTGTTTGTCTTCATTAACTTTTGCTTTTCTTGTCATCGTGGTCTTAAGCAGATACATTGAAAAAATTTAAGTGACTCCTGCTCTGAAAGAAACTTTTTTTTTCACTGACAACTTGTGAACAATTGGAGCTTTTAGTACTCTGAAGTTTTTTCGCTCCGAGCCGACTAAACAAGATTATATTTAGTCACTGCTCAGTGTTGGCTGTGTTGCCTCAATCCTGTTTAAATACCTTACAGCACAGTTATAGTGTTGCAGCTTTTGGGATTGTTCAGAATATCTCCACTGCCACTAAAGAACTGTGCATTTAGATGTTATCCATCACCGTTAACACTCTGCAAAGATGTGCCAAAGTTCATTTCCTCATGCTTTGATCCATGTATGTGTCCATAATGAAGAGCATATGGTCAAATGCAAGCGTCTCTGCCCTGGTGCATACGCTTCAATGTGCCAACAAGCCATTTCAGATTTTAAATTATGTAGAAGATTGCCTGCATTAGTCAGTGCCAAAGCAAAAGTAAAGCCCTGCCAGCTAGATCATGTGGCCATTCATGAAAATAGAGGTTACTGCCAGAAAATGGTCACTAAAAAATATGTTGAAGGTGCCTTCATCTGTATGGAAATGTGATAAAATAATTTTGGGTCCATTTGCAAGCACATGATTTTATATCCTGCAAAATGAATTCAGTACTGAAGAGGTAACTTCATTTGATGAAAACCTCTTTTTTATATGTCGATTTGTATTCAAGTGCACACATTAACAAACTAAAGTGAACCTTTGTTTTGCTTGATAATGCTGTCTGATTGGGTTACTTACTGTTCTGCAGTTATTCCAAGAGTTAGTTTCTGCCTCAGTCTTCCATACATGGACTGTAGCAAGCATGTAAGTAGCTGTGTAATTTTAGTTTTGATTAGCTGTTTGCAAATGTTTCAGATGCACGAAGTGTCTATAATGTTTTAATTTGTAGTAAGGATGCTGACTCCACTGGCTTTAAAGAGTTCACTAATTGTAATCATCAAAAAGATTCAATGAAGTAGATACAGAACATGTTTGTTACACTGTCATACACTGTAAAAACGTCTTTGTTTTAAATTTCAGGTTATTATTCCAATTGTTCTGAGCCATTTTAGTGATATGTGCCATTGTCTGAAGCCTGTAGCCCCCTCTTTGTAAGCATTTAGCAGAATCTTTGTAATCCCTTTTACCTTTGTTGCCGAGCTCTTGGCAGCTTTTTTATTATGGAGAAAGGAGTACTCTTTATTTGGCTCGGTCAGTTTACTCTTGCAGAACACCGGTGTGCACTTCGCAGCATGTAGAGGAAGAGTAGTTTGCGCTCATCCATTCACATAAAGGAAACATAGCATGCCGTCTCACCTGGCAGTTTAACAGGAGTCATGGTGAGATTAGCCAGCCCCACAGTGTTCACAGGCACACTGGTTGCACTTTATTATTTTCATGAATTTAATATTGATTCAGCAGTTATAAATTGCTTGGCTGCTGCATGACTTACTGTAGGTATTAACAGGTTAAAATTTGAAAGTTTGTTTGCTTCAGTTTGTAACCTCTCCAGTCAATGACAGTAACAGCTCCACCACCACCCATGCAGACATACTGCATTGTTTTGAGCAGCTGCCAGAACAATAACACATTGTAGTTATTATTATTATTCCTCAGATGGACCAAGGACAGCAAAACCTTATTCTTTTCTGTACTGCTTCATTCATGACTACTTGAGCAGGATCCAGGTATTCAAACATAATATGGTAAGAGGAGCTGCAGAATAAGGTTGAGAGGATAATGATCCAACCGCACCTTCCTGTTTTCCTGTTTACTTCACCGAGCACTTATACATATGGAGTAATATTCCTGCTGTGATAATTTTAACAAACATATGCAGAGTAATTGAATGCAACCTGGTTGTGCACGACCCAAAATGTGCACAGGCTGTGTCATCCCATTTGCTCTGAAACTGAATGCAAACTGCTTAATTCAGATGCAAAACGTACATGTCTTCCTTTCCATAAAAGAACATTTTCAAAGACTCTCCTTGATTTATTGACCTGTGCTTTTGGTTATTTGTTTTCATAAAACTGGCTGCAAGGTGTGAAAAAATATGAGCTCATAAAAAAATCATTAAAGTTGCCTCCTACTGAGGCAGCATTAAAATCAGCACATCAAAGGGTAAACCAGTGCTTATTTCTTTTACAAACTACAAATAAAGTAAATATTGTAAATATATAAAAAAATAAAATTGATCATAATCTCACATGGTCAGGTTCATCTGACATATTTCTGGCTGTATACTGCGCAAAAATTCAAAGCAGAATCCAGATAATTTTAAGATCACACTTATGACAACACCTGTTTTTGGATGAGGAAAAATCATACTGTAGATATGAAACACTGAATCACTGAATCAAACACTGGATAAATGGATAAAACACATGCAGTATCCTTTTGAACATATTCTTAAATACAGATAAACTTATTTTAATTATAAATTACTTACAAGCATTAAAAAATAGAGTTACACAGCCATTTTTATGCTTTTTAATCAAAAGCTTTCACACTTTTGGAAGCAGTCTCTTTTAATACCATGCATAGAGTTGGTGTTTGGTTCTCCATCTTCTGACACGACATCCTCTGACACCGTTTTCTTCAGCGGTTGACAAACGACTGTCTTGGACATTTCTATGCAAAACGTGTATTGAGATGCAAGGAATTTTATTTCCACTTCGATGGAAAAAACACCTAATGTGATCCAATAAATAACTCCTGTTGCTCACTGGATGCGTTGGGGATGAGTTACTCTGGTGTACTCACTTTAGATGGAGACATGGACATTTTGTAGCCTAACATTAAGGCTGCAAATAATCAAGTTTTTTACAAGACTCTGCAACACTAGAACTGGAACCTTCTCTGTTCAAATAGGCCATGTACTGTTTTGAATACATAAAACAATGTCCTCAAACAAAATTCAAGCCACGCTCTTTCAAATAGAAGTAAAGGGATTATGCCTGACAAGGTGAACATCTTATTTATTTGCTTATTCCATGGTCACTCTCAAAAAAAAAAAAAATCAAGACCATTAATTCAGATTTTAGAGTTTGACTTATACCTGAAACAGTCATTGCCATTTCATAAAGGTCTAATGGTGTTAACTTCTC